>JAWZYV010014844.1:0-122084 GCA_038373885.1 Cheiracanthium punctorium | reverse complement strand
TAAGTAGTGCTCAGCCCGCGTAGCCCGCCCCCCCCCCACCTCTGATTACGCCCTTGATGGGGGATAGAGTTTTATATGTAAAGAGAGAAGATAAGAGCAAGCAATTATAAAATATAATCCAGAAGTTGTGCTGCTGGAAGATTTTTATGAAATCATTTTTTTATTTAGCTCTTAACTGTAGCTAAATCAGAAAACGTTAAGCGTTTCGATATTAGTAAAGTTTTTGATAAAGCGTATAAAGAAAATGAATACTGTCTATATCCGAAACTGTATTAAAACATCAATTTTTTCATCTATCTATCTCACAAGGTTCTTCATGATTTAAAAATCTTTAAACTTAAATTTGACTATCAATTTTTTCTGCCTTGAAATTGTTTTTTAAGTCACATTTAAAACGGTTTATTTTTCAGCATTGAAACTTAATACTGCTGGGAAATGGGAATGTCCACAATCGTTTTGCAGTTTTTGCGCAATGGGAAAAATCTCCCTTATGGTCAGACGTCTACAGAAGAGTCTGTATCTCACAATAGAACAAAATTGAAAGCTTTTGCTGTACTGATTTAAAAAAAGAAAGATTACATTACATGAGAAACGACCCTCCTAAAAAAAAAGTGCAATCTTCTCCCTACTAGAAAAGCAATTCCATCATCAATTGTGTCACGGTGTAAAAATCTGAAGGGTTTCCTTGTGGGGGGAAAAACACCAGTTTTTCTTTTTTGCCTAGCTATCTGATGGTCATTTGTTTTTGTGCTTGCGCTCTTGATAAAGAAGGTTTGACATCAGTTGCCTTACGGCATTACAGGCGCCCAAACATAGTTTCCTGAATCCCTGTGAAAGAAAAAAGCGGAGTGGGAGGACAGAAGAAAGCTAGCGATACATTCTCTATTTTTTAGGATTCTTAAGTTTAACCGATTTTGCAGGAAGAAATATGATTTGACACAAAAAAAGTTGGAGTGAAATTTTTTTTAAGGGGCTCAGCCTCCTGGATAAAAAATATTGGGGGGGCTGAAGCCTCTTCAAGCCCCATGAAGTCGGCGCCTATGGACGGCATGTGTCCGCAATCAGGAAAAAACTATTTTGAAAATAGTCTCGATAATATTCGAGGTAGACAGGACTGGGCTTGTCTTGAATTATTGAAATCATCAAATTAATAAAAAAAATAAATGGAAATAAATCAATTTTTTGTGATTTGAGTACATATTTAAATGAAAAAATGTAGTTACATGTAATCATATTACTGATTAGATCAGGTTTAATTATATCAGAATACAATAATCAAACTGTTTTTGTATTGGACACGTTGGACTAGTTTTCCGAACAGCAGTATCGCACCATTGCCAAAAGCAGCGTGTCCAATACTGCACAGAAATGTCTATGAGAACATCTACAGAAAAAAATACACCCACTTTCTTTGGAAGAGGGATTTCTGATAGGGCTTTCCGGGTGCACCAAGTATTTGAAATTTTTCGTCCTGCAATTAAAAAAAATTGCCTGTTTTCATATGTGTTTGGTCCATTATTTGGGAGCTAAACTGATTTTTTTCACTAACTGAGATGTATAGAAAAACTAGAACAATCGAGACTCGAAACTATCCAGACTCTATTGTGAATATGATTAAATACAATTATTTTAGGATTTAACGCTTAAAGTTTAAACATTTCTTTTTTAACATTATAGAGTTAATTTTTTCAGAGATTTTAAACTCAAAAAACTGTTAGATGAAAAATTTTGTATTTTTGAGATGGTGGTTTATCAAATATTAAGTGAAGGCATCACTGCGTCATTTTTCGAAACTTGGGCTCAGTTTTTAATACGGGGATGTCCTTGCCAACTGCACTTAAGGAAAACCTGCACATGGGCTATCTGTCATGGAAGGAGCAGGTTTACCTTGGGCAGAGGACTTTTTAAAGGGTTTCTAACGCGTTTTTCACGTAACATGTAGAGAAAAACTGGCCAAGAATGAAAAACCGTTAGATTGACACCCACGCGGCAGATCAGAACTATTGACCTTCACATTTTTAGCCATCTACCATTTTTCAGTACTGGACATGGCGGGGACCCACCCCTAAGCCAAAAATTGCTATATACATCAATGCTAGACAAAATACATTTTTTTTCGCTTCAGTTTTTTCTGGGAGAAGTAGTCTATTTAAATATTAAACAATGTTATCAAAAATTGCATATAATTTAAATAATTAATTATTAGTATACTTAAATTGAGGTATTACTAATTAGGCCAAATTAATAGTTTTAAGATTTTTGTACTTTTCAGCTGCGACAAAATATCTATGACGATGTTTCATTTCACATATTAATGCTACATTTTTCCAGTCAAGACTCTTTTTCCTTCAAACGCCAAATAGCCTAATTTTTTTTATATGCATGTATACAGGGTGGTCCCTGAAGGTAGCTAAAATACATACAAAGAAGCATTTTTTCTGCGTTTGCAACGTTTTGGTTGGAAATGAAAAAATTTAGATAGTTTTCAGCACGATAGGGATCCAGCCTATTTTTGCAAATAATGTGCGTAATTACCTCATTGTCATCTTTGACCTCCGATGGATTGGACAAACGGAAACTATACTCTTGGCCAGTAGGTTTCAGTAGATTAATCAAGTATCGAGTTTTTGCTTTTTTGGGACATCTCAAGGCACTTGTTTTATGAGACTCCAGTTGACTCAGATGAGGGCCTCATTACAAAACTTTAGTAACCGCTGCAACCGTTCGTGGAACACCTGGCATCTTCGAAAGGGTACGCCAATCACTTGCTAGACGCTACCAGCAAATTTGAGCATTTACAATAGAGCTTTTTTCATTTCTTTTGCTTTTGCTATATTTTCCACCAACACTTTTTTATTTCTAACCTCACACTGCTAATCTGCTATACAAAAAAAATGCTTCTTTATATGCATTTTATTTTATTCTTAAAGTTTTGGCCAATGAATTCAGTAAACACCATGTATATGTGTATACCTTGGGTGCACCCTCCTGGAAATGATCCTGCCGGCACCCTTGAATTCAATCGTCCTTCAGTGAGTATGGACGAACTCCAAAAATCTGTACTATTCCCGGAGTTCACCGAAAAAAAATCTGATGTGGACACCACATGATTTTCCTAGAACGTCTATAAAAATCAAAAAATATTTTTCGGCGCACTTCATCTAAACGTATTTTGTTTTGGAAAAAGATAAAAATACTGCAATAATACTATGGTTTAGCGAATTCTAGCCAAACATTTGAGATATCGCCAAGCTGGGCTGTATTTGAAAGATTTGCTTTTGGCACTTAATTGGGATATATTTTTCCAAAAGTCAACAAACTTGAGATACATTTTTAGAAAGTGATTCCATCAACCTTTCAAGTTATTAGGCAAGTTGGAGTGTATAGGCTGATTAATTTTATGTTTCACCAACTATGCGAAAAATTCCAGAGCTGGGATTCGAACCCAGGACTGCCGCATAATGTGCGGGTGCTCTACCACTGAGCTACTCTGGAACCATTCCCAGATGAAATTTCTCGCATTAGAACCATTGGCATTTATCATCTTCCTCTGCAAATCACAGATAGAACAGATGAAACAATTAATTCGCGACAACTCCATTACGCCGCGGAAATTATACATTTTTAGAAAGTGATTCCATCAACCTTTCAAGTTATTAGGCAAGTTGGAGTGAATAGACTGATTAATTTTATGTTTCACCAACTATGCGAAAAATTCCAGAGCTGGGATTCGAACCCAGGACTGCCGCATAACGTGCGTGTGCTCTACCACTGAGCTACTCTGGGACGATTTCCAGATGAAATTTCTCGCATTAGAACCGTTGGCATTTATCATCTTCCTCTGCAAATCACAGATAGAACAGATGAAACAATTAATTCGCGACAACTCCATTACGCCGCGGAAATTATACATTTTTAGAAAGTGATTCCATCAACCTTTCAAGTTATTAGGCAAGTTGGAGTGTATAGGCTGATTAATTTTATGTTTCACCAACTATGCGAAAAATTCCAGAGCTGGGATTCGAACCCAGGACTGCCGCATAATGTGCGGGTGCTCTACCACTGAGCTACTCTGGGACGATTCCCAGATGAAATTTCTCGCATTAGAACCATTGGCATTTATCATCTTCCTCTGCAACTCACAGATAGAACAGATGAAACAATTAATTCGCGACAACTCCATTATGCCGCGGAAATTACACATTTTTAGAAAGTGATTCCATCAACCTTTCAAGTTATTAGGCAAGTTGGAGTGTATAGGCTGATTAATTTTATGTTTCACCAACTATGCGGAAAATTCCAGAGCTGGGATTCGAACCCAGGACTGCCGCATAAATTGCGGGTGCTCTACCACTGAGCTACTCTGGGACGATTCCCAGATGAAATTTCTCGCATTAGAACCGTTGGCATTTATCATCTTCCTATGCAAATCACAGATAGAACAGATGCCAACGGTTCTAATGCGAGAAATTTCATCTGGGAATCGTCCCAGAGTAGCTCAGTGGTAGAGCACCCGCACGTTATGTAGCAGTCCTGGGTTCGAATCCCAGCTCTGGAATTTTTCGCATAGTTGGTGAAACATAAAATTAATCAGCCTATACACTCCAATTTGCCTAATAACTTGAAAGGTTGATGGAATCACTGTTCCCGCAAGTGCCGACAATCCAGGTTAAATTTGGAAATGACAACACCCGGGAAACAAAATTGGTGTTGAGAAGTGGTTGGCCATGAGTGAAGAGTGTTATGGAAACAAGGATAGCAACTGAATTGAGAGACATCTACTTTTATTTATAGCAGTCTGGCACAGAAATGTATCACAGTCAGCAATTACTTGTAGAACAGGATTTCATTGCAAAAGAACTATTAAATATCACAGTTATGCTTTATCACAGCTAGGTAAAGGAATATATCACAGTCTGAAAAACTCGTAAGTACTGGCAAAAATGGTTTAATGAATTTAAACTTCACAAGCCGTTTAGATTTCAATTTCAAAAGCTGCTTTACCTTGAAGAGAACAAGTCCACAGGGAAAACTTCAGATCCTTAAGATATGTAACAAAATTACGATGAAACACGGTGTTCTATATGACAACACTTCAAACAGAAATTCTAACATCTATTTCACTTTAAAAACAGGTTAAAAAAATCGGCATTAAATGTTGATTAAAAACATACTATCATTTTAAAGATTAAATAGAAGCAGGTTTAGCTGGCTAAAAATAACATGTCTGGAACTTAAAGAGCATTACCGCTCGCCAAAACGTCTGTCAGCTGTTAATACAGCCTGACTGTCTAATTGCTTAACGGCGACGATCTGCCATGATCGGCCTAACTGCCTCGACTGCTGTCGGTCTGCTTAACTGCTTATCTGCTACGATTACGGCGAAAGCTCCTCCTTTTATTTGTCACTGCCGACTGCGCATCTCATTTCTGAGTTGTTCTCCGGCTGTGCGGTTGAACGGCGTTTACCGGGCTTCGGGAGCGCATCGGTGATTGGATGAACAGCTTGAAACAGTTTTCTCCGGGCGATACTCACTTCGCCAACCAACCATTACGCCCGTCCAAGATGGCGGCTGTTGACGAACTGGAGATCGGAGCCGTGCGCCTTAAACGATTGTTGACGCAAGCCACGGTTAAAGCGAGGTTTGAATTTAACAAAAGTTATTCCTTTAAGTTCATTTAGCATTTGAATTAAACTGCTTGGATTTGGGAATTTATTTAATTAACTTTAAGTTGTTGAAACTTTATCTTAACCTTTTATTGTAGCCCTTAACATTGGAGAGTTTCACAATTCAGGTAAGTCAGAAATTAAATACACATAAGAGTTGGGATATTTATTGTTCACAAATAACCATTGGGAACAAAAGCCCCTCCTCCCAGCTCTTATGGACTGCAATTGCCAGTACTTAGAAGAATATAACAATCAAACATCATAACCATTTACAAATGCAATAAAACAATGTGCAAATCAATTTATACCTGTAGGCGAGTAACGAGCAAGTAACAATACTTCAAAAGATTAATAAAACAATGTACCAAGAAAACTTTAAAACAATGTTCCATACAATTCAAAAAAAGAAGGCAGGCAAGGTTTCAAAAATTAATTTTTGCAGTTACATTACGTAATATCAGAAAACTTTAAAACAATGTTCTCAAATACTTTTCAAATATAAAAGTCCCTTTTTAAACCTTAAAAACACTTTTTACTTAAAATCACAAGTAATTCCAACAGATTCAAAATTAATCATGCAAAAAGGTTTCACTAAAGCATTACAAAAATTTACTATACTTCACACAGTTACATATGTTTAGTTCCACAGTTAGGATTTTCACTTATCAGGTTGTCCCATGCTCGAACGACGCGAATGGCAATTAAAAGGATTCAAAAATTCTACTTAATCAAAAATACAAAGATTCTAAACATTAATTTTGATACCTTAAACTTTGAATTCTAAGCATAATTCTAAACAATGAAAATCTTAAACGTTTAAACTCTTAAACACTAATCCAACCGCCAAAAACCTTAATCAACTAGAAAAATACAGTATATTAGTGCAAAAATCGTAAAAAAAATACGATATATAAGTGCAAAATTTTCAAACAACATTATGACATGATAATGATTAATGACCTGGTGATCACCAAAGATTCAAATATGCACAATCTTTATGCTCATACCTTTTACACATAACTTACGCATAATTCACACATACCTTGGCCAAGGATTTTCGCACACCAAACTTTCATTCAATGACATGAAAAACAGTTGCATAAATGACATATTTACAAAATGAAAAATGACACTTTTCAAAACACATTAATACTTTATCAAACATTAAATATCAAAATTCAAAAATATGGTGGTGGATCAAAAATATCAAAAACTTTAGATCTCAAATACATCCTCAACAAACTTTTTCAATTCATTTTGAGTGATAGGCTTAGTAAAAATGTCAGCCATATTAGATTTACTTCTGATGAAGTTTACTTTAAATTTATCTTTATAAAACAGATCTCTCACAAAAAATAATCTAACATCTATATGTTTAGTTCTATGATTTTCTATCGGGCTTTTAAGGAAATCAATAGTAGCCTGGTTATCCACAAATAGAGTAGGTTTAGAGTTATATTTGATTAACCCACAATCATTACCCTCTTTTAGAACGTTATCTAGCCAGGTGAGTTCTTTGATATTCTCAACCATGGCAAGAAATTCAGCTTCCATAGTGGATAAGCTAACTGACTTCTCTTTGAATGTACGCCAAGTTATGGGTGCTTTATCTAAACAGATGAACTCTCCCCCCATGGATATTCTATCGTCTCTATTCGCTGCGAAATCTGCATCCGAGTACCCAATTAAATTCATATTTTCACATTTTAGCTTTAATTTGTATGATTTAGTCTTTCTTACGTATCCGAGTAATTTCAACAGTCCGTTCCAATGTTCCATGCCCGGGTCACTCTGGAACTGGGAAAAGATATTTACGGCGTAAGAAATGTCGGGTCTCGTGCGGCTAGCTAGAAACGATAGGCATCCTAAGACGCTTCTATATGGGTAGATTTGCATTTGATATTGTTCACTGTTAGTTTGAGGCGATTGTAATTTATTGTACTGTACGCTTTTTGTGATTGGGAGTGATGAGATTGGTAATTTAAATTTATCAAATCTTTTGCAAATTTTGTCAATGTAGGGAATTTGGTGGATTATAAGACCGTTATCAGCCTCTTCAAATTCTACACAGAGTAACCTTTTGGTTTTTCCCAAAATTTTAAAATCGAATTTGCTTTGTAGTTTGTTTAAAATTTTTCCTATCTCATCTTCAGTCCTTCCAAAAATGACTATGTCGTCTACATAGACTAAAAGTACAGCAGAATTATTAGAGAAGAAAGTACAATTGCACCATTCGAATTTTCCAAGTCCAATTTCTAGCAAAACATTCTTGAGTTCGAAATACCAAGCACGACCGCTTTGGTGAAGGCCGTATAAGGCGCGTTTTAAGTGACAAACCAAATTTTCCCTACCAGCCTCTACGTACCCTTCAGGTTGTTTCATATAAACTTCCTCTTCCAAATTTGCATACAGATAAGCACAGGCAACATCACACTGCATATGTTTCCATTTTAACACTACCACGAACAGAGAAAAAAACAGCCTAATTAAAGAAAAGTTTATAACGGGAGAAAAGGTTTCGTCATAGGATTCGCCCTTGACTTGGTTGTATCCCTGTGCCACCAAGCGGGCCTTATACCTCGCGATGTTTCCCTTCTCATCTCTTTTAATGTTGAATACCCATCTGCACCCCAAAACTTGTTTGACTGGAGGCAGGCTGGTTAAAACCCAAACTTTTCTATTTCTTAGATTCTGATACTCTGTATCCATGGCCTCTTTCCATTTTTCAATTTGTGGGGACCTGAGCATCTGCTTATAGGTACGAGGGACTTCAGGTACTAATCAGCTTTTGTCTTTAACTTTAACTTCCGCGTTGCTTGGCTTAGGGTTAATGACACCTTGGAAGGAATCCTTTCCTTTAAAACTGAACATACTTTTAGTTACATCATCAAACTTAATATTATTCTGTTCGCAGTATTTCTGGATTTCGTTTAAGCTTTTCAGTTTATGCTTCTGACCCTCCTCATGAAAGTAAATATCTGTCCTGGATCCATCCGGTCGAGGGACGGCGGTTCTTACCCAAATCGCATCGCGAAAAGTAGGAGAGCTAATTATACTATCATCCATACTTTCATCTGCATCCGATTCTTCATCAGACTCTAAACTGGGTGTGGGAGAGGAACTCGGGAGACTTTCGTCTTCGACCGATTCTCGACTCTCTTCACCAATTTGAGAAAAGCTAGAATCATCTTTGGGCGCCAGCACCGCTCCACTGTCATTTTCCGAAACTTTTGGAAATGACACGTTACAGGTTTCTATCACCCTTTCCTCCTCCGGGATCCAAATTCTATACCCTTTGGTACTAAAAGCGTACCTAACTAAAATGCCTACTTTGGCTTTCGGGTCAAGCTTTCCTCTCAAGGGTCGAGGAGTACCAACGTAAACCTTTGATCCGAATTTTCGAAGGTGTCTTACTGAAGGTTTAATTCCTTTAAAGAACTCTATAGGGGTTTTAGACTGTTCTGAATGGCATAACCGGTTCCACACATGAACAAAGAATAACACGGCCTCTGGCCAAAAGCTTTTTTCAAGACCACTTTCTGAGAGAATGGTCCTTGCTCCGTCTACAACAGTTTGGTTGAGTCGTTCAGCCGATCCATTTTGCTCGGGCGTGTAAATGTTTGTGTGTTCATGATTTATGCCCTTTTCAGTGCAAAAGTCTTCAAAGTAATTACTGGTAAACTCACCCCCATTGTCGGTTTTTACAGCTTTGACTTTTAACCCAAGTGATCTTTCGGCACAGGAAACATATCTAGTAAATATGTCAAAAACGTCTGATTTTTCCTTCATAGGATAAATGGTCATATATTTAGAGAATTCATCGATAATTGACAGATAGTATCTTTCGCCACGTTTGCCTACCACATTTGATGGACCCCAAACGTCCAAACAGATTAGATCTAATGGACCTCTCACTTTGCTCCCACTAACGGACTTAAATGATACCCGCCTGTGTTTATTTAATTTGCAAAGTTCACATGAAAATTCTGGGTGTTTCTTTAGGTTAGGCAAACCTTTAACAGCATTTAGAGTACTAGTTTTTGTGATGAAATCTACACCTGCATGACCGAAACGTGCATGCCATGATTCGAGTTCTCTCAGGTTATTTTTGCTTATTGCATTACAAGCTGGCTTAACTGGACTGGGGTATACGTGATACAAGCCACGTTCGAGTTTAGCAGAAAATACAAAGAATTTTTTCTTAAAGACTTTAATCTTTCCATTTCCCCCTACAAATTTAAAACCGTTCTGATCGAGCATGGGGCCTGATAGTAAATTTCTCCTTAATTTTGGAGAGAAAAAGACATTTTTCAAAACACATTCATTTTTACCGAATTTAAGTTTTACATCCCCCTTTCCATTAATTGGAAACTCTAGATCCTCCAGAGCGAGCACCATATTTTCATTCTCAACAGTCACAAAATTAGAGAAGATGCTGCGATCATTACAGAAATGGTGGCTGGCGGCCGAATCCAAAATCCACGTATGGTTGTCGACATTACAATTTAGATTGGCCTCTGCCACAAAAAAACTTAAATTGTTACCTTTAATGGTCTTGGGGATAGTGTTCTTATTCGACTGGTTACCTGGGTTCTGGCGTCTACCTCGGGACCTTTGCCGCTCGGTTTCTGCTGGGCTGGATGTTGATTTGGAGACTCTGCACGCACCCGGACTATGAGATCTGTTCCTGGGACGGCTAGGAGACCTTGGACGGACACGACAGTTCCTTTGGAAATGTCCCAGACGATCGCACCGGAAACACCTTGCCTGGTTTCCCTGGACACTAAAGGCTTCCTTCGTTGACGTCTTTCTATCGGAGTCACGGAGGTTTAGTCGAGTCTCTTCAGCCACAACTTCCAAGACGATGTCTTTAAACACAAATCTTTCACTGTCCCATCGTAAAACACTTTGGACAATTGAATCAAATTTTGACGGCAGATTTCTAAGAAATTGGTATGACAGAAAAACTTCATCGTGAGATTTTCCGCTGTCCTTGAGCTGATTGGCTAAGCTCTGGATCCGTGAGGCAAAAAGATTGACATTCTCATTCGGCTGAATTCTACTTTGCATCAATTCACTGAAAATCTGCATGTGATGACTGCGGTTGTCGGGCTTGAAATTTTTTTTTAACAGGTCCCAAACTTCACACGGGTCATCTAAATCACCGATAATTTCTCGGAAATCACTGTGCACATTGAGGTACAGCATAGATAATGCAAGCCTTTTTCGGACATTAAATGCCTCCACATCCTTTTCTGTGACAGCGCCCTCTTTGATCACCGGGCTTTTCTCCCTACCGCACACAATTTCATAGTGTTGTATTGTTTTTGGGGGATAATGTTTTTTACAAATCGAAAGCAGTAATTTTTATTTTAATTGTTTTAACCATTAATTATTTATTTTCTTAATACTTGTAATGAACTTGGAAGTTTAATTTAAATACCTTTTGTCAGGAGATATAATGGTCTGGATGACTCTTCTTCTATAACTCAATAGCTAACTTCTTTTAAATTACTACTAATTACCCTTTTTTTTAAATAATTACCTTTTCTTTAAATTAATTCTGCCTTTGTTTGCCCGGTCTCCGGAGGTGTAATTTTAATTATCAGGTAAATTCTGTCGATTTTCTGCTGACTATTAAGTTTCCCTCTCTCTTCAATAGCCTAACTCATTTCTTGCAATATCTCTTGTTCATGTCCGGTTTTTTAATTAGTTTTACTCTCTTCTAATTTAATTTTTATTCCAAATTTTACCCAGGGTTGTCTCGGACGATTAGCTATCTCCCGCTAAAATTTTAGGAAAATTAATAACGTTTTTTTAATGCCCTTTTGATCAATTAAGTTTTTTTTTTCCCATTTCAAGATGGCCGTTCTTGCCTGTGTTTCTTCTCGGCCAAGTTCGTTTCTTTCCCGCGTGCAGTAGTTGCTGGCCGCCATTTTCTTATTTTCTCGCTTCCTTCCCCCGTCGATCGAATGTTCTCGAAGTTTCCCGGCTGAGATGGCGCGCTCTGATTGGTCCCCGCGGCCGGCGTCTCTTCGAAGCTCCCCAAGCGTGGGGCGAAAAGCGTCATTCTGAGTGCTGGTGAGGCGCGGCTAAGACGTGATCTTGTCCGGTTTTTTTCATCGCATTTTTTTAGGGGCCTAGCTCGGATAATAGTCGTGACTTCATCAAGAATCAGGATGTGAAGTGTTTACATGAAGGCCAGAGGGCCAGCTACTCCATGATCACCGTATAAATTTATTCTTTTTTTCTGCGTAAGCACCCGGTGGCCCCACCACGTTTGTTTCATGATAATTTTTTTTTTGCCAGTATGCCTCCCCTCACTTTTGATGTGAATTGGGCTTAAGCCCCCACCCCTTTTTGTTTCTTCAACGTCCCGCTTCGATCGACTATGCGGAGATCTCCCATTTACCCTGACCGGGAGCCGCTAGTGTTGATTCATCGAGATGTCCCCGACGCCTGATCGACGTCCGGAATCCCCTTCAAGGAGAGACCAAGATGCCGGCTCCGGGAGACACCAGCGTCCGACCGTCAGTTCCCTGAAACACCGGGACCCGACCTGCCATTGGATCCGTGGGTGAGAACGCTCCGATTACGTTTTCTCTATCATCCTTATGCTACCAGGGATTTAAAATCAATAGCTAAATGTCTCTTCTCTTCAAGTACTGACCAGTGGTATAATTTCCTGTAACGCCATGTTTAAAATTTTTCTCTTGTTGTTAAATGATGTATGTTGATGCTGAGTTATTTTTTTTTCTTACCTAGTTAATTTTTGGAGTGTCATAAAATCTGTTTTATATTCTGGTTTGGCCTATGCTAATCTCTGTAATAGTTTGAGTTTTCTGCACATCAATGTATTTTGCTGCACCCTTTGGTGTAAAAATTGCAAAGTTCCCCTTTTATTCATTTTGGTAACTATTTAAACTCGCCTGTTGGCTTGGGGAAGGTGGGGACTTGTTTGCCCAAATTTTTTTTTTCCTTTTTTTTTTGATAGGATAAATTTTTTTTTCATGCTGCAGCAGAGCCTTTAACTTAAATTTTGGATCCAAATCGAGCTACTTTTGTCATGACAACTTTATTATGCATTTTCTTTTATTTTTCTTTTCTTTTTTTTGTAAAATCTACAAGGGCTAATAATTGGGTAATTAAAGCATTCTAGTATTTTTTTGTCCTTGAGCAATTCTACCACGCGCTGTAAAACCCCTGCGCTGTGTTTACTTACTTTTCAATTTCTTTTTCTGTTGTCGCGAGGCCACTAGCTGTTTACCCCTGTTATTGTTAAATAAAATTTGTGATTTGGTGATCAAATGCAATGTCTCTGTGTTTATTTTACCACTTTTCTAACACACACTTCAGGCAAGGCTGAGATTATTTGGGTTATTTTCTACACTATCGGTCACAACGCAATGGACAAAAATCTAAATTTTTTTTTTAACTAAACTAAGTTTTCACGGCAGTAGTAAGTAGAATACTACAATAGCAATTTTTCTCCAAGAGTAGGAACTTCATATCAACACACCATGAGGAGTAATTTGTAGCATTTAACTTCTCGGTTTGGTAGAAAGTTGTGATCCCTGGTGAATTAGCCATCTTTCTCAAAAATTTCAAAAAAAATTCTAAGTTTCAAAGAAATGTACTAAATTTCAGCTTCAAAAATGTCAAATTTCAAAGACAAAAAATTTTCAAGGGTTAACTTCAAAAAACTCTCAATTTTTAAACTCCAAAAGCATAAAAAATTTCAGCATTAAACTTCAAAAACCTCAAAAATTTCAGCTTTAAACTTCAAAAATTTCGACTTTAAACTTCAAAATCGTCAAAAATTTCAACTTTAAACTTCAAATTGAACTTAGATTCAGAATCATCTCTAATTTCAGGATAAGCTTTAAACCTCTTTAAAGAATTTCTTCAAATATTACAGTTGCCCCTCCATCTCGACACTGGGGGTTTCCATTCAATATCTTCAGTCACGGGCTTTCACTCTACAACGCAAGCCCATAACCCTTATTGTTCCCGCAAGTGCCGACAATCCAGGTTAAATTTGGAAATG
The DNA here is from genome assembly GCA_038373885.1 of Cheiracanthium punctorium. Lineage (NCBI taxonomy): Eukaryota > Metazoa > Arthropoda > Arachnida > Araneae > Cheiracanthiidae > Cheiracanthium > Cheiracanthium punctorium. The sequence goes on along the minus strand of JAWZYV010014844.1, from coordinate 108,367 downwards.
ACAACACCCGGGAAACAAAATTGGTGTTGAGAAGTGGTTGGCCATGAGTGAAGAGTGTTATGGAAACAAGGATAGCAACTGAATTGAGAGACATCTACTTTTATTTATAGCAGTCTGGCACAGAAATGTATCACAGTCAGCAATTACTTGTAGAACAGGATTTCATTGCAAAAGAACTATTAAATATCACAGTTATGCTTTATCACAGCTAGGTAAAGGAATATATCACAGTCTGAAAAACTCGTAAGTACTGGCAAAAATGGTTTAATGAATTTAAACTTCACAAGCCGTTTAGATTTCAATTTCAAAAGCTGCTTTACCTTGAAGAGAACAAGTCCACAGGGAAAACTTCAGATCCTTAAGATATGTAACAAAATTACGATGAAACACGGTGTTCTATATGACGACACTTCAAACAGAAATTCTAACATCTATTTCACTTTAAAAACAGGTTAAAAAAATCGGCATTAAATGTTGATTAAAAACATACTATCATTTTAAAGATTAAATAGAAGCAGGTTTAGCTGGCTAAAAATAACATGTCTGGAACTTAAAGAGCATTACCGCTCGCCAAAACGTCTGTCAGCTGTTAATACAGCCTGACTGTCTAATTGCTTAACGGCGACGATCTGCCATGATCGGCCTAACTGCCTCGACTGCTGTCGGTCTGCTTAACTGCTTATCTGCTACGATTACGGCGAAAGCTCCTCCTTTTATTTGTCACTGCCGACTGCGCATCTCATTTCTGAGTTGTTCTCCGGCTGCGCGGTTGAACGGCGTTTACCGGGCTTCGGGAGCGCATCGGTGATTGGATGAACAGCTTGAAACAGTTTTCTCCGGGCGATACTCACTTCGCCAACCAACCATTACGCCCGTCCAAGATGGCGGCTGTTGACGAACTGGAGATCGGAGCCGTGCGTCTTAAACGATTGTTGACGCAAGCCACGGTTAAAGCGAGGTTTGAATTTAACAAAAGTTATTCCTTTAAGTTCATTTAGCATTTGAATTAAACTGCTTGGATTTGGGAATTTATTTAATTAACTTTAAGTTGTTGAAACTTTATCTTAACCTTTTATTGTAGCCCTTAACATTGGAGAGTTTCACAATTCAGGTAAGTCAGAAATTAAATACACATAAGAGTTGGGATATTTATTGTTCACAAATAACCATTGGGAACAATCACTTTCTAAAAATGTATAATTTCCGCGGCGTAATGGAGTTGTCGCGAATTAATTGTTTCATCTGTTCTATCTGTGATTTGCAGAGGAAGATGATAAATGCCAACGGTTCTAATGCGAGAAATTTCATCTGGGAATCGTCCCAGAGTAGCTCAGTGGTAGAGCACCCGCACGTTATGCGGCAGTCCTGGGTTCGAATCCCAGCTCTGGAATTTTTCGCATAGTTGGTGAAACATAAAATTAATCAGCCTATACACTCCAACTTGCCTAAAAACTTGAGATAGTTCGCGAGATTTTGGGCAATAGCAGAAATAGCGATTCATCACAGACTTTCAATTAACTCAATATATCCATACACTTTAATGTATTTAAACACATTTGGCTGACCCTGTAAGTAAATTACCCAGTCGATTGCAATCAAAAAAGAGATGCCCAGTTAGATGTTACAATAGTTCTAAATACAAATTTTCAACATTCTACGGTTAAAAGTTTTAGAGTTATGCGAAATACAAAATTAATTTTGGCCCCGGATTTGGCGATATTTCGGCAAAACTCACCGAGGTCGATGAAAAATAGTAGGATTTTGGGCATTGATCAAACAATGACTGACTACAGTACGTAATATATTGACGATTTTCATAGACATTAATGTATTGAAATTCTTTTCCGTGGTCCTGTAAATAAACTCTCAAGTAGATTGGAACCGAAAATCGAAATGCACAACTAGATGTAACAACAAACTTGGATGAGATCCAAGAAAATGACATCTCTATAATTTGTTGATGATATGAAATTTCAGCAATCTACGACCAATAATTTTTGAGATATGAGGATTAAATACATACAAATGTACACCAAAATTCACCAATCTTGGCGACTTTTGGCGTAATTTTTGAGGGAGGCACGTGACCGTCGTTGCACCATAATCTAACTGCATGCTAGGATGGTATTGTGCTTGAAAAGGCTGAATGTCTCTAAACCTGCCATTTTACCTTAATGTGTTGGAATTTTTTGAGTGTTCTTGTAGAAGAACTATAAATAGAGACACTATTTTCGGTGGAGAGATTCATTTTGTGATCCTTAACAACATATATCACTTTTATTCGTTTGAAATAGCCTAATACTTTTTAAATACGCTATAATGAATTTCTGCCCATAGACCGTAATGTATCAAAAATCTTTTGGGTGGCAGTAAAGATTGGATAAGTTTATAAACGTACCCGATGTTTTAATAGATGTGCGAGCTGTTGAAAGAACTGAATTTGAAATAAGGCCGTGCGGGGATTCTAAAGAATGAATTATTATTTATATAAAAGGACCTGATGGTTGTTGGTTGCCTTGTAAATGGCTGGCATCTAAAAATATATGTGCGTTTTATAAATCCAATCTTATCTCAAGATATTTATAGTATTTTGTATGATGTTTTAATAAAATTTGAAGATTAGCGAGAAGTTTAGCGTGGGAAAACTTTACTTTGGCCCTGTAAATAAACTATCCAGTTGACTGGAGCCAAAACGGGAGGGGCACAACTAGATGTTACAGCAATCCTAAATATAAAATTTTAACACTCTACAACCAATAGTTTTGAGATATGTGAGTTGCATATGTACAAACGTATGTATAGACGGGAAAAACTCGTCGAAATGGACTCGTGATCGGTTGTCGATCGTAAAACGGAGACCTAGAATATGCATACAGAATTTGAACTTATACGAATGAACCATTTAGACACTAGTACGCCTTAAATTATTTGTGTCTATAGACCATAATAATGTATAAGAATCCTGTTTTGAAACCCTGTTAACAACCTATAAGCTGTGCACACACCAAAATATTTGCCGGTCATGTGCATACTTAATTTTCGCTTAATCAAATACACCGTTTAGAACTAACGTTAAAACAATGAGTATGGTAGACAGCCAAAGTGTACTGGTCCCGCATTGGGGCATACTTAACGTGACCATTTATTTTTTCTTTTAAAACGGGACATCTACTTTTTTAAGAAAAAAACTTGGTTTAAACACACATATGCTATAAAAAATAGTGCAAGATGTACGTTTCGGGTGGTACTAGGGATTGCCCCTTCTTCAACTTCAAAAAGACAAGAAGTGGAGAAATGTAAACAAAAGATCACAGAAAAAAGGAAGTCGTCATTCGGAAGGAAAAAAATTCTTAGAAAAATAAGAGTGAAAAGGGAGAATAAAAGGGAGGGGGGCGGGAGAATAAGCAAAAGAGTAACATAAGTAAAAAAAAAATTAAAAGAAGAAACACATGAACAATACACCCCCCCCCGCCCATCCAAAATGAAGAAATAGAAACCGTGCAAGTAAGAAAGCCTTAGGATTTTCAGAAACAAGGATATCAAGAAAAGGTAAAGAATTGTTGCATTCTTCTTCAAAGGTAAACTGTATAGAATAGACAACAGAATTAACAATAAAAAGTTAATTCTTATTCCTGTATACGAGAATGAAAGAGTAGGGAAAGCGATTTCATTCCTTGTAACTTTTAGCGTTTTATTTGCGTCTCGAGAGGGGAGGCAGGGAGGTCTCTTTTTTTTTTTCTTTTTCATACGCTGCCGTTGGATGGTTTTAGATTTTTTAGCGCCCTTTATTGAAATTGTTACCGTGGGTTACTCTCGTTCAAAAACAGGACACTGCGGGGGACATTTTCTAAAAACGGGACATCAAGCCACCTAAAAACGGGACGTATGGTCACCTTAGGCATACTGCGTGGCTGTCGATCAAAGGATGTAGAGATTCAGGCGGTTTTATGTGCATGCAGATACAAAGTAAATACGTGTTAGAACCCCTTAAAAAGGTCCCCTCCTCAAGGCTCGCCCAAGTCTCCCTCTCCCGTGGGTAGATGCCCTTCGTGTAGGCTTGCCATAACACAAAATACTGAAATACTCAATAGACGCTAGCGCACTTTCAGGAACTCCCGCCCAATGTATTAAATTCTTTTTGCAGCCTTGTAAAAAACTACACATCTTGTACACGCGAAAATCAATATGGGTGGTCTATAATATATATACAAAATTTCAGCTCAATCAAATGCACTATTTAAGAGCTATCGTGTTTGCTTACGTACACAAATCCATCACCGCAAAAACAAAATAAATGAATTAATGCCCGAAATCGTGTAAATATATGAAAATCTTAAAAGTCGAATATTTTCATGATTACAATACTTTCCATATATGTTCGGAAAGTAAAAATGCGATAGACTTAAAGATGAGGATCATTGACACATGAGAGAAATGACAAAATAGTATTCCGAAAATCAGTCATCACATTTGCGTAATAGCAATATTTTTTTTTTATCGTAGCAGTTTCATAGTTTTGCACCATTTTATTTTTTATTGGACCTTTAATTATAACCCTTTTGAGTAGTATGGCTAACGTAATGTATGGGTACATCCACGCGCCACTGTAGCGTACGCAGACTTCCTTCAAGGGGAGGGGGAGGGAAGACATAATTTGCATGCACATTAAGAAAGTACTATCTCCGCACTCAACATCATTTTCCTCCCTTTCTTCAAAAAAGAAATGGTATGCAAAAAAAAAAAAAAAAAAACAAGAAAAAACATAAAAGTAATGGATGATTGGTACATAATTGGAGTTCATGAGATCAATGATGTTACATATGATGTTACATAACACGTAAAACTGTATGTCTTTTCAAATATATTAACATTCCTGATAGCACTAGATCAGTGATTCCGGATTTCTTTCCACTATCTTGCGACAGTGCAGAGAGTCTTTGGAAGGAGCTATGCATTAGAGTTGTGTATAAATAAACGTAATTTTCGCAAGGCATAAAAATTTAAATGCTTATGAGGTCGCATCGTGCCAAATGAATAAAACATTGAGTATGGTGGATTGCTAAAGTATTAAAATCCAGACTTCCAGGCAACTGCGTCTATCTATCGGTCTGAAGTTTTGGGCGATTTTTGCCAGATGTTATGCGAATATGCTTCGAATTTCTGAAAAATACCTCGGCCAAGGCAACGCCCCCCGCTAAGCAGATACCCGTCTTTTAGATTTGCCTCAGCAAAATACTCACATACGATATACTCATACTCACATACCTGCATCGAATGCTAACACTGACTGATCTAAAAATTTCGGTGTTAGGAGGGTACGTACCCCTAGCCAAGCCCTTAACTCAGACTTCCTTTAAAAAAATTTTTTTTAAATAGACCTACAATTTAACCTTTCCAGGGGCGGTGTCAACATCGGTATGTCACTTTTTTACATTTCTTTAAAGTAAAGAAAGAACAACTACTAATTATTTTAACTTTTAAAATTATTAGGTCGGTGCATAATTATCAGGCGTTTTTCCCTTTCCCCATCGGCCGGAACAGTCCCAGCTTTCGCTCCCTTCCAGTCTGCCAAAAGTGCCTGGTCGTCAAAATCTGATGGTCGACCTCGTCCTGGCTTATCTTCCAAGCTAATGTCACCAGACTTGAAACGGCAAACCACCCTGCATCGAATTCTGTTGTATTGTATTGTGGCGAAGCTACGCAAGGGCTATCTGCCAAAGAGAGGAGGTGCCTTGGTCGAAGGACATTTTAAAGGGTTCTAACGCGTATTCACGCTGTAGCTGGATAAAAGCGACCAAAACTCAACACTGTTAGATTGACAGCCGCAGAATAGGTCAAAGCGCTGGACATTCACACTTTAAACAATTTTTTTTAATATTGTAAAAAAGTGACATGCTGAAACTGACTGTGTCCACAAAAGGTTATCTTTTTATTAAAAAATAAAAGGTAATACAATCACAGTACAAAAAATTATCTTTGACCCCCAATACTTCAATAAAATAATCTAGCTGAAGTAGCAGCTTTAAAAAAAAATGAAAAAAATCCTCTTCAATATACATTGTCAGCGATCCAGAGTGGGGGGAGGGACACAGGAACATGTACCACCTGAAAATTACAGTGTAGAATATTGACTTCGTTTTTAAATTCAAGTGAATTTATTTACCAGAAATATGAGCCAAATGTTTTGTGCCACTTCCAGAATTTTTTCTGAATCCGCCACTGTTAGTATCTACCCTGTTCATTTTAAATTACCGTATTTTATGGAAGAAATGCCGCGGCGCTTATGTGTTTAAAACTTTAAAAAGTTTGGGAGCGGCGTTTACGATTTTTTAAAAACATAAATCTGTTTTTTTAACGTTAAACTTTTTTAAAAAGCAAAAAAATCGTAAGATATTTACGAAATACGACAAGAGATGGCGCCACTACTCAAAATTCGGTAACATGCCGTCAACTCTAGGCAAGCCCATTCGTATGTCTCCTCCCCGGACTACCGGGGGTCATTGGGATGGAGATAGATAGGTGTACCGGGGGATGGGTGGTTAAATCATTCAACTTCAACCCAACGCCTGAAAACAGGGGTTGACCTTGATACAGCTAACCGTGTGAGTGACAATGAAATCGTCTTACTTCTTTCTTTCACCACGTGCTTTTATACGACGCAACTCGCTTGTCGGTTTGTGTAGAACTGAAGTCCGGATTTTTTCTACTTCTGTATTTATTTATTTTTTATTTAGTACCTCTTAACTAATTTCTTTTTCTGATATGCCTCCTAAACGAAATATGAGCTTGTATGAGATTGTAGAACATTTGAGAGAAGGGAGTTCCCCTATCCACAGTAAATATCCGTCTACAAGCCAGAAAATCGCCTCTAATATGGGAATTCTGGATTTTAATGGAAATCCAAACTGGTGCCACAGATTCATGGCAAGAAAAAACTTATCTGTACGGAATAAAACAACCATCGGACAGCAATTACCAGCTGATTGGGAAGATAAAAAGAAAGCCTTTTTACAATTCGTAAAGGAATTGATTAGTCAGCTAAAAGTCAACGAATCCCAAATTATTAATGTGGACGAAGTTCCCCTGACGTTTGATTGCCCGCCTAACCGTACGGTTAATAAATCTGGAGATAAAACGGTTTCAATCGTGACTACGGGGCACGAGAAAACATCATTTACTTGCGTGCTTGCCTGTACTGCCAATGGGGAAAAATTGAAACCCATGATAATTTTCAAGCGGAAAACATTGCCCCGGGAGAATTTCCCAAATGATGTTGTCATACGTTTCAACGAGAAGGGCTGGATGTGTGAAAAGCTGATGCTTGACTGGATTAAAGAAGTCTGGCGCAAGCGAAAAGGGGCTTTTTTCCAGCCAAAAGGAATTCTTATAATGGATTCAATGCGAGCACATTTACTGGATTCAGTAAAAAAAGAGGCGAAAAGTGCGTCTGCTTCTTTGGCAGTTATTCCAGGTGGACTCACAAAAATACTCCAACCTCTGGATTTAAGCATCAACAAAAGCTTTAAAAGCCGCGTCCGGAAACACTGGGAGTTGTGGATGGCAAGCGAAAGCCACTCCTACACGAAAAGTGGAAAACTAAAGAGAGCTTCTTATGGAGAAGTGGCTCGGTGGGTGTCCGAAGCCTGGAAGGAAATATCCCCAAACATCATTAAATCGGGTTTTTCCAAGGCAGAAATAATTTCCAGTTTCATTGAGGAAAATCGTGATGAAAATGATGCTGGTGTGATTATTGATGAAGATGATGCTGGTGTTGAATTAGATGAAGAATTCCTTCGCTTATTTAATTCAGACAGTGAGAGCAGCGAATTTGAAGGATTCGAGTGAAAGTGAATTTTAAGTGGATACCACCCACCGAAAAAAAGCGTGCAAAGTGGATGCGACCCACTTAAAAAAAACGTGCAAAGTGGATGCGACCCACTTTAAAAAAAGCGTGCAAAGTGGATGCGACCCACTTTAAAAAAAGCGTGCAAAGTGGATGCCAACCACTTAAAAAAACGTGGAGCGCCATGAGGAGAAGGGTCCACGTCCCGCGCTCTGGATGGTTAAAAGTGCTAACTGATGTCTCCTCAGGTCAAAACAAGATTCCCATCAGAAAAAGGAGAGGAAATTTGCCAGAATTTCCAAAACACAAAGTAAGATTTAAAAAAAATAAGCACGATCTACCTCCCCTCTCATGCGCACTTCAACGCTTCATTTATTATTTTGTGTAATTACAATTAATGTTTAAATTTGTTAAGTGAGAACATCAATATTTTTTAACATCATTTTATTTATTTAACAATATTTTATTCTGCTTTCCTTTTATTTATTTATTTTATTTTATTTATTTGGGGGGGGGGGTCTATTTTAACAATTGATTAACTCTTACTGCGAACCACAATTAAACTGAACGGAATGGAGATGCAAATTTCAAAGCATAATTCCATGAATCCTAGTGGTATAAAAAAACAGACGAAATACTCTCAAAACTCATATTCGGCGGACACACGTTACAAAAACAAAACATTTTAACAGCTGCCGAGGAGGAACAGAAAAATAAACACGTCAGCTCTGTGCGGATAGCATTAATTACTATATTCCCCTCTTTGCACTGCAATGTTTCAAACTTGTTATCGCTGAACGGAAGCTGAGAGGAACGGAGGAGGAGGGGGGGGGGGGGGGGGGAGCAGTAAGCAGAAAACAGCATGCTTTTTTTAAATAATTCTTTTAGCAGAAGGAAATTACCATTTGGAAACCGATAAGTGGTGTTATTTTTAATGTACTGTTATTCCCCCCCCCCCTTCCAACGATGCAAATGTATTATGGTCTTGTAACATCAGTAAACTTTGGAATCTGGAATTATAAACATGTATTATCATCAATACATTTAAAAACTTATAACACACAACTCATTATCGGAGTCTCTCTTCTATTACTAAAAACACTTATCCCAATTTCGATGATTGTACTAATAGAGTGAAAGCAGAAGCAAAACAAATTTTTGTATTTGTGAACTGGCGTTTTTAGACTTTCAAGCAGCGCGACTCTCGCGCTGTAATATATTTTGCGCAAGATTTAAGAATTTTATGCGAGATTCTCGCGGTTCACCAGGAACCCTGATTAATGCAAGTTAATTTACTCTTAATGAAATTAGCCTTATCATTTATTAAGGATCGACACGGAGTTTACGATTTTCCCGCTAATTAAGTTTATTGCTTACGTCATGTGCGGCGCTTACAACAATTTTCTTGCTTTCTACCCGCGTAATCGTGGGTGCGGCGGTTACGAAGGGTGCGGCGTTTCTTCCATAAAATACGGTAAATCCAAAATGTGCAAGTTAAAGGCTTATTTGGGAGCGCCCCTTATTGTTGGGGGCCCAGGCAATTGCCCCGAATGCCATGCTGAAAATCAATCCTTGCATGTATCCTGTGTTTTATGTACGGAACACGAGTCTGGGTGGTGAACCCACTCAATACTTTTACCTTTCATTCACCCTCCTCTCAGTCCGAAAAGCCGATGATTCGGATCAAAATTTTTAGGTTACTCGAACGGTTAGATCTTATACCGTATTTAAATATATTGGACCAATTTGTTATATTTTGTAACGGATTGTGTCAATATGAATGGCATTTCGTTATTGCGTTATAACGGTATGAAGATGTCGTTCTGTTCCTTAAACGTTATGGTCTCATACCGTATTTAAATTGTTATTGAACGAAAGGTTATATTCTAACTAATTGATACTGTTTCGTTATCAAATAGTTATGTGAGTTTAACGTTATAAACTAAACGGTTAACGTGATTAACCGAATGCATTCTGTTACTGTTCTTAGAGTTATTATGTATAGCACAGAAAAGAATAACGTTATATTAAGTGTACGTTGAATATCGTTATTAAATATAACGTTATTCCCCAAGCACTCTTGGGTCAAGTAACCGAATACTGATTTCTCAAATCATTAACGTTATAGATTATAATGTTATTTCGTGAAGAACGATTTGAAAGTTACGGTATGAATAACGTTATTCGGCTTGTGATTAATGTTATGATTTGTAACGAATAACGAATTGGTTATAACGCACATTACGTTAAGTTACGGATCCCTGAAACTAAGAATTTGAATGAAATGGAAAAAGCGTGGTTGAGTTGCAAATCCTGACCTAGTGCTTCATTTCTTGACCTTTTCTTGACTTTCGTGACCTTTTCCCCATTTCTTGACTTTTCCGTGACCTTTGCATGATGGTAGACACCCTGTCATTGTGTCCGTCCCTTCATAGTGGGTAACGCTGACTGCCCACTGCATGCCCCCACAATAAAATGGTCACACCTTCGGGCCGTTGTAAGGGGCAATGCTTAATCGGCAAAAAAAAAAAAAACAGCCGTTAAAAAAAAAAAAAAAAAAAAAAAAAAAAAAAAAAAAAAAAACTCGTCAACCTTTCTAATAATTTATTTCTAGCTGTACCAATATCAACCACACAACTGGTATGTCTATAGATTATCAAAAAAGCTCTGAGAGGGCCTCGAACTTAGAACATTGCAAAAGCCTTAGAAATTTAAACTTTTCCGTGTCTCTAACTGGCCTAGATGTAAAATGGTGGCTGAGTTTAGGCTCGCCAAAGGCCATGACTGCCTTCTAAAACATTTGCACCAGCTTCGTATTGTTTGAAGTCCAATCTGTAGTCTCTGCAACTTGGACCAGGACATGTATGTTAACCACCTCCCCTTTTGCCAAGTTTTATCTAAGTCCTCACTTGCTGACCGCTACTGGGAGGCCAGGGACTGTTTGGATACATAGACTATTTGATACAGCTGGGTTTTTTGGTTTTGGTTTTGTGTTTTCTTTCTTTTTTACCATTCCTTTGCTATATTTGTCTTCCTATCTTGTTATTGAAAAAAAAAAAAAATGTCTGCTCAGGCTGAGCCTTTAATCGAGAGATTCCAAGATATTTTGTACAATCAATCGTTCTCAGTTGTTGTGGTCCATAATACAGTACAACTTCTTTGAGTCTGGCACTCTGGTGGTAGATCATCAAAATTTGTAGCCTGGGCAGCTTTCAATATTTTATTCCCTCTCCTGCATTATTATCTGTCGCTTTTAAGCATTTCTCTGTAAAGACCGTAAAGCTTGAGAAATATTTTTTGCTGGCCTGTAAAAAAATCTATACGTTCTCACACACCAAAATCAATACCGGTCATGACAGTAGTGTTTAATCTATGTACCAAACATGTGAGCTGAATTGAATGCCCTGTTTAGGAGCTAGCGCACATTTAAGTACTTATAAATGCAAAAAATACCTTAATTAGCTAAAAAATAGTAAAAAATGTCAGAATTTAAAGAAAGCAGTGATGTGTCTTGTATTCTGTGAGGGACAATGAACTAATCTGCCAAACAGAGTGCACGCTTTTTCCATAATTTGGGGACTTACATATAATTGATCATAATTTTGCATTAAAGTTGCCAATAAAACAATGCTCCTTATTTTACTTTGCTTAAACTTCTATAAAGGCGTAATTAACACCGTCAAACATTTTATATTGCCAACAGGTTGAAAATACCCAAACTTACAAGCCATAAATTAAACTTCACAATAAAGATAGTTTTCAAAAATATAAATAACTATGCATTGCATAGTCGTAATTTGAATTTAAATTACACTTTTAAGGTATTGGGCTACATTTTGGTAAACATGTGTTATAGATCTGCATTGTTTGCAGAATTATATTGATGCAAAAATTGGCTATTTTCAAATCACTTCTCTTTTTCCAATTCAAAATTAGTAACTATTAGTATATGTTTTATGTTACGTGGTATTGCCTTTGCCGAAGTGATTGTGCTCAGGCTCATTTGATTCAATATCCAACATTATCAAATTGATGCTGGTAAACATGTGTTATAGATCTGCATTGTTTGCAGAATTATATTGGCGCAAAATTGGCTATTTTCAAATCACTTCTCTTTTTCCAATTCAAAATTAGTAACTATTAGTATATGTTTTATGTTACGTGGTATTGCCTTTGCCGAAGTGATTGTGCTCAGGCTCAATTGATTCAATATCCAACATTATCAAATTGATGCTTTCAGAAGAAAACTGCCAAATGAATACAGCTATTTATATAATTACGGAAAACGCATCACCTGAAATTTTAAACTGCTGTTGTCCACGTGATCTTATTAGCAATTTTAAAATTTATGAACTATAAGAAATACATTTAGACTTAATTATTTCTCATGCTTTTTAATTTGACGTGAAACTGACATAATATCTTATGAAATGCCGTACTTATGTGTGAAGACAGGCTTTTATTCTGGTTACTGATTGGTCGAGGGGAGCATCATGGTCAAAGCGCATGGTCAAACTGCATCAGAAATGACTTCAAGAATTTGTCCTGAGCTGCCTTAGTGTTTTAATATATATAGATTCCATGAAAGGAACTGAAATAACTACACAACACTTTTTCCTATACAAGTTTAAAGTTGTTAGAAAAAAATCAATCCCGAAACATTTAGTTCAATGATTACCAAAACACATACACAATTTTTTCAAAGCAAAAATTTTATTTTAAGAAAAATACGTTTGGGAAAAATGTACATTAAATAAATACTGTACTAAGAGCTTTTATATTTTATATGTCGTTTATTTTAACGGAGTTAAAAAGAAACTGAAACTAATAAAAAGCAACACTGCCAGAAAAAATCCGAAAAAAAAAAATCCCTGTAATTTTCCTCCTGCATTAACCGTGAGTGAAAATTCCCAATTGCACAACCCCATTTTCCCTTTTCTTTGCTTTTCCAGGCAAGCTGCACTTCTTTGATTGGTGGCTGGAACTGGAAGCAAATAAATCGACTACTTCCAGCAGCCTGTACTTCACAGCGCAACAGTTTTGGTTTTCTCCTTTCTCCTTTTATTTAAAAAAAAAAACAGGAGGAGTGGAATACTTCCACAGCATGTTGTGTGGCTGTTGGGCTACTACCAGTCCTCAAACTAAACTTGCTACTTCCTGGCAATTTTCTCTTCTGGGCAAGGCATGTTTAAACATTTACTTTAGGTTGGTTAGAAATATTTTTTTGACATATAAAAAACAATTGGCAGTAAAAAGTAGGTAAAATTTTTGAAGGGAAGCAATGCTTCCATTACATCTATGGACCCTACGCCCCTGAGGGGTGCAGTTAATCGAGGGCAGGGCACTTTTGCGGTATTTTACGGAACTTTGACCCATTAAAATACATATATTAAAACCTTCATTCAAATTTAACTATAGTTCTAAAATGTAGATATGACTTCGTTTCTTTTCTTTTTTTTTTTTTTACTTACTTGAGGAGACATCAGTTGGATTTATGTACTCATCCTGAGCATTGGATCAAACCACTTTTCTAAAGGGGTAGGCTTGCATTCTGATTCATCACACTGTGCTCTGTGCACCAATAAGAAGTAAGTGATCAGTGGTGACACCATCTTTTGAGACAAATATTACTAAAGAAATTTCACGATTTTTCTTTGAAGATGGGCTAAAAAAAATTTTTGAATATCATAAACGTTGCACTTATGATTTTTTAACTTTTATACTCGTAAACACGGTGGCATTTCTTCCATAAATTATGGTAATCAGCCAATTTTTCTAAACTTTCAAAATCATCCACTTCGGACAAAATTGTTTTATTTGCATATCAAATTTACATATCAATTTATTTACAGATTTATACTATCAATAACTAGATATTTGCTAGTTGTTTATACTCTTTAGTTAGACTTATTTAATCATTAATCTAATTTTTTAAAAATCAGATTTAAATTTAAAAGATCTGATTTCATTTTTAGTTTAAAAAAATTGTGATTTTTTACACCATGATTAATGATTATTTTTTTCAAATAAAATTTCTAAAAGAACTAATATTTTTGCTACTTTTAAAATTGTAATGTTCCACCTAACTGTATTTCAAGACAGTAATGCAAAATTTAAGAAAAAGTAGGCATTTCAGATACTAGGTACAATTTTTGAGTCTCCTCCATTTCTAATATCAAATATAATAAATAAGGTAAAAATGATAATATTAAGGTATAATAAACATTTATAAAATAATGAAAAAAATCACCTATAAAATTCTTCTCTTTCTCTCTCATCTAATTCTGATGTAATATAAGCAATAGTTCTTTCAATTTTGGGGATGACAACTGCAACATTGAAAAACAGATATTACTAACCTAAAAAGGATGAATTATGTCTCAAATACTTAATTACTAAACAGATTTAAACAAAAAGAATATCTTACTTGTACAATATTCAAAGCAAAAATTCAAACCTGATTGATATTGTTTATTTTATTTGACACAGCACTAAATTGTTGGAAATTTAATGCTTTCTATTGCCCCATTTACATTCAGTCCTTCCCACTTCTCTCGCTGCAGCTTTTTTTCCAGGAAATACCTCTGTGTCAACTCCAAAAGCAGTGAGCATTTACATTCATGCTGTACTCACCTTCTCCTGTATGCAGTGCTAGATTTAGAGGTGTGGAGGCCCTAGGGCAACAAAGGAGTGGGGGCCCTCTAATTATTTAAACTGTTCGGAAAAATCAACAGATCACTTTCCCATACCTGCGAAAGAACTTGTTATATTTTATTCTTAGAATATCGCAATGGGAAACTGATCTCCTCAGGGATGCACTGTACCGAACATTAATAGACCTTGGTACCAATTAGCACAGTTCAGAAGAATTATCAGTGATCTTAGGTCTCCCCTGTCAGATGTATATGTACCATGTGTTCAAACCATTAGTCTTCTTTTCTTTATCAGCCTTCTTTCAAATCTTGCCAGAAGGAAGATTTGTCATGTTTGTTTGATGAGCCGCCTCCAAGGGTCAGTTTAGGATGCTCCCCTCTCCCTTTCACACGTTCCATAGAACCACGTTTGCACTTCACACGCCCAATGCTACTGCACCCAAAGAAAAGAAATGAGAAGCGATGCTACAAAGATTTTAAAAGGAGAGTTTGCTTGCACATTTGAAATTGTGCAGTACTTTTTTTTTACATTGCATGAATTGATGATAAATATTGGTAAACAAGTTCAAAAGCAAGGAGCCATAGACAAGGATGCATTTAAAGGGTGGAGTGGGGGGGGGGGTGTTCAGACACCCCCCAAAATTTTGATTTCTGTTACTAAAATGATAATGATAAAGTTTGTGAAAAATTCTACCTTTTATGCCATTTGGGCCCCCTCCGAAATGTTTTTCGGGATATGCCCCAGGCCATAGACATACACCTATTGCATTTTATGGGCACTAACAGCAGTTCAATAGAAAAATACCCAGAAATCTGTGATTTCTTTTTTAAGATAAATTTTTCTTTGAAAAAAGTCTCATCCATTTGGAACGTTTTTGAAATATGATAGATTAAAATTACTTTTGGCTTACCATTTTATTAATAGTGTGGCAAATATATTTGGGTGTACACTATGCAGGCTCATAGGGAAGGGGTGCAGGAGAGCACGTTAAACTATAGGTATATTCAAGACCATAGTGGGGGGGGGGGGTGTGTAATCATAGGGTTTTGATCTCCCTCCTGAAATTTGAATGTTACGTTGTTTGTATGTGTGATTATGGCAACACTACGCTAGGGCAATCTGCCATGGATGGGGGTGCCTTAGTAGGAGAACTTTCTAAGGGGTTCTAACGCGTATTCACGTTACATCTGCAGAACACCTACCAAAACTCCAGACCATTAGATCAACAGATGAGCAATGGGACCTGAACCCGGGACCTTCAAACTTTGGCAGTCTACCATTTTCAGTGACATAACCACTGTGCCATGGTGAGGCTGTAAAAAACCTATGAGAAATTGTATCTCACTTAGAAACAGTGACTTCAATTGGTTAACTGCTATTTCAAATAATAAAATCTTCAATATAAAGTGCTAGTATTTTTTGAAAATATATCACAATTTTAAATATATTGCATAAATCAAAACAATTGCAGTAATTTATTTTTAATCTCATTGAATTTCTGCAAAAAATTTTTTGTAAATCAATATTCTTGGTTCGATTCTTTTTAAACCCAAGGAAAACCAAGCTTGTTAATCACTGGTGTGCTGTTGATAATCATTGTACACGATTTATTCAGCTAAGGACAGGAAATGTCGATTCCCATACAGTGGTGCTGCATCCGAACATGCAAAGTTGCTAATAATTTGTATTTATCTTCAAATACAACTTTTTGTTCAAAGATTTTTTTGGAAAACATTGTAGTTTTCAAACTTCGCCAAATGAGATTTAACCACTGTCAATTCTTTAGAGGGCAATACAATTCCTAAAGAAGACAAGCAGTGAATATTGTCATTATCTAATTCTTCTGCAACTGAAATGGTTTTTAAGGGCAGAGTGGGGTCTTTCAGCTTTATTTGTTTTATGCAAATTACTATGTGTATGGCTGTGGCATTGACTAGTTAAGTGACTTTTTTTTTTTTTTTTTTTTTAAATAGGTGTCAGTCATTGGAGATTAAGTAATCAAACATTTGAAAAATAATAAAGTTTTTAAAAAATATAGAAAACTTTTTTGAAACATCTGCATTAAACTTTTAAAAGTGAAATCTTCTAGGGGGGGCAAATGATGCTGTTAGGTGGGGCTCAGCCCCACCTGGCACCTTCTTGGCTACGGGCTTGGTACTAAAGTGTTTAAAAACTCAAGGTGAATCCCCACTTCCCCGAAAAGTACTCAAATGGGCACCTATGAATGGTGCTAAGTATCTAGCAAAGTTTTAGCGGGTGTGTGCAGAGCTGTAACTAGAGGGTAGTTAATGCTGGAGGGGGAGCAAAATCAGCTGGATCTGAAAGGTTTAAATACTATTACTATTTTATGTTTGTTTTTTCAAATAACACATCTATAAAGAAGGATTTTAAGGATTTTATTAAGTACAATGGTTATAGGAGTTTAAGAATCATTAAGTTGTTGTTTAAGGGAGTGGGGGTGGGAGGGGGGGGTGCAACTTGGCCTGTTCTGCCAGGGTGCAAAATCTTCTAGCTACGTTCTTGGGTGTGTGCACCAAGCGCCACGAAGTTCGGTTCAGTTCATAACATTTGAAATACCTTGAGGCACCCACCTCAGTTTATAAATCCTGAAGAGGCCGATCATGGTTATTTAGTTTACGAACGTTAAGTCGATTTGCAGTTATTCGGTTTATTAACACTCCGTAAGCAAACTCGGACTGTAGTCGGAACTCAATGGTTTCTGTCGTTTTTAGCTAGCTGTTGCCTACGTAATATTACTCAAGGCCGGGAAATGCGGCTTTCAAAACTGGAGAAAATGTAGATGGCACTGTTTGGTCTTATAAGAACTCATCATTGCCTTGTTACTCCATGAGAGATATCTTTACATTCCTCGAATTTTTAGATTGTACTTACGTTGTATTCCGGCGGACCGCCAAGACGAGTGATTTTTTGCCAAGATAAATGCCGGAGCATATTTGACGAAAAAATAGTTTGGCGGGAATGACTGCAGGGATGATATTACGAAAGTACCTTTAGATTTCCTTATATTGTTTTATAATTTTAAATCCACATCGGTTTAAGACGCAAACCGATATGGATGTCGAAGTATGTATCGTATGCATTAAATTTCATGTTATCTCTCTATATAAAATATATCCTCACTGATTGACTTATTCAAACACATGAACGACCAGACAAAACTATTGGAGATACAAATATGAAATTTTAAGAGCTTATTCATTTGTCCTCCTGAGAGATTCATTTTAGGAGACTCATTTATCGCA
Organism: Cheiracanthium punctorium; assembly: GCA_038373885.1. Taxonomy (NCBI): domain Eukaryota; kingdom Metazoa; phylum Arthropoda; class Arachnida; order Araneae; family Cheiracanthiidae; genus Cheiracanthium; species Cheiracanthium punctorium. The sequence continues at coordinate 90,607 of JAWZYV010014844.1, read as the reverse complement.
TAAACTGCTTTTCCGGGTAAGCAAACTTTTTGAAGAATGAAAGTGGTTCTCTTTGTAAGTCCACAAAGACGTGTAAAAAATAGTATCATTGGTTATCTCTGGCACAAAAAAGAGCTGCCACTTCAGTAGCCATTTTAATTTTAGTTGCCAAAGTAGTAACCTTTTTACATGATTCTGTAGTTAAAAAATAAACATACGTCATTTAACTTCATTTAAGAATGAAGGAATGAAATAATAAATTTAAAAACATAGTTATATAACAATTGAGAAAAACCAAAATCTGACTTTTAAATTAGTCGCCTCGAGTAAGGTACAAGCAGCCAAACACTCAAAAACAGCATGAAAATGAAGGTTTTTTTATTCAAAAAAGTCGTCCAAGTCACCTTATCTTTAAATTAGTGGCCAAAATCGCCTTTAGACACCCTGTTATTTTAAACAATCGGAGTGAACAGGTTAACTACGAGAAGGGTATTGGGTATTCAGCACAATATCACACCCTTTTCCCTAGTCATGCATGTTTGCAGACATTTTTCTAAGACTTTAGGACAAATGTTTTCTTTTTTTACCTGAGTTTGAAGTTAGGCGACGCCACTAAATTGATCCCAGTTTTTTTTTTTTTTTTTTTTTTTTTTTTTAATAAAAACAACTTTTATTTGGGTTGAATAAAGAAAAGCCCTGTTTGAAAAAACGATGCACATATTTATTGAAAAAAATTCATAATGCTCTAAAAGAAAATATATAAATTCCCTATTAAAATGCTTTAACAACGAGGAGCATTTTTTGATAGAGATGAGTTAGGGCTTATTTTTTGAAGCCCGAGACCGAGCAATATTATTTAAGTTGGAGCCTGTGCCTGAAATTTCAGCTAAAGATAAATAAAATTCAATTACTGTAATTTATGGAAGAAACACAACAGCGTTTATGAGTTTAAAAGTTAAAAAATAGTAACTGCGGCATTTCTACCGGGTGCGGCATTTACAATATTTGTAATTTTTTTTAGCTGATCTTCAACGAAAAATCGAAAAATTCGTTTAGTGATAATTTTCTCAAAAGATGGCACCACCACCGACATGTACTCTTTAGCGTGCACATATCACAGCGTAGCGAATCAGAATGCGAACCTACCCCCATAGAAAAGAGGTTTGATCTTTGATCAGTTTTGGAGAAAGTCAGAGCGCCCTGAGATGGGTCCATGTCCCATTGTCTGAAGTGGATGGCTTCATACATCCAACCGATGTCTCCTCAATTTTAAGTAAAAAGAAAAAAAAAAATAGAAGTAAATCTTTTACATCTACATTTTAGAACTACAGTGGAACCTGCCTAATGTGACCACCCTCGGGAATGACATAAACTGGTCACCTTATACAGGTGGTCACCTTACAAAGGTAGCACTTTAATAAATTTGTTTATGCTTAAAATTAAAATAACACTTTCACAAACACTCTACTGTTTATTTTTAACAAGATCTCAAAATCAATAAATATCCATGAACAAAAAAGAGGAATGTAGGGAATAAAATACTTAAACATTGAAATGCACATTGCATACAAATTGTGTGCGACTTCCTTATACTTACGTTTCAATATGTATTTTAATACTTCTTGGTCAAAATGAATAATAAAAATAATAAATATGAATAAAAAATATAAATTTCCATTTTGCAGCTTGACATATTACTAAAGTACAGTTTGAATGTCTGGGTTGTTTTCATGTTTGCAAAAATCAAATTCACTAGTGCACATTAAGAACACATTGTTTAGATAGCAGTGCTGTAACAGCAAAGTTCTAAAAGGGCCGGTCGCCAAATAAATCGCCAGGTTGAAAAAATGAAAAGAAATGTTAGGCTTTATACATGTTTGGCAAAATTTAAATGTGACTCGCCACAGGGGTGAGCAGAATATAGTTTTTGTAGCCTAGACAAAATTATTGTAATCCTGTGGGAAAGGAAGAAAATTAAATATATTCTCAGACTACAGACGCCAACAAAATGCATTACAAAGGCTAAAACCAAAGTAAATTAAGAAACAGTTAAATAGCATTATTGACAGATGGGAGATTTAAAATAGCAAGAGTATTACATTTAGAATAGGTAAAGGAAAATCAGAAGTACTCATAAATGTGTGATTAACTTCATCAAAAGTAATTGCAAATATGTGATTAACTGCATCTCACACACCTCTTACCAGAAACCATGATGAATCAATTTTAGCATCAACAGAAATATAAAAGAATAATCTAGACTAAAATAAGTTTTCCTTTTTAATTTATTTATCTTTTTTTTTTTAATTCATCTATTGACAACAAGTGTTACAGAAGAGAGAATCAGTGTTGAGATCAAATCTTGTGTTAAACAACTGAAAAGGGATATAGCATTTTATATTACCTGAATGTGCTTTATATTTTGAGGCAGTTTATAGTGGAAAGTGGTCACATTTGACTGGTTAAAAAACTTAAATTTGGCAGATTATCTGGTCACTATACAGTTTTCGCAGGTGGTCACTTTACAGGATATTTTCCCCATTCATTTTTTATGAGTTACAATGAAATTTCATAAAAGTGTTCACTTTAGACAGGTGGTCTCTTTACCAAGGTGGTCAGTTTAGCAGGTTCCACTGTATTGTAAGTTCAATTTTGGTCAGTTCAGATATTTTCCACTTCAGTGAGATGAAATATTTCACAGTGCTAAATGCACCAATCTGAGAAAGATTAGGCATAAGCATGAGAATTATTTTAAATTTAACCTTGATGGAAAATGATGATTTTGAATTATGTGCATCTGCAAAATTGCCAAAGAATCAACAGAGAATGTATATTCAAGAATACCAAATGAAATAAATAAATAAATAAATAACAAGAGAATTTAGGATATGTATCATGTAGGAAACGGATATTGCGATTATGTCATGCAAAACAAAGGCACTTGCAAATAATGTAAAATACAGGTGAAATTAATTGCACTTTTTATGACATTTGCTGAATATTTTTAGATAAGGGATTCCAATGTACTTAAAATACATCCCTATAGATGATTTTTGTTTATTTCTTATTTCTTATTTATGCATTTTCGTTTAACAAGACCGAGAAATCTAGAAATAACTTCAGTTTCCATTTAAATATTGAGTCTGACAACTTTAGAAGCAACAATAAATTGTGTGTTTGAGAAATATATTCGGGGCAACCTGCTGTTCTGGGGCTTAAAATAGTTCAAAATTTGTGTTCTATGCTTCAAATAGTTAAATTTTGCTTTTTGTTGCAGCAAAATCGGTGAACTAGAACCAGAGATACAGAGGTTTCGGTTTCCCCATTGTTTTTCTATGGCAGTTCTAGAAATATTGAGAAATATTGATCCTAGGCCTTCACTAACTTCACTTTTGGGGACTTATTTTTGGTGCCAAATTTGGCGATATTTTGGTCACTTGGCACGATTTTCCCAATGGGCCTGGTAAAGTTGGTTTTTCTGCATTTACATGCATAATAGCCTAATATTTCTCTTCTATGATGTAATCGAAATTCCCGCTTTATGTGGAATCTTCAAGAAATAGACCCTTCTGGAAGCTTCTTGTAGCTTCTGCACTACCTATAAATACAAGCGTTTCAGAGGACCCAGTTCTGTGTGAATAGAGCACCCGTAGTATGAATAGAGCTCTCTGAGTGAGTACACTTGCTTTCCTCTGTGAATTGATAGTGCTATAGGAGCAGTGTTTTGGCTTGCTTTTCAAAGCTGATTTTTAAGTGCTGTGTGTAAATTCTTCATTGCTGTGTCTTGAGGGATTGCTTGCGATATCCCTTCTATATTTTCACAATTTTTGCATCTAAAAGTGTTTTATTTTGTGTGAGAAATACAGCATTTGTGAGAGCTTCTGATCTAAGCGGACTGTTAAAAGCACATTACTGTTTGATTGTGCTTGTCAATTTTGTACAGCTGATTATTCTACAAAGTTATAGAAGCAATAAAGTTTGTGTTCTATTCTGACAAGTGGACTCTTTACTAGAACTTTCTACACCAACTGAACTTTAGAACGACGAACCCAGGAATAGCAGAGTTTTCTGCAACAATACTAATTCTTTGCTTCATAAAATACAGTTTTTTGAGTTTGAAAGTGCCTAGACACAGGGAGGGGGTATACATTTTTTAAGTCTAACAAAAACATTTTAAAAGAAAGAGAAGATACTAATAAAATAGTTCAGTAAATTTCTAGACAAATTGCTGCATAAGACATTCTGCACCCACCCCCCAGGTAATATATCGAATTGGTGCATTAACAGATTTGGCACTATTCTGAGATGGCACTAAAGCAGGTTTAACTGTGATTACTTTTTGGTCAACCCAATAATACCACTGCTAAATTGAGCTTTAAATATTTACTGTCAATAGGCCATAATGAGTTTAAATTCGTTTGTGCATTCCTGTAAGAGCTAGTAATGTAACATTCAGTTTTCAACGGGGAACATGGTACACTATATCTGAATAACACAGACGGACGAACCAAAATAATATCATAAACAATTACCATAGACTTTGTTGGGAAGTGTTAAAAATTGAGAGACAAAAAAAGCAACTTCATATTTGAATACTTCAGTCTATGTCATTTTTTAAAATTTGGGACAATATTTTGCATTCATCAGTCCCATTTTCAACCAAAGTGCATCAAAAATAGTTTGTCTAAACTGACGCCATACACTTTACTTCTGATATCTGCCTTAATAGTTATATATTCACAATAACATGAAAAATTTTGCAAATTAAATGTAAACGCACACAGTAATGCAGTATACTATGAGGGAGGGGGAAAGAAAAGCTTTTCAGTTGGCCTTTCTGTTTTTCAAGTCTTTTCTTTAAATGACTTTCATCAGATTTCCCTGTTTAACCCGTAAACAGGCATGCTGGGGTAAATCTCACCCCAGTGACATTTTTTCTTCGTAAAATGGGAGAAATTTTTTGAGAACAAGTTTGCCCCATCTTCTACCTTTCAAGGTCAAGGTCTAGTTGGGGTGGGTGAAGGAATTTCATTTCTTTGTTATTCGGAAGGGAAGAAAATTCCACTTTGGGATTAAATACTCCCGCGCAACTAACAACGTTTCATTACATTGTTAACGTAAACTAAGAATAAACTATAAATGTAAATTAACTATAAATTGACGTTACACTACTGGTATGTATTGACAAAAGGCTGTTAAATGAAATTAAAATCATAATAATAAGGTAATTTAGTGTTTTTAGGTATAAAGCATATCATATGAAATTTTCTTCTCAGAAATCATGATATTTAAAGGAACTGCTAGAAAATCTCTTAATAAATATGAAAAGCATGATTTCTTCCCATGAAGCATAATAGAACTGATGTATTTTACGTTATAAGTCCACAAATTTGTTTTTCAAACGTTTTTAGTCAAAAATATAAAGAACACAAAATGGGATAAGATTTACCCCATGCGAGTACTTAAGTTACAAAAGTAGGCACGCCTGCTTACGGGTTAAGAGGCATTTTTCACAAACAAATTGGCAACATGGGCTTGTTAGTAAGAAGGTTAAAGTTTGCAGTAGGGCATGGTTTTATATTTTTGATGATCAAGATTATTATAAAACTCCTGTAAACTGTATTCTCTATAATTGTTTATGCAAATACTCGAACATTGTGGTTAAAAAATTCCCATCTTCGAATGAATCGGCACATCTGATCTTTATTTAACTTTGATTAAATTTCTTCTTCTTTTTTTAAAGAAAACTTTACATCAAATTCTGTTCCTAAAATACTGATTTGATTTACATATTTTTTCCCAATATGGTTTGCTTTGTCCGAGGAATATACTGAACACATTTGGGTAAGTAGCTAATTTTACATTTCAGTAGTAGATTTTTGAAACTTTCAAATTTATTTTGAAAGCCTGCTGCAAACATTTCAAATACATGTATGTTTATCCTGAACATTAATGTCATTTAAACATATCAGTATATCAGAAAAAATCTGATGTGGACAACACAACTTCTTTGCACATCTATTAAATCAAAAATATTTTCGCCGCACTTCATCTAAACTTATTTTGTTTTGAAAGAGATAAAATACTGCAGTAATACTAAGGTTTAGCTATTTCTAGACAAATATTTCAATATCGTCAAGCTGAGTTCAATTTGAAAGATTTCCTTTCGACACTTTATTTGGCGATATTTCACCAAAAGCCGATAAGCTTCAGATAGTTTGTGAGATTTTGGGGATAGCCAAAGTAGTAATTGACCACACATTTTCAATGATTTGAATGCATCCATACACTAATGTATTTTAAGTCATTTAGCTGACCCTGTTAATAAATTACCCAGTCGATTGCAGTCAAAAAAGATAACGAAAACAGTTAGATATTACAATAGTTCTAAATACAAAAGTTCAAAATTCTACGGGTTAAAGTTTTAGAGTTTTGCAAAATGCAAAATAATTTTTGGTGCGAACAATTTGGCGATATTTCGACAAAACCGCCAAGGTTGACGACATATGGCGAGATTTTAAGCATGGACAATAACTGACTAATGCCAAATTTTGCGATATTTTGCCAAAACTCTCCAAGGACGATGACATATGGCGATATTTCGGTAAAATTTGCCAAGATTGACAACCAATGGCGAGATTTCGGGCATGGACCAAACAATGATAGACTATTGCCAAATTTGGCGATATTTTAGGCATGGACCAAATGACTGACTATTGCCAAATTTGGCGATATTTTGGCAAAACTTGCCAAGGTCGACGACATATGGCGAGATTTTGGCCATTGGCGAGATTGTTCCCAATGGCTATTTGTAAACAATAAATATCCCAACTCTTATGCGTACTTAACTTTCTGACTTACCTGAATTGTGAAACTTTCCAACTTTAAGGGCCACAATAAAAGGTTCAGATAAAGTTTCAACAACTTAAAGTTAATTAAATAAATTCCCAGAGGTAAGTAGTTTAACTCAAATGCTAAATTAACTTAAGGGAATAACTTTATGTTAAATTTAAACCCCGCTTAAATCGTGGCTTGTGTCAACAATCGTTTAAGACGCACAACACAAATCTCCAGTTCGTCAACAGCCGCCATCTTGGATGGGCGTAATGGTTGGTTGGCAAAGTGAGTATCGCCAGGAGAAAACTGTTACAAGCTGTACACCCAATCACCGATGCGCTTTAGAAGCCCGGTAAACGCCGTTCAACTGCGCAGCCGGGGAACAACTCAGAAATGAGATGCGCCGTCGGCGGTGATAAATAAAAGGAGGAGCTTTCGCCATGATCGTAGCAGATCGACAGCAGACCGATAGCAGATCGACGGCAGTCGAGGCAGTTAGGCCGATCATGGCAGATCGTCGCAGTTAAGTAGTTAAGCAGATCGTCGCTGTTAAGCAGTTAGACAGTCAGGCTGTATTGACAGTTGACAGACGTTATGGCGATGTAGATGTTCGAGCGAGCGGTAATGCTCTTTAGTGCCAGATATGTTATTTTTAGCCAGCCAAACCTGCTTTTAATTAATCTTTAAAATGATAGAACGTTTTTAAATCAACATTAAATGTCTCTAATTTTTAACCTGTTTTTAAAGTGAAATAGTAGTTAGAATTTTTTTGAAGTGCCGTCATATAGAACTTAGTGTTTCATCGTAATTTTTCATATCTTAAAGATTGGAAGTTTTCCCGGTGGACTTGTTCTCTTCAAGGTAAAGCAGCTATTTGAAATTGAAATCTAAAAACGGCTTTGAAGTTGAATTCGTTAAACCATTTTTGCCAGTACTTATGAGTTTTTTCAGACTGTGATATATTCCTGTGCCAAGCTGTGATAAAGCATAGATGTGATATTTAATAGTTTTTAAAGCAATTAAATCCTGTTCTACAAGTAATTATGAAATTGCTGACTGTGATACACTTCTGTGCCAAGCTGTGATAAATAAAAGTAGATGTCTCTCAAATCAGTTGCTATCCTTGTTTCCATAACACTCTTCATTCGTGGCCATCCACTTCTCAACACAAATTTTGTTTCCCGGGTGTTGTCATTTCCAAATTTAACCTGGATTGTTGGCACTTGCGGGAACATGGACCAAATGACTGACTATTGCCAAATTTGGCGATATTTTGGCAAAACTTGCCAAGGTCGATGACATATGGCGAGATTTTGGACATGGACCAAACAATGACTGATAGCAGATGTAATATATTGAAGATGTCCATAGGCGATAATGTATTGAAATTCTTTTGGGTGGTCTTGTAATAAACTCTCCAGTAGATTGGAATCAAAAATTGACATGCACAACTAGATGTTACAGCAATCTTATATATGAAATTTCAATATTGTACGACTAATAGTTTTTGAGATTTGAGAGTTAAATACATACACATGTACACCAAAAGTCACCAAGCTTGGTGACTTTTGGCATAATTCTTGAGGGAGGCACCTGACCGTGGTCGGATCATTACCTAACTATAGGGTAGGACGATATTGTGCTTGAAATGGATGCATGTCCCTAAAATAGCCATTGACCGTAATGTATTGGAAATCTTTTGAGTGTTCCTGTAGCAGAACTATAAATGATAAAAACACTTTTTTCGATGGAGAAATTCATTTTGTAACCCTTTAGAGCATATATGACTTCTGAGTCATTTGAAGTAGCCTAATACTTCTAAAATACGCTTTAATGAATTTCTGCCCATAGAGTGTAATGTATTTCAAATCTTTTGGGCAGTCCTGTAGATAAACTATCCAGTAGATTGGTACCAAAAGAGGAGGTGCTAAACTGGATGTTATAACAATCCTAAACATAAAATTTCAACATTCTACAACCAATAGTTTTTGAGATGTGTGAGTTACATACATGCATACATACAGAAGGCATGGAAAAACTGGTCAAAATAGACTCGCCATTGGTCAAAATGGATTGCAGACGTATTTATATGATCATGCATGCTAACATACGATGAGATGCATCGAAAAAATTCTTAAAATTAAATTTAGAGGTAGTCAAAATTGGTTTTTTACTCGAAATTTGGCCCCGAAATTTTTCGGGATCACATTACTTTCTTATACTCCTACAAGGAAGTAAAAAAGGAAGATATCATACACACACATGATTCTAAGACTCCTCTGTAAGCTTGGGAAATTCCTTCTGTTCATTTTATAGAAATTTTACTATTCCCTCCTTCAAAGCAATAAGCTTGGATTTAAATGAAGACTTTGCACACCACAAACTGAGAGCTTCTGGGCCAGATACAGCCCGTGGGCCATATGTTGTGCAGGTAATAATATAAGGTCTACTCTTGCTGCTTGTGGCTCTAGTGCCAAATTTTAAACTCCTAAAGGCTAATATTATATAATTATTTATAATGTTAAAATTTAGAAATTTGTTAAAGTTACGATAAACACATTATCTACATTTAAGATAATTTGAAGGTTTTATTAATTTTTTAAAAAGTAGGAGCGGAAGAGGCAGAGAGTTCCTGAAAAGAACTAGAAAGAATCATCTCTATCTCATGGGGTTTTGTGATCCTGTAAAGAGTTTAAAAACAGCAACTAGTTGAAAAATTAAAAATTGCAATTAAGTCTTGAATGGGCAAACATTTTTACAATAAACTAAAAGTTAAATAACATAGTTTTTTTTTTTTTAATTAAATACATACCTTTTATAAACGCACACTCAGGGATAAAGAAAGGATGCAACAACTTTTGGCGAAAAATATTGAAAGAGAAAAATGCAAACAGAATCATATTTATTGTTTTACTTCCTAGCAGCATATACAGGGTGTCCAGCCTTAATGTGACCCAATAGCTAATTCCCGAACCGTTCGGTTTAGATATGCACTTCCAATTTGAAAAATGTTTTAAAAGAGGTATAGAATGTTTTTACGTGCTTTTCGAACCAAACAACCCATTCAGAAAAAAATTACAAAAATTAAATTTTTATACGGTCCCCAGGTCCTATCACTTATATTTAGGAAAAGATGCAGTACACAAAAACAAAGTAAACACAAAAAGTTTCATTTTATTACGATAAAAACTGTCTGAGTTATGGAACTTTGAAAATCATACATTTCATCCATTTTCTTGGCCAATTTCAAGAAGCTAGTAAGGGACCGTCTCCAAAGTGAAATTAATTGGAACTCTGCCAGAAAACTTTCGCTCTGGCTCGCTAATGGCATAAAGTCTTGCCGCCTCTCTCTTATTTCTATTACACTGCCCATACAACAGTACCATTTCGCAGTGTTCTTCATTTGTATACATCTCGTTCTCCCGTACTAGAATTCGTAATATTAGAATACGACTGTTTCGTAATATTAGAATACGAAGTTTCCTAGCAGAGTTCCAATTAATTTCACTTTGGAGACGGTCCCTTACTAGCTTCTTGAAATTGGCCAAGAAAATGGATGAAATGTATGATTTTCAAAGTTCCATAACTCAGACAGTTTTTATCGTAATAAAATGAAACTTTTTGTGTTTACTTTGTTTTTGTGTACTGCATCTTTTCCTAAATATAAGTGATAGGACCTGGGGACCGTATAAAAATTTAATTTTTGTAATTTTTTTCTAAATGGGTTGTTTGGTTCGAAAAGCACATAAAAACATTCTATACCTCTTTTAAAACATTTTTCAAATTGGAAGTGCATATCTAAACCGAACGGTTCGGGAATTAGCTATTGGGTCACATTAAGGCTGGACACCCTGTATAGGAAAATAGCAGGAAACTGAAAAACAGGAAAAACCAATCTTCTTGTGGGAAGAAAAGCTTTATATTGAGAGATCTTCCTGAAAATCAGGAAGAGTTGACAGCCATGTGCCAACATCTATGTATCTCTATTGTATTTTCATGCTTAAAAATTTCAACAATATTTTTAAAGATATCTGTAACCAACTTTTACACTGCTATTACAGTGCTTGTCTCCGAACACCAGGTGCAAATATAATTTAATTAACACTACTCTTTTTTAACTGTAGTGATTTTTTAAAAATTACATAACTTTAAAATTAAATTATTAAAACAAATAATTCAACATTTTCTAATATTGATATAAAGTTCCAGATACTGGTAATCATACACTGTCAAATTACATTTTTGCTTTCAACACGCACATTTACAAAACATTTAATAAGCTAAACAAAATTTTCCCACAGCCTCAGAAAACAGAGAATTAGTTTATGGAAAATTATTGTATTATAAGAGGATTATGCCAAGATACTTATATATGCCATATAACCCTCTGAGCAACCACAGTGTAAAATTCAGTTCATTCTTTGATATCAACATGCCTAAATCTTTTGTTAAGTAGATTACTCACACACATTATAAACAATTTTTCAAAAATGAAGCTAGTACTTACAGATCATTTTCATGTACGGATAGTTTTTTTTTTTTTTTTTTTTTTTTTTAAATCTAAATTTGTCTTTTATATAGTTGAATTTGCCTCAACAACAGTAGCATGCATAGAATTTTCTCAAAAGCATAACTTCTTTCCTTTTAATCTTAAATCAGGTGATTTTAAATGCCTGAACTTGTTGTGGAATTTCACATTTCTTCCTTTTTACAAGACAGTCAGAATCTACTAATGAGATTAGTTTGTCACAGCAGTAGGATTCCTTCTTAATGTTTAAAGCAGTGACACTCAAAAGGTTTTGTTAAAGTCCTCATATTCCCATACTAATAGCAAATTACACAACTCAGTTATGATTATTTGAAAGAAAATAATTCTCTTTTAATTGTTCATCCTGAGGAACTCTTCCCTTATAAATTCCAGTCCCACACAACACTGAGAAGAATGGCCACTTCCACATATTAATGTGGAGGTGGGTCACTCCTCTCAGTGGCAGATTTTTATTCAGTGTCTTACCATGTTCTAGAGCATTGACCCTTCTGTTGGTCACTTTGATCACCTCATCTAAAGTGATAAAAGATGTCTGTAGTGATGCCAAATCAACAAGCAAATGAACAGCCTTTGCATAGTTCTTCTTCAGTTTAGCCAATTGCTGACCCCCTCTAGCCAGACCGGCCAACTCATAAGCTAAGCAAGACAAAACACATTTATAGTCAATTTTTCTCATAATATAAAAAATAAACTTAACACTTCAATGGAAAATAATAGATGAAACTTACTGTCAACTCCATTCTGGAAACTTTCAAAAACAGGAAGATTTACACCTTAAAAGGAAAATATATAATAAATAAGTATTTCAATTTAAACTATCAATATCAGTGTGGGCAATTCCTATGCCCAGGTCTGAGTCAATTGTTCTATGGACTCGTCTGTGTTGTGCATTTCATATAAATTGCTCGAAGAAATACTTACTCATAAAATAAACGAAAGGCAGAATCTTCTTCATAAATGATTTAATATTTACAAAGAGATGTATGTACAGCTTATATACATTCAAACAAAAAGGGGGGATATGTGGTCCCGTCAATCTAAAAAGCTTATCTAAATGACTTAAAGCCATACATCAAAAGGGGGTTAGGGCAAGCAGTGCTTGCTTCCGATCGAGATCAAAAGGTCTAGTCGAATCTGTTCTTTTCTACCAGAGGTGCATTTTGATTCTAAGGAGGCAGTCAAATATATTTCGCCACATCAGGTTTAACTACCAGCTTATCTACCCTTCCTCACCCCCCCCCTTAAAAAAAGTGGATTTTTTTAACCCACTTAAAAAACCTGCCCAACTACCCAAACAAAAACCATTTTTGAAGTTCCTTTTTTAACATTATTTAATCATTAAAGAAATATAAATAGTTAGTCAGATACACAAACAGAAATAAATACAATCTAATGAAACAATACAGTAAATAAACTACTTTTACCTAGTACATCCCTGCATCCAAAATAGTAATAAAAATAATACTTAAGTTTCCAAATCAGAATCTCACAACTCTACATATTTAAAAAAAAAATTCTGTATTATTAAGATATCTATGCACTTTTACTATGCACTGTTAATGAACATTTTTACAGCCCAAGCAGTTTTGCAATTTCAAGTATATTAATTTTAAAGTTAAAATAACACTCTATTGATGTTGAATGTGCTGGGCAACTAGTCAGACTATCATGTAGAACGACAGTTCTACGAGTGATGCAGCCAGCCCCAACCAACCAACCGTAAAACTTTGCGGCACTTATATTTACAGCTAACTTTTCTATTTTTAAAAGTTCTCTTCTGAATCTCGGAATCTGCTCTAATGCATTTTTTACAATTAATATTTTAATTAGTGATTATGATTTTAATCAGTGCCAAATTCGATGAGTGACGTTGCCGGTTAAGCTAGGAAAACTCATTTTTTAAAATTTAATCCAGTTCAAAGAGGGAACTATTTAACCCGCGTAAAAAAATACAGAAAATGATCTTGTTTCAGAGGCGGTAAACAAGGCAGGGAGTATGAATACAGTGCTGTTGCCGGACACGAAAGTGAGAGAGAGAGCATAAGAAAATATTTTTTAAGGATAAGTAGGCTCTTTATATTTATTTTTATTTATTTATTTATTTATTTTTTTGGGGGGGGGAGGAGAAGGGGGTCATTCAATCATCAATTTTCATCACAGTATTCCAAATTGTTATAAATATGGTCTGGACAAAATTGATGCAAAGAATTGAACTAATTGACTTCATTCTCTAGTCTTGCAAACGGAATGCTATGAGAATACCACACGTTAAACTGTTCACCAATCCTTCCGTATGAGATTCTCTTATCGTTCAAAATATCCCTCCCTAAAAGGTCATACGACTGTGCTGAATCATCAACAATAAATAAAGTAGTTTCCAGCGTTATATAGTCTATTTCCAAACAAACCCTTGCTTTACCCACGGTTATCGTAGACAGCTTAAATATATTCCCAATACCGTAACAGTTGATGCCGATCGGGCAGAACATTTAAGTGTAATAATTTCGCTGCAGAATTCTTCAACAGAGACAAACCACTCCCTGTGTCTGGTAAACATTCTATCGGGCCTTTATTATTGATGCGCACTTTTTTCAGATAAATTACTGAACTCTGAGTTTCAGAATGTGACGCTGAATAAGAGATGTTTTCTTTTTCTCTTTTCTGCTCGGACGAATTTTTAAAGACTTTTGCTTTCAGGCAATCAAGAGGCAAATGGGTTCCGAAAGTTAAACTATTAAAACATTTAAATTCACCCTCTTCATTACGAATATTAGAATTACGTTTAGGTTTGGTATATGTTTTAAAATCATTTGACTCATTGGAATGAAACGTGTTACTTCTATACTCACTTTTGAATTGCTTGTTTTTTTTTTGTTGTAAAATCGTGAATCATGGCATTTTCATTAGTCGAACAATTTTTTTAATTATTTCTATAGTTTGAAAATCCTGTTAACATTTTCATTCCATAATGCACCGTTTCATATGCGTCAAGTTTTTCCACTAAATCTTCGGGATTATTTAGTTTTGACCATTCGTCGATAAAAAGTTCGCATATCGCAAAAGTAACTTACCTTATTAATTGATAGGCAATGATCAAATTCTTTAGTTCTTCAAACGTAGTAATATTTAACCTATTTATCCATTCATGAAAATAATTTGAGAGTTCGAAACAGTAATCTCTCCATGTACCTTGCAGTAATCTGACATGGTCAACAAATTTTTGCCTAAACTGTTCTGGACTTAATTTAAATCTCCATAATAACTGCTTAATATGCTTTTAATTGTTAGCTTTCTCTTCACTTTTGCGTGCAATTAACTGATTTATCTCATATGGTAACAGTCCTAACAACTGAGAAACCCAAAGTTTTTCATCGAGTTCTATACACTTAGCTTGACGCTCGAACAGAACTAGAAAATGACTGATATCACTAATTTTTGGAACATATTTATGCATTAAGCAACGCATTTCTGTAACATTTCTATTTTCAATATTATTGGACACTTTCATCCTTCTTACTTTGTGTTTCTAACTGTAATTTTTCTAGCTTAAAGTTTTGCTGCTCTTTAAGTTTCACTTCGTTTTCTGAACTGATTCTATAATTAATAATTCTCTCTAGCAAAATTTTTACAAATTCCTCTTCATACTGCTTATTTTCAACAAAAAATACACTTCAAATCAACTAGTTTAACATCGGCTGATACCTCTTCGCCTAATTCTGAAGCAATTTCAAGCAAATCAATCTTCCTACCTTTAGCTAGGTAAGCCATCTTAACATACAAAAATAAATAAGATATTCACGACTCAAAATTCAAATCTTTGGCAGTATTTCGGTAAGCTTAAGATGTCGAACAATTAACGAATGCAATTTGATGTAATCAAGTTACTTTTCAACATCTTCAAATATTCTTTTCAAGTAAAAAAAAAAATATGCTTTCTAACTCTTTAGAATAATTGAAATAGCGTTTTAAACAACAGTTTAAATCAAAAGTTCTGTACTTATAGTTTTCATTTTGGTAGCTTATGTGGTTGGGGACATCTAAGAAACTAAATATTATATTATCCCACTTCCGAAATTTGTCGTTGTTCTCTTACAAAACAAGTACTCTTTCTCACACAATAATTACTCAATGTTATTCTTGACTAATTTATTCGCACTATTTACACATTTTACAATAATCATTAGTATAATTGCACTGCCGCACCGCTGTACTCATCATGCGTTGTTCCCACAACAGC
This sequence comes from Cheiracanthium punctorium, assembly GCA_038373885.1. NCBI lineage: Eukaryota > Metazoa > Arthropoda > Arachnida > Araneae > Cheiracanthiidae > Cheiracanthium > Cheiracanthium punctorium. Next base: position 75,005 of record JAWZYV010014844.1, on the reverse strand, counting down.
GGTCCTGCTTGTTCTCTCTCTTACATCACACACTGTGCTGTTTCACAGCATTTGCAGTGCTCTCTACAGGCTTATTACAGAAGAAATTTTGGTCCGTTTAACGGTCCCTTCAAAAAATAACAGTCCATTAAAGTGGTCCTTCATTGGCATTTTATCATATATTTTAATTTGTTTTGTAAGTTATTTTAAGGAAAAAGAGTGAATGTTACAAAAATTCTTAAAAAAAGATGTTGAAATTCACAAAAACAGATATTAAATTCACTAAGATAAACAGTTTACACAAAAATAGGTTCCTAAAAAAATTTCCTGAATTGGTTCCTGGTAATGTGTCATAAAATTTAAGAAAAATTGAAAAGCAACAAAATTTTAATTTAGCATTGGAGTGTCTTCTCTTACATTAAAATTACTTTGAAACTGAATGTGATATGAACTATGGTATAAAATTCTCAATTAGTAAAATATGCCCTATACACTAATGAGATGGCACTCAACATTTATAATAATATCCTTAAAAGTGTCAGAGATTGTGTCAGACGTTGAATATAACACTGACTTAAACCACTTTTTAATGGCTCTCGAAGGTAAAAAAACATGTCAGAATGATTGCATTTCAGGGGTCGTACTAAAATTATGAAAGTAAATCTTTTTTTCCACTCAAGCAATAAACATTTACACTCAAAATCATGTATAGCCCCCTATCATCTTTCTTTAAAGATATCTCTGAGACAGGGACGTAGCCAGAAATTTTTCATGGGGGGGGGGGGGGGGTTACGACTACTACAACTTATATATATGTATACGTGTGTGTGATAATGTAGTGAAGAATATACATTTTGTATGGCAAAAAATTTCTCATGGGGGGTTATGACCCCCTAACCCCCCCTCCCCTCCCTGGCTATGCCCCTGCTCTGAGACATTATTTGATGAAAGGCTCAAATTTGACAAATTTGATACATCACCTCATTAGTGTATGGGGCACGTATTATCCCGCCAGTCATTTGCTTCAAATTTGCTGGCAAACTGTTGCTAATTGTTGGGAATTCAGTCTCTCTTCCTCCCCAACCCAGCTTATATTTGTGCCTCTCCGGGGGACGTCAGAGGCGAACTTTTTCGCCCCTTCCAGCGGAGACGAAGATAAAAACACTAGAACGCTCTGGATGTCAATGAACGCCGGTCGCAGTCTTGAGAGCGGCCCCCATGTATGCAACTTGTATTATATGTAAATAAATTTTTATTGTTTTTCTATTCGAACCAACTTGCTTTGTGCAACATAGTTTAATGACACCCAACGTGGGGCATTGCACGATTTGAAAAATCGTTGATACCTTAAAAAAAATCAAAAATGGATCTAAACGTATTAAAGCTTCAGAGAAAGACGCTGAGAGGTTCATTTACGACGTGCGCAAAGAAGTTGGAAGACGAGATAGAAAAAGCTGAGCTTGATATGAAAAATATTTCGATTTTAGCGGCCCAATTGAAAAATAAGTTTGACAGGTTGGAGGACTGTCAAAAGGAAGTAACAGACGCGATTCTAAAATTAAAAAATCCTGATAAGGAATATGAAGAAGATTTTGAGGCAGCCGAGGCCTACAGAGACAGTTATGCAGAGCTTTGTGCCCATATGGAAACGATAACAAAGAAGATTTCAATGCCGTCCCCTGTAGACGAAAAAAGGAAATTTAAGTTACCGAAAATTGAACTGAAAAAATATCTTACTTTTTGGAGCCAATTTTCCAAAATTCATGAAGATCCCAGTATACCGGCGGAGGATAAATTTCAATATTTGCTGCAAGCAGTTGTCCCCAAATCCAGGGCAGCTAGGGTAGTTGAAAGTTATCCAGCAACGGCAATCAACTACCCGAAGGCCATTCAACAACTGCAAGAAAGGTTTGGTCGTGAAGACTTATTAGTGCAAATCTACGTTCGAGATTTGCTGAACTTAGTTATGAAAAACGCGATATCGAGACGTGCGAAGATCGACTTGCCAGCCCTCTACGACGAGTTAGAAACGAAGATAAGAGCTCTGGAGAGTTTGGGTAGAATGAAAGAAAAATATGGAGACTTTTTAACGCCTCTCGTGGAATCTTACCTCCCTCAGGAAATTTTGCTTGCTTGGGAAAGGAACCGAAACTCGAAAGAAGTTTCTGAAGCTGAAGAGCGTTCTTTAGAAAATTTGATGCATTTCTTACGTTCGGAAGTCAAAGGAGAAGAAATGGTAGAGTTGGCACGCAATGGATTTACTGGTAAAATTAGTTCTAAAAGAGATCAACATGATTTAAATCCAGACCTCCCCACTGCATCCACCCTCATGACCACTTAGACATGAAGGTAAGCGATTTTCTAACTGCATCTTTTGTGAGAAATCTCACTCTTCTCATAATTGTATGGCTGCTAAAAAAATGTCGTAAGAGGCCAAAAGAAAAATATTAATAAGAAAAAACGTATGTTTTGGCTGCTTCCAGCCTGGTCATAATAAGAAATTCTGCAAAAGGAACATTTTCTGTCTATTTTGTTCCAGAAATCATAATTCTCTCATGTGCTCAAATTTAAATAGTGAAAAAGGTAAAATAGTGGAATCAAATGATAATGAGGCTAAAGATAATCCTGAAGTGTTAAATTCTAGTGTACTGTCGAATAATAGCAATTTTGAAACTGTATATTTGATGACTTTAAATGTCAGAGTGAAACATAAAGGAAAAGAGATTATTTTAAGAACGGTTCTTGATACGGGATCTCAGCATTCTTACATTTCTCAGAGCGCGATAAACAAATTGGGAATAAAACCAAAGAGTAAATTAAAAATAAAACACGGCCGTTTGGGGGGGAGAGAAACAGATTCTGAACATGGTGTTTACAACTTATGTATATTGCCCTTTAGCGGTGACGATTTGCATGTTTTACATGCATAAGAGCATTATCCGAACGCAAAATTTGTTCCGAAGTACCAAAGGTCAATGACTCCCAAACACTTGACGAGCTGAGGGAGAGGGGGGTTTTTCTGACTGATTTACAGGCTCCCGCGAAAGAGATATCCTTGTTGTTGGGTGCGGAGGTGATAGGAGAATTATGGCCCTCATCGTGTGAGAGACTGGAGTCTGGTTTGTATTTGATGAATACTCGGCTTGGGTTTGTTTTGACGGGAAGGTGCAGCTTTCCTAGTAGAAGCGAAAGTTATAATGAGAATTTATTGAATGTAATTGCTTTGCACATTAGCAACTTATCTGTTAATGAGCTATGGGATCTGGAAAAAATTGGTATTTCCGATCCTGCTGAAATAAAAAAAAAAGATCTTCAACATGTAGAGGTATTGAATGCGTTTAAAAATAATATGAAAATTTTGCCTGATGGTAGGTATGAGCTCTGTTTACCCTTCAAAGAGGGAAAGTCAGAATTGTCCTCTAATAAAGAGTTAGCCTGGAAAAGGAATCAGAAAATGTGTCAGCGTGCAAAAGATAAATTAATTTTAGATGAATACAAGAATGTATTCAACGACTGGGAAGATTTGGGGATTATTGAACGAGTTGGGTCGGATACTGAAAGTGGTTATTTTTTGCCTCATCGGCCTGTGATAAAAAGCGAGAGCACAACCGCCAAAATCAAACCAGTTTTCGACGCGTCTGCTAGAGAATACGGAAAGTATTCGTTAAATGATTTACTGTACAAAGGACCAAACATGATAGAATTGATCCCAGATGTTATTGATAGGTTTAGAATTTTTCCGATAGGTTTATCAGCCGACATTGAAAAGGCCTTCTTACAGTTGAGTATTGTCCCGGAACACAGAAATTTTTTGAGGTTCTATTACCCCTGTTCAGAAGAGAAAATTGTATATAGGCATTGCAGGGTCGTTTTTGGGGTTACCTCGAGCCCGTTCTTGTTAGCGGCGTCAATCTCACATTTACTGGATAATGTTCCTCCAGAAATGGAGAGTAATGCTCAAAAGCTGAAACTTCCCTTTTATGTTGACAACTGTGTGTCAGGAGTATCAGATGTGACAGAAATGGAAAATTTTATTCAAAAGGCACAACAACTTATGTCTAAAGGTTGTTTTAATTTGAGAAATTGGGAAAGTAATGTTTCTAGTAAGTTCGTAACTAAAAGTAAAGGAATAACGAAAATCTTGGGGATATTTTGGAACCTTGATAAAGACACTTTAAGTTATAATATAAATTCAGAAAATTCTGAGGATGATCAGATTTTCACTAAAAGAGATATTCTGGCGACAATTCAGAAAATATTTGATCCCATTGGTTTTTTGAGTCCGGCCACTCTGTTACCCAAAATTACTTTGCAGGAACTCTGGAAACTGAAACTTGATTGGGATACAGAGTTGCCAAAGGATATATTAAAGAAATTTAAAAAATGGTTTAGCGAAATTTCTATCTTGAGAAATGTCGAAATAGCTCGTCATGTTGAGATTAATGACTCAAGTATGATGCATATTTTTGTAGATGCATGTAAGGACTTATGCGACGTGTATTTTTATGAGATCCAAAACACCTCAGGGGATTAAAGTGCAGTTTGTTAGAGCCAAATCGAGGGTTGCTCCCGTTAAAACAGTTACGATTCCTCGATTGGAATTGATGGCGTGCACTATCGGGGCAAGGCTTGCACATTCGATACAACAAACCCTAAACATGTCTGATTTAAAAACTATCTGTTGGAGCGATTCTATGACAGCTTTATACTGGTTGAATCAAAGAGGGGAGTGGTCGGTATTTGTCTCTAACCGGGTTAAAGAAATTAATTCAATTCTCCCTAATGCCGAGTGGCGACATGTACCGGGAAAGATGAACCCTGCTGATTTAATATCTCTGGGATGTTCCCCCAAAATCTTATTTGAATCGCGTTGGTGGGAGGGACCATCATGGCTAAAAGAGTCAACCGAAATTTGGCCCAAAAACGAACCGATTGATAATTGTAGTACTATGCCTGAAATTATTTCAGAAAGGAGAAAAGTAAAATTCAGTAATATGAATTTGGCAGACATGACGGTACCCTGGTATGGTAGGATATTCTCAGATTTTCACTCAATTTTAAGATTAGTATCATGGATATTGCGGTTTATTAACAACGTAAGAGCGAATTCTTGTGATAGAGCTAGAGGGGATTTAACAGTTTGGGAAATTCACAATGCTGAGATCCTGCTAATTAGAACCATACAAACTGAAAAGTTTGGTGAGGACGTATTTCCTCATCTGTGTACCTTTAAAGATGAAGAAGGTATAATTCGTGTAAAAACAAGAGTAACAGAAAGAATCGATAAACCGACATTCTTATCGCCTATTCTGTTACCTGCGAAATGTGTTTTCACAAGAAGACTAATTGAATATGCACATAGAGAAAATAACCATGCTGGTACTCAAATATTGTTGAGTATACTTAGAGAAAGGTATTGGATACAAAAGGGTAGAAGAACAGTTCGCAGTATTATAAATGATTGTATGAAATGTCGCCGATTTAAAACAATGCGCCTTGAGGCAGCGCCGTTCCCCTTTCCAGCTGACAGAGTAGAAAATGCAGCAGTGCTTGAGGTGGTGGGAATTGACTTAGCCGGACCATTATATATCAAGAACAGAGGTAAGGCGTGGATTGTTCTCTACACCTGTGCGCTCTACAGAGCCATCCACCTTGAGATAGCCTCATCTCTGTCTACAGAAGCCTTCCTCTTATCCTTTCGGCGTTTTATGGCCAGAAGAGGGAGGCCAAGTATTATTTATTGTGATAACGACACAAATTTTAGAGGTGCCTACAACTACCTAAAAGAAATTGATTGGTAGAAAATAAACAAAGCTGCAGAAATTCAACGAATAACCTGGAAGTTCCTCCCTCCCACAGCAGCCTGGTGGGGTGGCTGGTGGGAGAGGCTAGTTCGTGTCATAAAAGAGCTTCTCAGACGATCTCTAGGAAAAGCCGTCCTCACCTATGAGGAATTGGAGACTGTGATTTGTGATTGTGAAAGAATCATTAACTCTCGCCCTTTGACTTATATGTCGGAAGATATGAATGACTTAACTCCTCTAACACCTGCCATGTTTTTGATGGACAAATCTAGCTCTCCAGTTGATGACCTAGATCAAATTGACCAAAACCATCTGCGTAAAAGAGCAAAGTTCAGAATGAAATTGATTGAATCACTACGTTCTCGCTTCAGAAAAGAATACTTGGGTCAGCTTATTCAAAACCAATGACCAAAGTATCATCAACATAATATTAAAGTTGGGGACATTGTTTTAGTGGGAGACGACTTCAAGAAGCGTCTTTAGTGGCCCCTAGCGAGAATCACTGAACTGATTCGTGGTAAAGATGGACAGGTAAGAACAGTACGACTGAAGACTCTGTCTAGTGTGATGATCCGACCTGTCCAGCGAATTTTCCCTTTGGAAGTGCATTGTGATGACTTGTTGAAAGTACCTCCAGTTTTGAGTCAGCAATCAGCTGATGATGAATCTTTCTTGATGTCTTCATGATGAAGTCTTGATGAATCTTTCAAGGCGTGTCCTACAAAAGTGACACGAAGTGGTCGTGCAGTAAAAAATCCATCACGACTAACCTACTAGTGTATTTTGTAGGCTACAGTAGGTAAGTGTTTTGAGTTGCTTTCTCGCAACTCAAAAGGGGGGAGGATGTTGGGAATTCAGTCTCTCTTCCTCCCCCACCCAGCTTATATTTGTGCCTCTCCGGGTGACGTCAGAGGCGAACTTTTGGCCCCTTCCAGCGGAGGCGAAGATAAAAATACTAGAACGCTCTGGATGTCAATGAACGCCGGTCCCAGTCTTGAGAGCAGCCCCCATGTATGCAACTTGTATTATATGTAAATAAATTTTTATTGTTTTTCTATTCGAACCAACTTGCTTTGTGCAACACTAATCGTATTCTGAACCATCAATAATTTCATGTGTCCTGGCATTTATCTTGGCATAAAATCGCTAGCCTTGGCAGACTGCCGGGATAATACGCAAGTACCAGAGTATATATGTTAAGGCAGTGTAATAAGGCAGTCTTGTAACTGGGAATTTTTTTGGTCGTCTGGGGATTGCGGTCGTATACAAATTTAAAAAGTGTAACTTTTTGTTAATGAGCGACAGGAATTTTTTCTTAACGGAATCTTATTTCTGACTTTATTTTGAACATTTTTTCAATTTACAATGCTCACTTATCTCTAACAAATAAAAATTTAAAGGCGGTTATCACCTTTTTGGGACACCCTGCATATATACATACATGAAAATTTTTGAAAGAAAAAATCTTTGAGAAAAATTTGTTTTCTATCCTTAAATTTTATTTACTTTTATGTTAAAAATTATAAAATGTTACTTTAAAGTACTGTCGACACAAAAGAGATTGTTATTAAACTTGCTTTTAAATAATAGAAGATTTTTAATTGGTGTTTTAAAATAATGGAAGAAAAGAACCATATTTTTCTTCTTTAAATTTTCAACATTTATATTGTTGAATTTATAGTTTAATTTTAAGATTGTGTAAATAAATGATTGAATCTTATGTAATTTTTAATTATCACATGTACTTATATTGGTGAAATTGTAGGTAATAACATAAACTAATAAGTAAAAGTAATAATGAAAAATAATGATTATTTTGTCGAAGTACTCTATAAAAAGTTCTGATAGTTTTTTCTGAAATCCTCATTATTTTTTATAACATCTTATTAAAAGGGTTCCCCATCATGGCTGAGTGGATAAGACGCTGGATGTGGTGGATGGCTGAAGTGCGAAAGTCCAGGGTTCTGAACTACAATACGGCTGTTGATCTAATGGTCTGGAGTTTTGGGCGATTTTCTCCAGATGTAATGTGAATTCACATTAGAACCCTTTAAAAAGTCCTCTGCCCAAGGCATCAGCCCCATCAATACAATACAATACAGTGCAATTATTAAAATTCTGATGAAAAGTTATTTTTTATATTTGCAAAATGAGTTCTCTGAAATTTTTGTTAAACTTAGTTACAAAGGTATAATAGAAAAAGCATTAACACTTCTTTTTTATTGGTAACTCACCCTAATATAAAAAGCTCAATTTTAACGTTATGTTAACCATCTCATATTATACTGGAATTAATGGGGGGGGGGGGGGATGCTCATACTCAAAATGCATGGTTCAGTGAAGATTTCACAAGACTAGAATGATGTTTTGAATAAGAAAAACTACCTGTAATTCTGAGACAGAAACACTGTTTTTTTTTTGTTTTTTTTTTTTTTTTTTAAGTAAAAGCTTTAAACAATAATATTCATGTTAAATGAAGCAAAAATACACATATACATAAATTGCATACATTTTTAAAAGGTTTCTTACATTCTATTTTCAGATTACCCCCAGATAAATGACAGACCTACTGAGAAAAGGAATGAAGGTCTAAAAATACAAACAACATATTATTTGATTGAATATGGCATAGTCTCCCCCGTGCCAAGAAAAAAGAAAGAGTTGGGAGAAAGAGCACGCCTTGATCACATGAGGCTTTATGGAATACAATATGTGTAATTAAACTTTTAAGTAGTATTTTTTACTTTTAATGTGCGAAACATGCTTGTACAGGCATTAAAAATATCTCTCAGCGATAGATAGATTGCATAAATTTTTTAAATGTTTATTATATTATATTTTCTAAGAAAATAGAACTTCTAGGTAAAGTTTTATTTGTGAAGTCAATTTTTCAAAAATAAGAAAAACTGAAAAAGACTTTTCCACTTCAAAATTCCTGGAAATTTTACATCTCTAGTGATAATTGATATTATTTTCCATGACTAATTAAATGCAAAATTCATCATGCTGCAATGTAAATAAAAATTTTCCTGTGAAGCATTTAATTTTATACTTGTACTTGATTTCTAGAATGCTTACATGATTTCAAGTGAACATTACTGCTAAGTTTTTCAAATGGAGGTGAGAGAGTGAGAGAAAAAAGTACTTCAGATGATGAGGTATTTGTACTTTCTTTATTTTCTAAGTTACTTTTCCTTGTTTTTCTATTATATATTAAAATGACTTTTAAAGACTGAACAAGAAGAATTCACCATGCGAAAATTTTTTGTTTGTCCAAATTGATAGTCAGTCAGTTTTATCGTGTATTTAAAAAAATTGATAGTCAGTCAGTTTTATTGTGTATTTAAAAAAAAAATGTTAAGTTATAGAAATTATTATGCTGTTTGTGTAAGCTGAAAACTTTAATACTTAATGATATGCATATAGAGATTTATTAGACGTACGAGCTGCGTGCCTGTTCTTTGCACGGTAGGAAACGGAAATTTTCCTCACATGCGTAATTCGAACTAATTCCAGGGATGTAGAATCTAGAAAAACAAAAATATTTAACTCTTGACTTGTGGGTTTGCATCATATGTACTAACATGAGATCATTGCAATATAATGACACAAAAAAAAAACTATGTCAGCGTCATTCGCTGTTTGTTTGTTTGTTTGTTTGTTTGGTTGGTTTGTTTGGTTGTTTGTTTGTTTGTTTGTTTGGTTTGTGTGTGTGTGTGTGTGTGTGTGTGTGCGCGCGCGCGTGTGTGTGTGTGTGTGTTTCGAGAAAGAACCTCCACTAATTTAAATTTCGAAATTCGAATTATTTTAAGAGATATTGATAAAAGAAAACCCGTCAAAAACGCTAATTTTTTCTCTTCGCAATACCGCGATTGTAACCCCTGAGGTGAAAGTGTGGAAAAAAGCATCGTGGTTGCCATGTTTGGCTATTTTATTAAATTATTTAGACTCCTGCAGTAAAAATAAAAGAATAATGATTTTTTTTCTGTTTAGATTATTTACAATGTTATTTTTTATTTTAAATATTGCGTTCATGTGAAAACAGAGCAGGAGTTCAATGTTTTTTATGTGTAAAAGAATAAGGGATTGAGAGATTTCCGAGACTAATATGTATATTTTTTAGTTTGGCGGAAAAAAAATGCTCATTTGGCGATTTTGAGAAAGTAGTAGGTTCTACCGATTTGCACAGTTTTGGGCTTGGCGCAAATTACTGAGAGCGTAACGAAATAGTATTTTAAATAACAAGTATAAGTTTTACGGCACTATACTTCCATGTTTCATATAGAAATAATGCAGTTATTAAGGCGATTTTAAACGATCTATAGAATTTTCACCAAATTAAGTAAACTGATTTAAGTTAGAGGAATTCTGCTAAATTTCAGAAAATTGAAATTCTCGCATTTTGTACATGGTAGTTAACGGTGATTAAAATCCGTTACAGTTAATAATAATTTAAATAACTGCTAATTATCAATAATATGTCTGCATTAAATTTTGGCGATCGAACTATATAAATGATAGATAACTATTTCTCATTTTGATTGCTGTTAAATCAATGCTTCGAATCATTCCCTGAAAACAACAAAAATCTCGTAAAATGGCGTATTTTGGCATTTGGCGATCGAAGTACTGTGTAATAAATAATTGATTCTTATTTGTTGAAGCAGCGCTACGGAAGTTTCTTTTACTAAAATCTGTTAGAAAGGCGTAATTAATACTGTCTAATATATTTTTTGTTTTACGAATTGAAATGTACGTTGATTCCTACGTTAGTACATTTCTCAGCAAACTTGGCGAAAAATATTCAAATGTAGTACAACTCTGTACATATTATTAATTCCATTCCACAATTGAGATGAGCCGATGTCACTAGCGTATGCATAGATATTTTTTTTTTTTTTTTTTAATTCCGCCAAACAGAGTATTGCGTATTGCCTTTAGTGTCCAGTTTAATTTTAATTTGCCATCGACTGGCGGTGTTAATTTCGCCAATATGGCAGTTCTAGCAAAGTAAACATGAATAACTCATTTCATGTTCTATTTTTAACATTGCTATAGTTTCCGTAGCAATGGAATCCATTGTTGCCACTTAAGTTGTTAAATTTTACAATTAAGTGAAACCACTCATTTCTACAGCTTTTAAGAATCGAAAAAGTGAAAACGCATCAATTGTGAAACAAATAGAACTGTAACAGACTTGCACCTTAAAAGTAATCGAAGTTTTCATGCAATTCTACATACCTTTAATTTAATTTCCTTCGAGTGTGGATGTCATTTTTTATGTCATTTTTGCTGTTTTGCTGGCAGATTATCCGGAGCAGCACATACCCTCTAATGTATTTGCTCCTCCGGAAGCAAGAGCGTATGTCCGGCGTGTATTTGTGTAACCCCATTGTGTTAATCAGAATTTTCTGGTGTCACATTTTTTAGACCATTTTTTTACCGCGGAGATTGCGATCCTGAAGTATATTGATTAAGCAGGAGTAGAAAGAAATTTTTCATGGGAATGTTACGACTACTGCAACTCACATATATGTACACGTGTGTGCGATAAGGGAGTGAAGAATATACATTTTGTATGGCAAAAGACTCCGCTTGGAGGGTTGTGACCCCCCTATGCCCTTCTTGGCTACGCCACTGTACGCAAGCATCAGTTGTCACGTCATGAAAAACCGTCATAGATGGCAAACTCCGAAGTTGTTCTGACGGTTATACAAAATTTAAAATTTTTCTTTTAGTAAATTTTACTTTTGATACAGTTCGGATATTTGGTTTTAATACATTTCGGCCACCAAGGTGAGATGAAATATTACTAAATACGGCAACCCAGAATTTTCTTAACTATTGAATTTGACACTATGCAACTACAGTAGATTCCCTAACACGGTAAATACGTTCCGTGTTATTGGAATCCGTGTTGTACGGGTCCTGCGCTATACTCCACCTGGAGTGCGAACTGCGTGGTATAATCGCGACAAAACTTATTCGCGCTTCGTAAAAATGCAATGATGTTTGGTGTTGCCATTCAAAAGGAATGTTAATTACAGGAGCTAAGGCGTCATAATATCAGAACATATGTCTCATTTCATCGTGCTGTACGAGTCTCTTAACATGTTACATGAAAACGATCGTAATGTTTTCGTCGTGTTCTAAGAATTCGTGTTGTAGACCCATGTTATAAAGGGGTCAACTGTAATCTGTAAAAAATGAAAAATGAAATTAGTTATTTATTTAGTGCGAACTGACAGTGAGATAAAAGTCACTTTTATGTAACAAGTGTGATACTGCATTAAGAGTTCAATAAGGGTAATAAGTTTTTTCTCAGAAGTTACATCACGAACGTTTTCATTTACAAAAGCGACATCATTTTCACCAGAGCAGGGTACATTTTTGGCTTTTAAACGTAAATGATGCATCTATTGTTTCATGTAGGTTTTTTAATTTAGGTAAAATTTAATAAAGTTGTGTGTAACATAACTGCCCTAATGCATTATCCACGCTTTGAAAAATGCAAGATAAAATTATTGTCAACATCATGTAATGTTATTTATGTGGTATATACTATATATTAATGCTATAAATTAAACCTCACAAAGAGAATTATATGATGTAAAAATCGGGCATTTTTCGAAAGAGAAAAGTTTTGTCTGCATACCACAAAGTTCTTTCTTTTTTGATCGCCAGTCACATTGACTTAATTCTTGTGTCATGTTGCAATCTTCTAAAATTTGCACTCATGACGTCAACTTTTAGTCACGATTCAAGTATTTTTTCACGTTTTGAGATTCCGAATTACTTAGTTTTAATTCGAATTATATATGTTTAACCCATTTGTGCCTGGATATTTTTGCGACTTTCTTCGATTTTTACTGATAGCAGAAATAATAGATAAATTTCTGACGTCAACTTCTTGAACAAGGGATGATTTATTTTAAAATCATTATGCATAAAAATCGAAATATCAACATCCTACTTGGTCATGTTAAAATATTTTGTAGAGTTGAGGCTCGATGCTCATGAATAAAGGCTAGGAAAAATAAATAACGTTTTCAACTAATAGCGAAAATGCCGTCCCAAAAAAGGGACGCTAGGCATAAATGGGTTAAGGAAAATATGCGTTTCCCACCGTGCGGAGAACGGGTACGCAACTAGTTGAGATTAAAGTTGGTAGACCACTGCAATGGTGTATTTGCCTTTTCCATTTCAATGAGCTTCCACTGACACATATTTCGCAGCATATCGATGGAGATACAGCAGGACCATCATCCTTCAGGACAAAAAATGAAAGCCTGTGAAAAACTTTCTGTAGTTAATTTTTCACCTATTGACTGCACTGTTCTGAATACAGACAAGAAAGAGCTGAGCAAAGACCAACTATATCTACTAGATATTTTTGCAGCAATCAAATTTGGTCGACGCCCAGCAGATTTGGCTGCTCGAGAACCAGGTCCGTTATCACATTCATGATGGGTAACAGCAGCAAATCGAATACTTAGAATATATGTCTGAAAAAACACTCAAAATACTGGTGTTAAGCGATAAAGTAATTAAAAAACTTTGTAAAAAACACATAAGAAGTTCAAAACAATTTTTGAACGAATCGCGTATCCTCTTTAGTTTTACTTCTTATGTGTGTTTTTTACAAAGTTTTTTAATTACTTTACTTAGAATATATGTCAGCAAAGGAAACCCCTCAGAAAAGCTGAAGCAGCTGGTGCACTTCATTTTACATTGTTACATGCCTCTGTGGTTTTGAATCGAAGCAAGTGGTTATTTTTCTGAAGGTCCTAAAATTGTGTTTGAGGCGATCAGATTGACAAGATTCCTCCCTGAAAATTTGCGAAAAGTAATCGATCCGGTAATACTCTTCTATTAGACGACAGAATTGGGTTTTAAAAAGGACCCATTACAGGTTTAAAAATTAACATCTCTGTCCTCTAACATTTAGCAGAATAAAAAAATCATTGGCAGTGTAAATTCCTGCATTTAAACAGACAAGTTTTAGATAAAAACTTTTTATTAAAATAACTGATAAATAAATAAAAGAGAGCAACTGCTCCTCACAGGACAGTCCACCCCGACTGTTTGCAACAACATACAACAAGAGGGGGCCAAGATCGTCGGTCACAAAGAACCGTCCATCTTCCTTATAAACATTTAAGATTTACATACTCCGTTTTCATAAATGAAGGATGAATGCTAAATAAAAGGAACCAAGGAGAAAAATGAACACACCGGCGGGAACCGAACGTTTGCCATGACGCAAGCGTGACGCAATGCATTTCAGCCAATGAGAGTAGAAGATGCATACAGGCGGCAGCCGGTAGAACCAAGTCAGCAACTTGTCGATACGAAAGTAAACAATGTTAAAAGAGCATGCCAAAAGATTAAAGACGTAGCGAGACAGGTATAACTTTAATACAGCAACTTCCTTAACAATGGCCCGCCTCTTGCTATGTCGTGTATTTAAAGAGTTTGAATTATTAAAAATTTTAGGTTTTTAAACTTTTGCTTTAAAGTTAACTTAAAATTTTTTTAAATACTTTTCCAAAATTCATTACAGTACACGTTTCCCCTAAAGGAAACTTACACAAGGCTAAATTTAAGCATTCATCTTCTTACAAAAGCAATTTTAATCATGATTTATCTACATTACACAATGAAACAATAAAAATATAAAGTCATCTTGACAAACAAAACTTAACGATCTTTCAGTCCTCATTCCCTTTAAGGATTATTTCACGTAACAATGAAGTTACACAAATTCAGTTCTTTCATCATATTCATTTTTGAAATCCAAAAAAAACCTCGTCAAGAACCGATAAAAGGATACTGCTTCACTGGGTCATTCACTGCTTAAACAGTTTCACAAATAACAAAACGCCAAGTATACGAAAGGCATTCATGAAAGAATTTTGTGTAGGTCTAACAAATCTTCACATGCAGATCCGTTTGCAATCAACCTCACTTCGTAAAAACTTACGGGTGATATTTTCCGAAAATCTCGGGTTGCCAACTGTCCTGTAGTCCCAGGGGCAAGAAAAATTTGTTATTTTTGTCCTTCAGCCAAAAAGAAGAATGACCACCAACTACTGTAATCACTGCCATAATGCAATGTGTGGTGAGCACTAAGCTATGTTCTTTGTAAACTACGATGAAAACTAAAGAAATGAACAATTTTGGAATTTCTCACTAATCCACCTAACCAAGATATATTGTTTACATGTTTTTTTTTTTTTTATTAATATTATTTGATATATTACCTAATGTAGTTTTGGAAAATGTTGCTATATAATAAAAAACACTACAAAGTTATTTTTGTCTAATTTTTTTCTTTAAGTCATATTTTAATTTTTTTTTCAAAAACCTATGGCCGAATAATGATTCTCTAATTTTTATTTTTGTAGTAAAAAAAGCAAATAAAATATACTAATAATGTAGAGAAGCAATGCTACACAATGCCATATTCCAAATTTCGAAACACACAAAATTGAAATAACAAAGAGAAAAAAAACGCATAGCGTTGTCAAAATTACGAAGGTTTAGTGACAACTTCATTATGAAATTGGTTTAGTAATCCAGGGAAGGCCCTAGAAGGCCCTAACGCTTCCCCTAGATTGCTGCTGCCGTGTATTTTTTATTACAGTAGCATTGCTGTAAATAGGCACTAAGCCAGCACAGTGCCATTATATTACAGTCACTGTTAAGATACCAGGCCAGAGCCTTTCTTTTTAATAATAGCCGGCATCTCGCCGTTTCATTTGTAAACTTTTAGGCATTTTAAACTTAATAGGTCAGTGCCTTTATTGTAAACTAACTGAAGTGCCCGTTGTTGACGTGTTAGTACTGAATGCAAATTTCCAAAAAGCAAGAACTTTCGTCAGCATTGCAGGAGTACACAGAATGGATGTAGTAGTTGCCGAAGTAAAGAAAGCGGAGTTACAATTTTTATGTATTGTTAAAATATTACCGGTTAGTGAGTAACTAAGTAATATCATTTCATTCGCTTTAGTCGTAATTATGTGATGCGCGAACGAATATTTATGCATATTGAAATAATTTTCGCAAAATCTCAAAATCTAAACAATATTTTTGAAAAATTGGAAGCCGAGAATTTAAGTTGAGTAACAACCTATAATGTCATCAAATTTCGTTTTATTCCCTGCAATCTTTATTTCGTGATGCTGGAACAAAATTTCAGCATTTTAAAACGATTTTCACAAAATCTCAAAATCTAATCAAAATATTTTTAAAATTCAACGCCTATAAGATTAGCAACTACCTATCATATCACCAAATTTTGTATAATTCGTATTAGTCGTTATTACGTGATGCTTGAAGAAATATAAACGTATTTTGAGAGAATTTTCACAAAATCTCAAAATTTAATACAAATGTTTAAAAAATTGGACACCTATAGTTTATGTTGAGCGACCATCTATCATGTAACCAAATTTCATATCATTCGCTAAAGTCGTTATTACGTAATGCATGAACAAAGATTCACTCAGTTTTAAACGATTTTCGCAAAATCTCGAAATCTGATTGATTTTTTTTAATTAGATGCTTATACTTTTAAGGTGAGTGACCACCTATCATTTCACCAAATATTATTTTTTCAGCTTTGCACTTATTACTTCATGGTCGAACACAAATTTACACAGTTACAAACGATTTTCTCAAAATCTAATCAAGATTTTTTTTTAAATTGCCGCTTACGTTTTAAGTTGAGTGACCACCAATCATGATACCAAATTTCATTTCAATTGCTTCCGTCGTTTATACATGATGCTCGAACACAAATTTATGCCGTTTGAAAGGATTTTTGCAAAATCTCAAAATCCAATGAAGATTTTTTAAAAATTCGACGCCTATGTTTTAAGTTGAGTGACCACTGTAAGGTTCCTCTTGGCATCACGTTGACAGCCTTGTGAGGACTCCTCCGACCGCCATGTTCAAGATAGTAAACGAACTTGGTACGTTCTTGAGTGGGAACTGTTTGCGAACCATCACTCGAATGAATTCACTGTTGCGATTGAACTGAAGAGAATATACTTCTGTTGTCTCCCTACAAAAACTGAGTTGGACACGAGGAGTGCGCGGTGCGTCCAGCACGTGAAGAGACGACCCATGCGGGGGTTGTTATTTTAATTGCTAATGAAATCCTCCGAGCAAGGAGTTTTTGTGATTTTATTTTATTTTGTTTAATAAAGTGTCAGTGTGAAATTTATGTAATTATTGTAAATGGCTGGAATAAACATATGTTAACCCAGAATGACTGATTATCTGGTGGCCGTGTCCTGAAGACGTTACACCACCTATCATGACACCAAATTCCATATAATTCACTTCGGTCGTTTTCACGTGATGCTTGAACAAAATAAGTGTCACGGACAGAATGACAGACAGACAAACTTTTTTTTTAGGGTTGCACCGGATTCCCAGGTGCTTGAAACGGACAGAAATCGCAAAATTTTTGAATTCCAAGAAATGTAGAGACAAAAGTCTAATTTTATTTATATAGATGATGGCCGACACGTGTACTAGTGCCAGCACAGTGCCATTGCCTTCCCGGGCTTCTGGCAAGGTGCTTCTCAGGCGACCACTTTTGGTACAATTCAGTTACTTTTTCCAGAAGTGGCAGCTCATGGGATACAGCAAGTACTGCCGGGCTGCACTTGAAATTATCAGCACATACTTTAAAATAATTTATTCTTCTAACTTTCTTAAATTCAGATTAGAATTATGGAATTCCTATGGTAAGTTTTAAAAAAATCTAAAAAAAAAAACGTATTGTAATAACTGCCGGATCGCTCATTCAGAAAAAAAGCCCTTTTAATCTTCCTGCAATTCAACTGTGAGTCTTGGTACAGCCCTCAGAGCTGATAAAGAAATTGGCAGCACCATTGCCATGACAATGACTATGTAAGCAGTCTCTCCGGTATAGGGAGTATGTAGCTTAGATACAGCTGATGAAAGATTTTCTAACGAGGGCTGCACTTGTGAAGTCGACTAACTGATTGGCTTGGACGAGAACTGAGGGAGGGGGTAAAACACGGGGAATATTCTAACGGAAGCAATATTTTTTTTTGACTGGGAAGGTTGAAAAGTTTTAGCTTTATTTGTTACTGTGTCCATGTGTTATTGGAATTTATGATTTAACCGTTTTGAAACATGGAGCCCATTATGATCCAGTTTGTGTCTTGCTTGAAACTCTGTTTAACACATGGAAAGATGATGATAAATGACAACCACTAAAAGAAAATAGACCGACACCAAAATTGTCCATTCATAAGAAAAAAGCAGGTTTGTCTCAGCATGGTCGTAGCTTGCAGTCATCATGGTATGCACTATTCTCGTGGCTATGAGGCAGCTTTTATTTACAAAAAAATGTTTTGTTGGCCGTGTTTAATCGTAAAGATAAAAAAGAGCGTTTGGAATGGTACTGGATACGATGGATTAACCACCATCACATGAGCATGTAAAACACATGAAAGCTCAATCGAACATTTAAAAAATTCCTTAAAATTTAAGGAGTTGATAAATTGCTGACGCATTAAAGGAAAAATCTCGACTTTATATTGCTGAATTTATCAAGAAAGTAGGCCTGAATAGACGCTTATGAATGAACAATTACCCATCAAAGCAGTAGTGTTTTTAAGTAAGCAAGAACTGGCATTTAGAAGACATGGCAAGCGAGAAAATTCTTTAAACATGGGAAATTTTAAAGAGCTTTTAAAATTATTGATTTCTGAATTAAAAAATGCCTTTTTATGAGGACATCACTGACCGATTCGCAAGTTTAAAAGAAAGGAGGATGGATTTGACTTATAAAAAATAAGTAAGTTTTCTTTTTTTTTTCTTTTTTCTTTCTTTCTTTTTTTCTCAAGTTATCATTACAAAAGAAAATTCTAAGGAAACTTCGAATCAGACACGGATTAATGCAATTTTGAGGATAAGAGCGACTGGTTGAAATTTATGTCCGTTTTATGGAAGTAAAATAGGATCTCTTACATTTTTTATGTAATTTCTTATTTTTTTTTTTCCTCAATGAGGGCTTAATCTGCCAGCTTTCGAATTCAGTAACCAAATATTTTCCATTCCTGTCCGGAGGAAGGGGGGGGGGGGCTCATATGCTTCCGGCTGCACTAACAGCTTTGACCACAGGCCGCTACTGTTTTGCAGTACCGTGCCGGTGCTGGACGTAAAGACAGAAAGGCACTGGCAAGGTACTCCGCCAGCAGGTGTGTGTTTGCTGCGAAGGGATAGCCATAGATTAACTCAATATGGTGTCTTTCTGATAAAACATACACACACACACAAAAGGTGGGGAGTAGGGGAAAGACAGAGGAAGAAAGTACAGACTTGCAATGGTTTCCTAGCAGAATAAAAGGAAGGGCTGGAAAGAACGGTCATTCACAAGATGCTTTAAGTGGAAGGCCTTCCAAGAAATCAAGATGGAACAAAGATTGAGGAAATCACAAGATCTTAGCATTAGAAAATTGAAAATGATGATTAAATTTCCAACAGTAAGAGCCAATAAAAGATTTTGAAACCTTTTATTGAAAACATATCTCTCATGCTCTTAAAACCAAAATTTGAGAGCTGCTTTAGACAAAACCAATGTAGCCCAAATCATAAGATTCACGAGCAATATAGTACAGTTCTCAGTAGATATAGGATCTTTCAGAGAAATTAATTTAAGTTTACTGAAAGGTTTAAAGATGACTTTGAAATTGAACAACTGTAGAGCTTTCATACCACCTAAAATGATTATTTTGCTATCTTTTTACAGAATCAGGGGTCAGTCCAGGTTTCTTTCCCAGGGTCCTATTTTTGTGAAATTTTACCTAATTTTGTGAATTTATAATTAATTTTGTGAATTTATACCTAATTTTGTGAATTTTTTCTATTTTTGTGAATCTTTCCTTATTTTGTGAACTTCTTCCAATTTTCTTTTTCATTTTTGAGGAAGAAAGCAATCACGAAATAGAATTGAATATTTTTTAAAAAATTAAAAAAAAATGGGTATAGTTAGTTCCCTTAAAAAAAGTTGGCCAAAACTGAATAATTCTTGTTCACTGAACATCCGGGATAGTCATACCCTGGAACAATATTTAAAAAAAAAATTGATTAAAATTAAAAATATAAAGCTTTAAATCTTTACTTTTAAATGATTAAAAAATAGATTTTATAATAAACGTAGGCCATGGTAGTTTTGATTTTAAATTGCAGGTACTAAACACTTATTTACACCCCAAATTCAAACTTTAGTAATTTTTAAATATTACAATGTCTGTCAGTTTCGACTGGGAATACTCTAATACTAACGATGTGAAAAATGCAATTTTTAAATCTAGTTAAATTTCAACAATTGAAGGGAAAGCAAAAATAAGTTGCAGATAATTACAGATGGGAGAAATTAGCTAACATTTTTAAAAATTAATTTCAACTTGTACCATTAAAGAAAAAGTACTTGTCAGTGTACACAGAATATCCCAAAAACACTGACCTGGGGTTTTATTCCTTAAATATTTTTCACAAATATTTTACAGTAAATCACAAATTTATGTTTAAAAAAAAAAAGCACAGAATTTTACAGTAATGATTATAAATGTTGGAAGATTAAATCTAAATAAATACAAATGTACATTTTTATATGGTCTCCAAACAGAAAATTCCCAGTCTGTAAGATGTGCCCATGCATTAATTTTAAAAAATTTAATTAAGTTATAAATTTTCAGTCTTCAATCAAAAATGATAGCTTCTAGCAAAGAATTGCTCGCTACGGCCCTGCCTATGCCGATAGCATTTCTCTGTAGTGTACCCCTATGACCGCTCTTTAAAATGATATTAAATCCCAATAAAATCACTCCTATGCTTTGTTGTTCACTCCCAAGAATGAAAAAATGCAGTATTACACTATTTCTACACCCCCCCTTTTTTCCAGCTTTGAGCAGTGATTGACCTATATTTATCCCATTTCACATTCCACAGTGTGGATTCTCGACCGATTAAACAAGGCGCGGCACATATCTAGGGGCGACATTAAAGGGCGCTGTCCTTTAATGTCTGGCAGTCCTTTTTCTCCCCCCTATGCCTGGGTATGTCGGTCCATTTTTCCATTCTTATTTGCCAAAACTTTTTCTCCTTCCTTACCATACAGTTTTCTTATACAGGAGACAATACAATGAAGTCAAAATTGATGTTTAAATGACCCTTTACAAAACAGGAGGTATAACTGTTCCTTCAAAAAAATCTAATCAGCTTTCTTTTTTTTCTTCTTCTTCTTCTACTGCAACGAGATTAAAATGTCCTTTTATAAATAATTATTTTTTCTGTTTTCTTTTATTTGCGTGATCTGAAAGATGCCCTTGGAATGTTTGTTTTTTCAGCAATGTAAAAGGGCCATCTGGCACATTACGCTTTCAGTTGGGGGGAAAGAAGGGAGTTGAAAATGATTTCACCCGTAAGGATGTTATGTTTGATAAGTATGCAGTTGTAAATTAGTAAACAATAAGCTTAGACTTAGCCATGTAATGACGGCAGCTCCCGTTGTTTTGAATTGGATGTTATGCACTCTTGCAAGTTGTTCTTAATGATTGCTTTTAGTGTAATCATTACATGGCCTTTCTACTTCAGATTATTTATAGTTATTACAGATATTTACTAAACATTAGAGAATTACAGATTCATTTCAAAATGCAAAACGAATTATTGCGAGTTAGAAAGTTTGCGCGATTTCAAAACATTGCATTGATCTGAATTTATGTCTGTCTTTTAGAATAAGATTTAGGACTAAGTTAATCATTTTGAGATTGCATCAAATGATTTCTGAACATTTAATACATGGTGCATAAATGTGCCAGTTTGGAAAACAAAGTGCTTTCGTTTAATCTCCTCCCCAACCTGGCTGTCCTTTATTCATGAAGAACGTTGTAATTATCCGAGAATGACAGCTGTCATCACCTTCTCTTCTGGCAATGAGCCTTACTAATATTATAGTGGAATAAGTCTTGATGTTTAATTTTTTGGCATAAACACAACTCACATGAAAAAAAAATAATAAATGAGCGCTCGCTACTAGTCCGATTTTTATTCCCAGAAAGAGAGCTCCTACATAGCAGGTGGGGGGAACTTAGGAGGAAGAACAAACAAGTGCAGGCGTCTGCTTCAAACTGCAATCGTAGGCGGTGTAATTTACCCCCCTGGCTTAGGGCCTCCAATCAACCTACCTCCCGTCATCATCGTCAACGTTGTTTACATTTAGGCCAAGATATTATTGGGTGCCGATCGGCGATCGCTAACTGATAATAATTCCTAAACTCAATTGAAAAGTGCAATAGTTATTTTGTGAAAGGGCCGTTTTCGTCAAACTGAATTTTGTGAAGGGTCCGTTTTTCCGATATTGAATTTTGTGAAGGGTCCGTTTTTCTGATATTGAATTTTGTGAAGGGTCCGTTTTTAACTTGTTAAATTTTGTGAAGGGTCCGTTTTTAACTTGTTGAATTTTGTGAAGGGTCCGTTTTCGGACCCGATTTCGACCTGGACAGACCCCTGAGAATATTGATATCATTAATTAAATACAATTTTATAATTATGCTATGCTACATTTTTGTTATTTAATTTCATTACATCATCTTGGATACTTCCCACGGAATTACCTTTACTATATATCAAAACTAGAGAAAGACTGATATATATTTTTTTAATTTATTCCTTCTTTAGTAAAATTATTATTCATTCATTTATTTGATGTTCATATTATTGTGTGTATGAATAACATTTCTAGGGATTTCCATACCTGCCAACATGCAATTTTTGAAAATCTTACAATACCACGGTGTCACGCAGTAACGCAATAAATATGCCTACTAAAGATAAAATGTAAGCAAATACAATTTTAAAAATTACTATTCAGATTTAGTACACTATTTTTAATACATATGCACATATAGGAAAGGAGGGGCATTTATTTGGTATCTTTAGAGTACAAATGTTCATAAGTAGCTGATTTGGCTGCTTTTAAAAAATACTTATCAAAGTCTTGCTCATAGCAATGGCCTTTGAGTTTACTTTTTGCAATTAAAATGTCTTCCAAAGTTTCATTAGACAAAAAACTATGAAATAGTGTTCTATTTTTCTTAACACTGCTAAACAAACGTTCACAAGCAGCATTACTGTGTGGTACAGTCAATATGCTTAGCATAACATTCAATCATATTTAAATTTCCCACTAGCAGCTGTTAATTTTCTCAATCTCAATTTTTAGCCCATTTTTTGTCCATTCTCTCTTCTGATTGTACTTCCTAGGGCAAATTATCAATTTGCAAAATTGAGATTGAAGCTCATCCCTGACTTCATCTACTGGCTTGCAAACATCATTTCCACATACTTCATGTGAGCACATATTTGGAAATAAATTTAAAAAATAAACTATATCTGAAAATGATTTGGCCTCACCATGGCACAAGTGGTTCTGCCACTGAAAGTGGTAGATGGCTGAAGTGTGAAGGTCCCGGATTCGGGTCCCATCGCGCGGCTGACGATCCGGAGTTTTGTTAGTGTTGGCCCAGAAATTTCATATGCTAAGTGTTCAACTTAACTTCAACTTTATTCAACTAAATTTAAATAGTAATTATCATTCAAATACCTGTGTAGTTATAACTTAATTCTTTTTCACCTTCCTTAGTTTCAAACCCCTTTTAAATGCTTTAAAATCACAAGTACTGCTTTATTTTAAACTTAGCACGTAAGCACTTTGACATAAGCAATTATTCCTCCAGCACACTCAGACATCGGCGAACCCGCCATGTTGTTGCGTCATGATCGGAGCCGGCAGGCACGTGTACGCTGGAGTGACGTCATAGAGCAACCTGATTGGCTACTGCTTACCGCCGCTTCACCACTCGATCGGCAAAGGCACCCAACCCCCACCCGGCAGATCGCCCTAGTGTAGCGTTGCCATAATCACACACAACAACAACAACTGAAAATTATTTGTCTGCAAGATTATTTATGTTTGCTACTTAGCAAGATTATTCATGTTTGATAAACAATTTTGATGTCGGTCCTATACACTGAGCAAAAAGCAAAATTGCATCCCCTTTGCGATTTGACGATACACGGATATTCCTTTGTAAAAGAATCAAGGAAAACTTTATTATATTGTTTATGTTTAATTTTCGACATTTCAAATTAACATTTCACAACTTCAAACTACACTGGACAATTTCATCAACACGTGTTTGTGATTGAAAGTTGTTCTTGCGCTTATGGATGGGAGCCAAGCGGTATTGGGAGGGAGATATTTCTAAACAAATGCGCATCCACCTCCATGCATGCGCAGCAGCAAACTTTGACAAAGCATGGACACTTGGCATATCGATTACGAACGCTCCCATCTCACTTCTCCTAACACGTCACAAGCAAGGCGGCGGGTGGGAGGGGGAAAAAAAAATCTGAGCCAATCATAGCTTTCACAGCATCGGAGATCGGAGGGAATTCCTATTTTCCCTCTCGGGTTAACAGTAACACAGCGTATCAGTGGAAGAACGCAGAAGAGGTAGGAGAGGGAGGGGAGTTAGCGTAAATATGGGAAATAAAACGATCTAGTGTTTTTACGTTCGACGCAACGTCAATTGGTGATTTAAATTTTAAAATACTCCACAAAACCACTAAATTTTGAAACATAGTAAATAAAATCACATTAGCCAAAACTTTGCCAAAAAATCGTACAATTTTGCCTTGCGGCCGTATAACCGTACACCTAAGCTAAAATCCGTACATTGTACGGCCAAACCGTACAAGTTGGCAGGTATGGATTTCTCTATTATTTGAATGAATAAATGAAACCTTTTTAGATTTTGGATGGAAAAAACCAGATTTTTCTGTGTAAAACATAAGCTAGCTTTAAATAGTTGAATAATAATTTGATGCACAAGCAAAAATAAATGTACCTTTCTCATCCTAAATACATACCAGCAACATTATCTTTTTTGCTCCTGACTTTGATCTGTGCTTTGGTGACATTCTGAAGGACAATATGATTGAAGTCTCCAGTTGTAAACTTAGCTTCTGCTAATGAAAAGGCAGCTTCTTTCATAACATCCCCCATCAGTGACTTAGTCTAGAAATTAAAAATTACAATTTCAGAATAGACTAACTTATAAAATTAAGTATCTGAAGTCCTATTACAATAATTTGAGAAAAAAGTAATAAAAAATATTTAATATTAAAGCAATGCATTTTAATAATTATTATCAAAGCAATGCACAGTAGGGTGTATCGAAAAAACCTTTTTTTTCGAAATTCATTTGTTTTTAGTGCTATTTTTTGGCCAAATTGGCTCAATAAGAAATGTACTAAATTTCAACTCGATCGGTTAATATCTTCAGGTGCCGCTTTTGACTTAAAGTTTGGAAAAAAAAGGGAAAAAAAGCAACTTTTTGAAAAAAAAATTCAAATATAATTTTTCAAAAATTTCTTGTCCCTGGGAATAAAGTTTACCTTAATTGACTCAATAATAAGGGGGAAAAAATTTCAACTCGATCGATCAACATGTTCAGTTGCCGCAATGAGATTAAAAATTGAAAATAAATTGGAAAAAAAAGGGAAATTTGCTGGCACTCTGAAGAGACATTTCATTTCTTTAATATTAATATTTTGTATGTACATCAAGTCTCAATAACGTAAATAACATAAGACGTATGTTTTGCAGATCTTTGGATATTTTTGAAAAAAGGAAATTTTCTTTCAAAAATAGTCCAGAACTCACCTCGTGGAGGTGGCTGCATTTCGAGTTCTGCTCACCTTCCCGGCCATTCATATTTTGATTTTATGTGTTCTATCTAAGCAAATTTTTGATTGACATTAAGGAGTAGTTTTGAACTCTGCCTTAGAGGAAAACTTTGGAATATGCATGTGAGATTTTAATATTCCTAATATAAACTTGTGGCGCTCCTCCTTGACGCTGCTGCATCCGTTACAAGTTTCACATATCTTTCGATTGCTTGTGTGTGAGCAGGAAAACCTGTAATATCTTTCAGATAAGAGGCTGATTTTATATTATCCTGAATTTCTTTTAGACTTAAATGTTGTGTAATGGCGGTTCAGTTAACTTGCATTTGCACCAGTCAATCATGTCAACATAGTTGCCAACATCTACATTAATATCCGGCACAATGAATTCCCGAGTGGCTTTAGAAGATGAAAAGGTTCTAGCTTTTACAATTCTTTTCCAACCAAGTACCCTTGTGTCTGTGTTGTTATCAGAAATCATTGAGAGAAGAAGATTTTCAGGGTAGGCAAACCATGAATTTCTCTGTAAGACAGGATCAATTATTTTCCTGTATTTGATATCCATGCAGCGGGAATCAGACAAAAGTTTCCACAAATGCCAACCGCCTTCAATGCACGATGAATTTTTCTGGATATTAAACCAAATAGGAGCATATACATTCATAATGTATTAGACGAATGCTTGAAGTGTTTCTGTAAGATCACTTGTAGCAATGTATAGACGTAATATTCTATTTGCAGCCATTAACCATCTTGTGCGATGTAACTTACCAGGATGTTTCTTTGCCAATATAGCATCACAATCACAGGTCGAAACTGCCTTACAGATACATAGAAGATAGCTTTGATCGGATGACAGATTGTTGTTCACTATATCTGCAGTCCAAGTCACTGGCACAGGCTGAAATCCTTGTACTGGAATATCCTCGCAGTTTTTTAACGCCATTCCAATTGGTCCTGTGAACGTAGAAGGTCCTGTGCTTTTTTCCTTCAATTTTGTTAATGATGTGCCGCAAGGGAAGTTCGTTTGTGTGCAAAAGACAAACAATCTTTGAAGTGGCTTTTTAAGATAGATCTCTAGCTGAGCCATTGCGCCATTCTTTCGTCCTGTATTAATAGCCGTACCATCACAGCCTATTACTACGACTTCTGAAGTATCAATTTTTTCTTCTAAAAGAAAATCTCAGATAATTTCGGCAATGCTGTTTCCTCTTCCATATTAGGGAGTCAGATGACTCATGTATGTTGATCCTGGTTCAGCTACAATGACAATATGCTCTTCCTTCACAAGAGTAGGATAACAGTTATCGTTCTTTTTCTGAATTATCAATGTTTCATCTTGTCTTCCGTCAAAATAAAGTCCTTTCACCTTACGGTATCTGAGTCCTGATGCAGCCTCCTTTACGACGGTTTCACCTGACTTTCTTTTCTCTCTAACAACTTTATTTGGGTCAATCACTTCCTCTTTGTTATCAGCTGTAACAAGACCTACGTCTTCTAAAAGAGATGAAGCTGAAAGAGCTGCTTTCCAATTAGAAATGTGAGTCCTGTAAACTGCACTGGCTAAGTTAGCAAGCTTACTTTTTTCTTTCGATTTTTTTAGTTTTTCAGAAGGATTGAACTCTTCGTCTGAATCAGAATCTCTCTCGGTTTCACTTTCACTTTCATTTATAAGCACTTCAGATGAAGAAATTGAAAGAGCCTTATTTACATTCAGTTTGCATCTCTTTTCTTTACAACGAATCTGTTTTTCTTGACGTTTAGTCAACATTACGTCTAAGCTTCCAATAAACATTCTTCTTTCCATGCGTTGATCAATTAAAAAAGGAATTGGGCAATTCCACAGTGTCGGACGTAAAAATTGCATAAAATTTTGTCATAAAAACTAAAATTTCTAAGCATTAAAATACTTAAAACAAATCAAAATATTTTTTTTAATACTTAACTATGTTTGTAGACTTATGAAATATAAAAATAATTTCTGCAAAAATTTGTAACTTAAAAAAAAATATTAATAAATCATGGTGTCGGATGTAAGAGGCTAAAACTGAAAAATGAGACTTGCAAAACTAAAATCTAAAATTCAGGTCAATGGTTTGATCTGCAAAATTCTAACTACTTTTATGCTAAAATACATTGATGAAAGATAAATAACTTATGGTTCATTTTTGTTTATTTAAATTGAATTAAGGTGCAAATTGATTTTGAAATTGGTGTTGGACATAAAAGTTTGGTGTCGGATGTAAAACGTACAAAAAATTCATTGTTTGAAATTAATTTGGATTGCACATTTTTAATAGTAAATGAAGCCCTGATTTGCAGGGAAAATATTTTATAAAATAACCCAACCAATTTTATACAGGTACAGTCGACTTCCAAAAATCCGCCGACCAGAAATCTGCAATCTCCAGAAATCCGCGTGCATCCGCAAACATAAACAGTGAAATTCGCAGTTAACTAAGATTGAAATTTAACAGCGAATATGACGTCATAATCTCACATAGTCGCTTAACCAGGGATGTTAACTCCAACACTCGATTTGGGAGCACCCCGGGAGCAGAAAAAATTTCATTTGGGAGCACCTCGGGAACAGAAAAATTCCATTTGGGAGCAGAAAAATTCTATTTGGGAGCAGAAAAATTCCATTTGGGAGCACCTCGGGAGCACAAAAAAATAGTTTCCGAGAGGAAAACTAAGATTTGAGATCAGAATTAACATGATTTTGGAGCATAAAATTGAAGATTTAGGAACACAATAAATGCATACAAGAAAAGCAAAGTTTGCGAGCAAACACCATTTGCTAAAAGCAAAACACTATTTGAAAGCACTTTAGGAAAGCTCTGAAAAAAAAAGGGTGTATACAGGCTATGCTATCAGCAACTTGGTAAAAACAATACATATCAGGAGTCAGCAACCTTTCTGTGGTTAAGTCATTTTTTTCCTACTCAAGAACCATGAGTATGATTTGTATGCGGCTTGCGGGCCACAGGTTGCCAATCCCTGTCCCCCCTTTTTTTTTTCTTTTTCAGAATCATTTAGGGAATCTTCCTCTCGAAAAAGAGAGCACAAATAAAATGAAAACTAAATTTTAAAACAAAAGCTTCTATCTCATTCTTTGGTTCTATTACAAATCATAAGTAGTACTAAATGGAGATTTTTGAAAACCTAAATATTATACCTCTTACAACAACACGTAATTGGTAAGCAGTATCGAAAACAAAATAAATTTGATGGTTAGAATAATTAAATGTGTGTACTTTTAATAGCATATGCTTTTGTATCAGTAATTTAACCTCATCTAATATTTACATATTCATCTATAATACTTGAACACAATATACAAAGCAAATGTAAACAAAAAATATTTAATGACTGTTGAGAGAAATTAAGAATTATGGGAAGTTAAAAATTAAAATTATGAGAAATTAATAATGAGATTACAAATTAAGTATTATAAGTTATCTAGTTTTCTATTTATTCTTTTTTTATTTTTATTAATTTCTTCTTGAGCTTTTTCATTTTCTTCTAATAGTTTTAATGTTTTTGCAAGTCTATCCTTCCCTTCCGTTAATAGAATCTGTCCACTTTCTATAACAGCCAGTGGCGGCTCGTGACCTGCTTCAGTGGTGGGGCCCGAAAAAAATAGTGCCAGTTCAAATCGGGAAAATACATATACATAGAGCTGTGGCGGATCGTTACCCATTTCAGAGGAGGGTTTTTTTTTTTTTTTAAGCTCGAAAAGGTAAAACATATGAATCGCTTTTATAAACAGTGTGAATACATAAAAACTTTTCGAATAACAAGTTATGAAAGGCGTATTGATTTCTCCTATAAGTTTTCATTTAAAGACAGCAGATTTATTTTGCACCAAAAAAACATTTTCCTCCATTTTTCTTTCTCAAAAAGGTACAATATCAATTAAAAAAAAAAAAAAAAAACAATGCATGTGTACATGTTGAAAAACGAATTGGTCCATAATGTTTCATCTCCAAATAGCAAATCGTGCCCCTTCATAAACAAAAAACTGTGAAAGTTGCGATGATTACCGTAATTTATGGAAGAAACGCCGCACCCACGAAAATGAGCTTAGTTAGCTAGAAAATCGTCAAAAACGCCACAGCTGCGATCGTTGGTGTGTGTGTGTGTGGGGGGGGGGGGGGGGGGGGTGATCGTGGTCAGAAGTCAATGCCAGATAAAATTCAATGTTTTCTAAAATAATTTAATAATTTCTTAATTAACAAACAATAAATAAATAAAAAATATGTTGCATTACTTATTAGACCTAATTTATTAAAAAAGCTATTAAGTTGATCGGATATATTTCGGTAGAAATTGGAAAAACGGTAAAAAAATCTCCTTTTTTTCTCCCCCTTCCCATAGAATGTTTTAAAGTATTTGCCACTATTTTACTAAGCTTACGATTTCTATTTTCAAATAATCAGATATCAATGTTTATATTCACAAAGGTGAATTTATAGAAATAAAAAAATAACTTCTAAAAACCTTCTTGCATCCGCACAAAGTTCGGACAGACTACCAGGCGCCATTAAAATGAAAACAGCAATCGATGTGTGAGAAGAGGCTCCAGTTAAAAGTAAACATTTTTCCCCCACGGATGACCAGCTGTTGATTACGTAATGAGCTTGCTTCGGCAAATTGTTGTTTTAAACTGAATCTTGTGTAACAACTCTTGATGGTATTTATTTATTATTTTTTATATTTATAACATTGGGATTTATTTTAAAAGCACTCAGCATTTCTT
This sequence comes from Cheiracanthium punctorium, assembly GCA_038373885.1. Lineage (NCBI taxonomy): Eukaryota > Metazoa > Arthropoda > Arachnida > Araneae > Cheiracanthiidae > Cheiracanthium > Cheiracanthium punctorium. Next base: position 44,660 of record JAWZYV010014844.1, on the reverse strand, counting down.
GAGCATACCAATTAGTTGGCAGTGTTTATTCGATAGAGTGCACAGGGCGCAAAGCCGCACGGCGAAAAAAAAAAAATCTTTCAGATTAAGTTTATTTATTTATTTTTTTTTTTGGGGGGGGGGGGGGGGAAGGGTTAAACTCGCACCGTGCGTAACATTGACTAATTTTGGCTGAAATTCAGTATTTTAAGAACAATAGAGGTTCATGTGAAAAACGGGTGCATTTAATAGAGGGTAGTGCACTTTTGCGGTATTTTACAGAACTTTAACCCTTCAAAATATATATTCAAAACTTCATTAAAATTTAATTATAGTTCTAAAATGTAGATGTAAAAGATTTACTTCTATTTTTTTTTCTTTTTACTTAATTGAGGAGACATCGGTTGGATGTATGAAGCCATCCACTTCAGAGCACGGGACATGGACCCATCTTAGGGTGCTCTGACTTTCTCCAAAACTGGATCAAAGATCAAACCTCTTTTCTATGGGGGTAGGTTCGCATTCTGATTCGCTACACTGTGATCTGTGCACGCTAAAGAGTACGTGTCGGTGGTGGCGCCATCTTTTGAGAAAATTATCACGAAACGAATTTTTCGATTTTTCGTTGAAGATCGGCTTAAAAAAATTAAAAATATTGTAAACGCCGCACTTACTATTTTTTAACTTTTAAACTCATAAACGCCGCGGCGTTTCTTCCATAAATTACGGTACTTGTTTGCCTATCTGGCCGGCCCTGATTGAGGTGACTAACAAAGCCCGACTGGTCCGATCCGGGGCGGGTAGAATGGCTTCGGAATGCAGCTTACGTACGCAGTTTGAATCTTGCTTTACTGCTAACTAGCTTTCCATACACACTTTAAAAGATAAATGAGCGTGGCAAAAATTTAACAAAGAGTCAAACTGACGTATTCAGCACAGACCGGCACAAAAATCGGCTAAAACACAGTTCGGCGCAATATTTATGTTTCGGCGCACCCTGAAAGAGTCAAAATGACGTATTCGGTGCAGACCGGCACAAAAATTGGCTAAAAGCGCAGTTCGGCGTAAGAATTTGTGTTTTGGCGCAATCGGCGCAGAATTAACATCCCTGCTTAATCCAACGTTCGGTTACATGACGTCACACGGAACTCATGCGAGGATCATCATCCAATCAAATTTCCCTGCAGGGTACCGGTGATGTCAACCTGAGGTCACGCAACCGAACCTTCGGTTAACCATGTGTGCGAGATTCAGGCCTTAATTCTGTTTTTTTCAAACTCCATGATTAATAGCAGTTGCGATAACTCAACTTCTCATTCATTCGCTAAAGCGCTAAACATTTGCTTGCATAGCGGAGTGGATTGTTTACTTTTGAGCGTCTTCAACAGTTTTCATTACTGAGAGAAAAATTAGTGCATATTTTGAAAGATGGCAAGCTTAAAACAAAGTAATGACGACCTTTCATCTAACGGTGCAAAGCGCAAGCATATTGCATTGACAGTAATGCAAAAAGTTGAAATGTTGAAGAAAATGGATAGTGGTGCCACTCCATGTTTTATCGCAGATACGTACGGAATTGCCATAAGAACTGTATATGACATCCGGAAAAACAAGGATAAAATATTGAAATTTTTCAGAGAAAGTGACTCCAATATCGGCATGCAAAAAAGAAAGTCGTTGCATGCAGCAAAATCGTCTGAACTGGATGCAGTGCTGTTTGAATGGTTTAAGCAACGTAGAAATGAAAATGTCCCAATTTCTGGTCCAATCCTGAAAGAAAAAGGATGGCAGTTCCATGCAGAGCTAAAAATATCAGAACCCTGCGATTTTAGTTCAGGCTGGCTGTCCAGATTTAAGCAGAGACATGGGATCAGATATCTGAAAGCTTGCGGCGAAAAAGTGTCATCAGATACGGAAGCGGCTGAACTTTTTGTGAAAGAATTTTCTGTCTTAGTGGCAGATGAAAACTTAAGCTCTGAACAAATATTCAATATGGATGAAACTGGTCTTTGCCCAGAAAAACTTTTGTGACAAGTGAAGAAACTGCACCTTCAGGGATTAAGGAAGCTAAAGAAAGACGTACCATTTTACTGTGCAGTAATGCGGCGGGTACATATATGTGTAAACCCTTAGTGGTAGGAAAAAGTGCTCGCCCAAGAGCTTTAAAAGATGTGAAAGTTTTGCCAGTTTCCTATAAAAGCAATAGGAAAGCGTGGATAACTCAAGACTTGATGAAAGACTGGTTTTTTAACCATTTCACCAAAGAGGCAAGGAGACACTGTAATAGTGTTGGTCTTGCTGCAGACTGCAAGATTGTTCTCTTGTTGGACAATTGCACTGCTCATCCAGATGCAACAGTTCTGCAGGCTAAGAATGTAATGGTTAAATTTTTGCCACCAAACACAACAGCTGTTATACAGCCTATGGACCAGGGGATAATTCAGAGCGTTAAGTGCCACTATAAGTCTGAGTTTTTGAAAAAAATCCTGGATGCAGATAGCACTTCATTTGAACTTTCAAATCTAAAAAAACAATTCACTATTAAGGACTGTTTGTACCTTGTGAAAGACTCATGGGATTATGTTTCAAAAGCAACACTAGTAGTAAATGCCTGGCACAATTTATGGCTATCTTCTTTATTCATTGACACAGAAAGTGATGACTTTGAGTGGCGCGGATTTAAGAATAATTTAGCTAAGGACAAGGCAAAGGAGTTACTCCTGTATGCCCAGAGCAAATGTGAGGGGACAAATATTTATGAAGAAGAGAGCATTGTAGACTGGATGCTTAATCAGGATGAACCTGTGGAATTTCAGATGACAGATGAGGAAATTGTGCAAAGTGTGACACAGCCAAAAACCGAAGATTCTGACACAGATTCTGAAACAGAAAATGAAAAAATTCTTTTTGATGAAGGGTTATTGTTGGGGGACAAATATTTAAAATTTCTAGAACAACAAAAATGCATCACTGACCAGGAAATTATGGTTATGCACAACATTCAAAAGAAGCTCAGATTAGAGCATCCTAAAAAGTTAAAGCAAACTACATTAACAAAGATGTTTGCAATAAAATAATTTTTGTATAGTAATAAATAATTTCATTTGTTGTCATTGTATTTTTTAATTTGCTTACTCTTAATTAAGTATAGTTTTATAAAATTTAAATTTTTATGGTAAAAATACTGTTTTAAATTTATACCCTAAAATCCGCAAAATCCTAAAATCCGCACAAACCCTCCCCCCGAGCTGTGCGGATTTCTGGGAGTGCACTGTACAACTTTAAAGCAATTTAGTGTCGGACGTAAATTTATCAAAGTGCCTGAGATAAAAAAGCTCCTCAGGACAAAAATATATCATAAGTTCGATTTTGTTAAAGTATGCTCTTCTAAAGTGTTATGGCAACCATTTGAATTCATTTAAACATGAAATATATTGTAATTATATATCAAAATACCAATTTCAAAATGATATTTAAAAAAATGACTCAGCAGCATCACTATAATGTCTTTATTTAAAGGCCTATAATTCCTCCAGACTTAAATTTTAGTGACAATTTTTTTTATTTTCTTATACTTAATTCATAACCTTTAAAATGGTACCTCATTTGTGAAAAAAAATTGATTTTTAAAAATTTGTCACCAGTTCCCTATTTCTGTGGAATTGCCCAATTTCCAAAGCAGGAATAGATTTCATTTTATCACACTAGCAATGTGCAAGTGGGTTCACACACTTTCATATTGCTATATCAAATAGAGTCTTGTTCACAGACTTCTGAAACTCTGCTACTTTAGAAGAATTCAATGGTTTTTTCAACGATTTTTGAAGTTGACGGACTTGTGACTGATACTGTAATATTTTGGCTACAATTCGCTTTTCACTTAAGAGAGCTTGTCCACTAATTGAAGCTTTATTCCAAATCTGGATTACTTTACAGGCAACTAACGTAGCTATATCTTTGGCAGATGGATCCTTCTTAGAAATGAATTCCTTTTTAATCTTCTCTCTGTCCCATAAAAAAATATTTATTCTAATTGGTTGGCTACAGTTGGTAACTGCAATTCATAAAGTTCCTTCGGTTCTCCAATTATTTCGTGAAAACAATCACTCGACCTTAAAATAGTTTTCTTGGCCATAGTTCCAGGAAAATCACTAATACATTGCTATAGTCCCAATCTGTGAAATAAAGTCGCAGTGCAAACAAAGGAAATTTTTCCTTTGCGGCAGCAACCTTTTACTAATTTAGATTAATTCAGCGACAAAGTTTTCAAAATTGAAATAAAATGCAAATAACTAATACCTCTATACAAAATAGATCAGCTACAATATACAAGAGAATGGCAGTAAAAATGAAAACACAAAGAGCTTCTAACTGAAAATAACTAACTGCGTAATATGTTCTAACAGTACTAAAGATAAAGACGTGGTGTACGGTCAGTGAACTAGTTAAGTCCCTTCTGCCCTGCAGCAGAAGTGGTAAACAGATTCACAGCTCAGATTCTGTACTAAAGTAGGCTGTTTTTTCATCCATGTTCTCTAACAGGGTTTCTACAGATTTCACAGCTTTTGCTTCCCTGACTTTTCCGACATCTATCACGCTCTTCCCTGACTTTATTTAACGTGCTTTCCCACATTTTGAGTTTCTATTTTTAACATTACATCCTATAGTTAATATTTTTTTTATATTTTGACCCTTTTTTTTAGAAATAATAATAATAAAATTAATATATACAAGAATCTTATTTGACATCACTGGATTCTAACAAAAACCATGTTTGATAATAATTTAGGATGAAATTAAGCATAATTCAACTGCACAAGATACTCATAAAGAACACATTTTAAAATTATTTATAAGGTTGAATGAGAAAATGAAAATAAAACAATTTCTATACTTAGGTTCAAACAGCAAATATTTTCTTGATTTTATCGCAAAATTCAATTTTTCTTGCATTTCCCTGACCTTTCTTCAATTTCTGCTAATTTCCCTGACTTTTTTTCCCAAATCCCTGACTTTCCCTGACCAAAACTCATTTCTCTGACTTTCCAGGTCTGTAGAAACCCTGTCTAAGTAGGCCGTTTTTTCATCCATGAGATAATTTCTCTATAAGAACGCGGTGACGCAGTTTTTAAGATATGTTGCTATGCATTTATAAAATTATTCCAGTAATATAGAATTCAATGTTTATATTATAATTATTATTATTATTACTAAAGGCTAACGTCCACTCGCGTGCGTTTCAGTACGCTAGAATGGGAACCCAATGTATTTTTCAGAATCTTGAAGATGGATTGGGGAGAAAAGTGCCCCCACTGAGCGGTGGGCGTGCTTTTGTGGTTTCACGCATTATCCTTTGGCAGCGAATCCCGATGGGTCATTAAAAGTCAATAAATTTTTCGCCCCTGCATTGTATCCCCCCCTTGTGCAATGCCTTGACCATTAAAAAAAAAAAAAAACCTGCTGCATCTGGAAACGGACGTGAGTGGACCCCAGCCTTAAGCGTAATTTACGTAATTCAGATATGATACAACAGCAAAATTTCATGGCTAAGAGTAAAAGACGTTTCTTTAGTTTTTTACAGAAATTCCCCCTTTTTTCGACTTTTTTTCAAACTTTAAGCTCATTTCCACAACTGAACATATTGATCGATCGAGCTGAAAATTTTTTCACCTATTATTTAGTCAGTTAAGGTAAACTGTATTCCCAGGAACAAAAAATTTTCGAAAAAATTATATTTTAATTTTTTTTTTTCAAACTTTAAGTCAAAAGCGGCACTTGAAGATATTAACTGATCGAGTTGAAATTTGGTACACTTCTTATTGAGCCAATTTGGCCAAAAAATAGCACTAAGGACAAACGAATTTCGAAAAAAAGGTTTTCTTCGATACACCCTAGTGCACAGTCGTTAGGTGTGCGATGATCAGGGAATTTTTTTCTCAATTTCTGTAGCTATTCTTTAATACCTCGACTTACATGAACCCAGGGTTATGCAATTTTCAGATCTTGTCGATTCATCTTTTGTTTACTGCCAGAATAACTTTGGTTCAAGATTTTAATAATGTAATTTGTAACAAGTTATATTATATTAAAAATTATTATTAAAATTGGATGGCTACAGAAATTGAGAGAAAAAATTCCCTGATTTTTCCTAGAGATGTAACGAATAGTAATTTGGCGGAATAGCCGAATACCGAATATTCGGCCAATAGCTCAGGCCGAATACTGAATATTCGGCACATAGTTTAGGCCGAATACAGAATATTCGGCGGCCGAATATTACATTTTTTTTTCAATTTCATTTTAACTGTAATTAAAATATTGCTTTTCAATTTTGTAATTAAATACTAAATAAAGATTAATTAAAATTCATTTTATATTATTTGTAGATACTTAAAAACACACAACAGTATATTATCTGTAAAACTAAAAAAATATTGGTCATGATAAAATATCTTTTCCAAAGTTAAACACTAATAACAGCATAATGTTGTAGAATACTCTGCTAATTCCTGGGTTCGTCGTTCTAAAGTCCAGTAGGTGTAGAAAGTTCTAAAAAAGAGTCCACTTGTCAGGATGGAACACAAACTTTATTGCTTCTAGAACTTTGTCGAACAATCAGCTGTATGAAATTCGCAAGCACAATCAGACGGTAATGTGCTTTAAGCAGTCCGCTTAGTACAGAAGCTTTCACAAATGCTGTAATTCTCACACAAAATAAAACACTTCCACAGGCAAAATTTAGTAGAAATATACGAAGGATAACACTAACAGTCCCTCAAGACTCAACAATGAAGAATTTACACACGGCACTTAAAAATCAGCTTCATAAACAAGCGAAAACACCGCATCTATAGCATCAATACAAAGCCTTAAGCTTCACGGACATCTGCTCTTGGCAGAAGCAGAAGCAAGACTTAGACTATCAGGGTAGTCTGCATATATTTATAGGAGAGGCAGAAACTACAAAGAGCTTCCAGAAGAATATATTTCTCAAAGATTCCAAATAAAGCAAGAATTTTGATTATGTCATAGAAGAGAAATATTAAAACTATTATGCATGTTCATGCAGCAAAACTAACTTAACAAAACCCATTGGGGAAAATGTGCCAAATGTTCAAAATGTTGCCATGCTTGGCAACTTTTGGCAAAATATTGCAAATTTAGCGCCAAAAATAAGTCCCCAAAAGTGAAGTTACGGAAGGCCTAGGACCAATATTTTTCGAGATTTCTAGAAACGACATACAAATCAGTTGGAAACCTAAACCTCCATATCTCCAGCTCTAGTTGACCAATTTTGATGCAACAAAAAGCACATTTTAACTATTTGAAGCATAGAATACGAATTTTAAACTATTTTAAACCCCAGAACAGCGGGTTGCCCGAAAATTTGTAACAATAATTATATTTTGAGATAGTCATAATTTTATAAATATGCTATGGTAAATGCCATTAATCTGGTAACTATACATAATCACATCATGTTTTGGGCTTTACAGACTCTGAGCAAAACATATTTAGACGCTTTTCAAAATTATGTTTGTAATTAAGGATCTGAAAAAATTCCTTCTACCCTCACTCAATAAAGAAATTAGAAAATCAAGTCAAGTAGTGTCACCAAGTAGAAAAATCTGCATTTCAGTAATATTATTAATGCGTTAGATTATGTTTCATTCAGCTTAAATTTCAATGATTAGGATATTTTATAATATGAGAAGTATAACTAAGCAGAATTATTTGTAAATGCATTAAAAAAATATTTCTCTCTCTTTTTTTCTGAAATTATTCAGCCAAATATGTAGCAATATTTGGCCACAACTATTTGGCCAAATACCTGTTCAGTATTTGGCCAACTGAATATTCGGCTTACCGAATATTTGGCAAAACAGCCGAATAGGCTGAATACCGAATAGTGGCCGAATATTCGTTACATCACTAATTTTTCCCTCATCGTCGCACACCTGACGACTATGACAGTAGAAAACTTCAAAGTGGATTAAAATGACCACTAAATTTTACTCTCTTGGCAAAAAGGGCAGTCTTTAATCAACCACTAGCCCAACAAATTGTTACTGGATTGCCCAGATGCAGAAGTTTTGATTCAAAAAGAGTATTCACATCCGTAAGTCTGATTAATTCACGTGGCTATATGATCCATACATCTGGTTTCTTGTAGGATATTTGAACCTTAGAATGAGTCTGAATATCTGCAGTTTTGGATTCATACAGTGACTACATCACTTAAGTCTTGGATTGATAAAGTGTCTGCATCAGTTGAATATTATATGATCCAGAATGAACCTAGAACCGCAAGTCAGATGCTGATACACAACTAAAAACGGTCTCATTCACTAGGAGAAAACAAAACATAGCTGCCAACCTTGAAAATTGTAAAACCAGGAGGTTTTCGCACGCGATGCGCGGCACATGTACCTGATAGCTAACGTAAATACACACAATTTAAATATATAGTAAGAACAACTTTATAAAAACTGAAATATGAATACTATATACATCTTTAAAATCAAATCAAATACAGATGTTTGCATATTAAATTGCCTGTTAACAATTAAGTTATTATTGAGATCTTCGAAAGCAGAACAAAAACCAGTTCTTTGGATGGATTAAAATAGTTCGGTTGAAATCACCTAATTAAACTGAAAGATTAACACTGAAAAGCAATAGAAAAAAATTAGAATTTCCACAAATTAAGTTTCTTTGAGAGATGACATTGTTGCTGTCTTAGCTTTCTTTAAAAATTTGTCATCAAAGTTTTCTTCGTAACATTTCCCTTTCCTTTGACACTTGGTGATTAACAATATCTCCAGAGCTACAGTTGATAGAGATCTAAATTCTGTTCTGATTTTCCTCACTTGGCTGAACATTCTTTCGCATTCAGCATTACTGTGAGGAATAGTCAGAATTGATAGGGCAGTATAGGAGAGCCAACGATATTTTTCCTTGGCACAGCCATTCTGCATTTTTGATATCAAAGTCCACTGCTTATCAGCATGCTTCTATTCCAGAATTTCACGAGAGAGATCCTCGACTTTGAAATCACAAAATTCCTTCAGTCAAAATTTTTTGGTCAACATGTTTTTTGGTTTTGCAGTGAGCAATAATATCTCCTCTTCCACTGTGGGAAATTTTAAAGTCCGCTGAACAGATTGAACAAAAGGCATATTCATCACTTTTTGACAATTTTAAAATGAACTTGAATTCTTTAGAGTACGCTTCTTTAAATCTTTGGCAATATTTCATATTAGACAAAGTTCAAATCGAGCGATATCATAATACGTGGCAAGAACAGTAATTTATTTGCTTATGGCGACATTACACACCACGACTCGACTAGACAAACACAGCAAAAGCACAAGACACGATCTTCACTTCACTTCAGACTGTATCGGTTGTTGCTTTCCATGGAGCACGACCGAACTGAACTATGCACACTTGCGTCCCTGCTTGCTTAGCTAGCCTTGTTGCTTAGCGCTACCAGCGTCCCCAATGCTATCCTTCCCTCTACCCCTACCCTGCATCACGTGTGTTAGTGGATTTGAGTCAGAAGAGATGGGCTTCAGCGATGCGACGAAAGTCACGTGATTTGTAGTTCTGGTTATACGAAATCCACACCACAAGAGAGCTCCGGTGCCGTGCCTTGTTGGGAAGAAAAAATACATGGGAAATAAAAGGCTAAAAACCGGGAGATTTGGTGATTCACTGGGAGACCGGGAGATGTGATGAAAAACCGGGAGGGTTGGCAGGTATGACAAAAGTTCCCTGATTTCAGAATATTTTTACAGAATTCCCTGATATTTCCATGCCCCAAAGCAGAATGTTTTGCAATGTTCTGCAACGCTCTCTCAACTAGCTAAAAATGTTCTGCAGGAAATATACCTTAATATACAGAGGGCTATTATGTTAGGATATTAGTAAGCATAACCTATATCTAAAATATTAAATGAAATTAGAGAAACTTTGTGTAATTATCAAAGTAACAAGGAAATGAAACATTAACCGAACAGATATATATATGTAGAGAAAATATTTCAAACTAAAGCTTAAAATTCCCGGTCGCCAGTCGCCAGGTGGCAATTAAACTTAAAAAACTGGCAATTTACGACTTTCTGACTACCGGCCAGACGAATTCTATCGTTTGTTAACTCAGGTTTCGCACTAGACTGAGGGATTCCGCGATTCTTGCAATGCCACACAGAATCCCCCTCAAAACAAACAAACACAAAAAAAAAAAAAAAAAAAAACAGTAGCAGGCTTTTCCTGTGTGCTGGGTTGTTCAATTTTGATGAAGCAGCTAAATATTTAATGGGATAAAGAATCATATATCATTAAATTCTATTGTTATCAAAATCATTTGTGTATTATATATTGCTAATTTTGATATTTATAATCTGCTGAGCTCATTCTAGGCGAGGTCAGTGGTGCGCCGCGCCCCGATGCCCTTTAAAAAAAAAATTCGTTAGTGCCCCGATGATGAAAAACTAGACATCCTCTTTTGCCAGCGAAGTTCTTTTTAATCTCTAAGAAAGTTTCTTTAGCCCTTTTATTTGTTTAACTGTTATTTGTTTGCTTACACCTAATGTGTTAATGATACTTGTCAAATGAAAAGGAGGAATTTGCACAACTGCTATGGTAATAGAACTCTCCCGCCCTCTTTCCCCCTCCCGGAAGCACTCGGGAGGCCCAGTCCGGGTAGTAGCGGACCTTGATGAGAAGGGGGATGGAAATCAACTGTGTAAAAACTAATTCATCTATAATTTTTTTATTAATGGACCGATTTGTTTGAAAATTTGGGGATCACTTTTAAATGCAAAAATTAAAAATTGATTCAGAGTCTAAATTTTAGAAAGACATCTTAATTTGTTCAAAAGTTAGAAATTTATTGTCAAAACATAATTTCTTTCCTCTTTCTTACTTTGTGGCTTGGAGTTACAGAATGCTTTGTGGTTTTCTTTGTGAGCTAGACGGGGAGGCAAATGTTCTTATCTCCTTTCCGGCTATTTCAATATTACCACTTAAATAGATGACCAGCTGATTGTTAATATCAACGGAATATTTATTATGGCTGCATGATAATCCTGAAAAAAAATTTTTAGCTATTGTTGTCCATTAAAAAAAAATTAATTAAGAACTGGAATTTGTAGTGGAATAAATATTGAATAACTGGAATAGATATTTATACCATTATAGGGTTATTTTGAACAGAAGAGTTATTAATATTTTTATGCATTAACTATAATATTTTAATTGTTTGAACTTTGCAAAATAGAGAATGAAAATAAAAGTAAAATAATTTTCTCAATAAAAAGACTTGTTCCTTAAGACTTCTGGGTATTTCATATTTAAAATCTTTTCTCTTCCTTTATAATCAGACTCCGTGTCTCCTTGTCATGAAGTATGCAAAAGTGCTAGTACAAATATAATGAGACGTTTCTTTGGTGAAGATGGGCCTGGAAAGTTGATATGTGTTTGCACTGCTGACATTTTATATACAGCTTTCTTTCCATCTTTTTCTGGGGAGTTAAATGAGTATGGAGAAAAAGAACTTGCAGAATTCTGTATAGTTTTTAATAAAATATATTGAATTTTTCGATTTTTCAGAAGAGATAATCGGGCCAATAATTTAAATTTATCATACGCTATCGATGTTAATTTTTATATAAGTAAGGCTAAATATTCTTAATTGCAACAAAAACCATAAAATATTCAAATGTTGCATTTGCAAAATGTCGCAATTCTCAAGATTTTCAGACCGATGTTTCGAAATCGCGTAAATTTTCGGACTCGTTTATAGTACTTTTGAATTTCTAAATGCATCCATAATTACTTAAAGCATAGTATTATCTATAATAATTATGAATAAACTGTAATAGGAAGACCAGTTTAACAAAACAATCGTTCACAGCATAAACTTGCAAGAGCGCGAAACATCCGGAGCATCGTTACTGCATTTGCTACGGTGGTAAAATCTGAAATTATGAATATTTATTAAATAATTTTCAACCATGTAGTTACTAAACATAACTTCTGATATTGCAGTATCAAGATCGACAGGCGGAATTGCTTAATCTCTCTTTTCCTTTCTAAGTATGCGTGCATATTTGTTTGAAAATCCTGATCGCGTTTTCTTGTTGTGTCAGCAGAAAACAAACATCGGAGAGGCACCTTTAAGCTCAGCTCATAGCTCACGAAAGATGAAATAAAAAAGCTATTTAATAAACATCATATTCAGAAAGGGTAAATTATTTGCAAAAATGCATTTTAACGGGTTGCATGTATGAAGGTCTAATTTTACTACTTGTAATTTTGAAGTGGCCATTTTAATCAATTGTATTTTTGTAAAGGAGCCGTTTTAATCCAATTTTTTTAAAGGGGTCGCACATAACAATTCTCAGTTTTATATGTTCCTATAATTTTTAAAAATTATAGGAGTATTACACTCAAAGCAAGAAACTTTGTCTCGAGCAGACATATTTACCGGGGGGAAAAACGTAGCTAGAAAATGAATGTGAATGATATTGCAAGTGATAAGCGCTGTCCGTTCTCCACATGTGGGGTCCAAAAAGGTGGCGCTCTCCCAGAAGGAGATGATCAGGCGCCTTTTGGGTGATAATTCACTTTTGACTAATTGCCGCCGTGTCATCTCCCCCCTCCCCCACAAAGGAATATATTCTTTCTATGCCTGGATGCAGGAGAGGAAATGGTATCCCTCCAGATTGCTGTCTGGCTTTTGAGTTTAAAGGCCTTTGCAAATACCCAGAGACTGTCACGGCTACAATGTATTTGAACGGGGAAATTTGACCGGGTTTGGACGCTGCGACCCTCTACCGAACAATAGATGGGGTGAAAACCGCAATATTATCCACGGTCCCCAATTACCTATTGTCCGGAGTATCACCTGCTTTCTTCTCGTGCGAAAAATTTATTGCTTACAAGTGATAATTGGCCAAGCGGCCAGCGACGGTCTCTGGGTATCTGCAGCGGCCTTGACTTTCTGTTTAAAGTGATTGATTTCTCCCCTCTCTCTCCCTTTTCAGTCCTCATCCGTAATTGTTCTGCAGCGGAGCTCTTTGTTCTGCGACGTACGTCGCCGATTTCGGCATGTTCTGCGTTGGGGTTTCCATGATTTTTCCAGATGGACAAAGTACTCTGTTTTTTCCATGATCTGTTACCACCCTGTATCACAGTATTCATTTTTTCAAGTTGCAAATACAATTGTTTAAAATTGTTCACAAGACACTTAACTTTGAACAGTTAAATTTTTCAAACAATATTAATAAATTAAAATAGAATAAGACTCAAAATTAATGAACAGATTTGTTCATTAAAATTTAAAAATAAATAAAGTTATTTTCTTGGTACAATAACTTTGTAAAGATTAAACTAAAAAGCAAATTTTGTAATTTACTGCTGTAAAAACTGAAGTTCGGTTAAAGACATTATAACTCAGCTGATTAAAAACCATTAAAAATTATCATTACCTCAACAATTTTTTTCAATATCTGACGAAATCTCATTTGCAAGGCATCTGCTTTCCTTTTCAAGAGACCATGGCCTTTTTGAGCAGCTTTAAGACGTCCTTTCATAACAGTCATTGCCCTAAGAGTAAAAAACAATCAAAATTAAAATAGACTGACATTTGCTAAAAGCAATGAATATTAGATACAATTATTAATCATAGAATAAATATATGAAAATAAGCTTGAAAGACCCTATTGATATACCATAATTTATGTAAGAAACACTGCAGTGTTTACGAGTATGAAAGTTAAAAAATAGTAAGTTGTGTGGCATTTTTTATTTTTAATTTTTTTAGCTGATCTTCAATGAAAAATCATAAAAATTATTTAATAATAATTGTTTTAAAAGATGGTGCCACCACCGATCACGTACTTTTTAACAGTGCACAGAGCACAGTGTAATGAATCAGAATGTAAACCTACCCCGTTGAAAAGTGGTTTGATACAATGCTCTGAATGGGTACATTAATCCAACTGATGTCTCCTCAATTAAGTAAAAAAAGAAGCTTTTTATGTCTACATTTTTTAGAACTATAATTACATTTTAATGAATGTTTTAATATATTTATTTTGATGGGTTAAAGTTCCTTAAAATACTGCAAAAATGCACTGCCCTCGATTAACCGCACCCCTGTGTTCTAATGAACATCTATTGTTCTCAGACCCAGACTGGGCAGGTCAACTGGTCAGCAATTGCAGAGGGACCTGGTATAAGGGAGGAACCCCCAGCGAGTCTTCCCCAAAATGGATATACTACTTTATAATTAAAGAAATTCATATACATCAGAGTAATGTACCAAAGTAGTTCGATTATTTATTTCTTTGTAATCTTGCACTTTTATACAGTGGCGTTGTGAAGGACCCCACAGACCACACGTCACAAGGGACCCCGCCCCCCACCCCAAAGAATCAGAGGCTCCAATAGCTTTAAAATACTTAAATATGGTTTTTAGGCAAGTAGGCCTAATTTTCAAATATTACATAACCTAATATTCTATTCCCTCTAAATTCACCAGTAAGGCGCCCCTTTTCAATAGCCGAGGTCTCCCATAGGAGCCTGTCCGGGCCTGATTGTTCTTAAAATAATGAATCTCAACCAAAACTAGTCCGTTGCACCCAGTGCGAGTTTAACCACTTTACAGCCCTTCCCCCCCCCCCCAAAAAAATGTTCATCTATAAGTTATTTGTGTTTTTTGCACTCCTACCGAATAAACACTGCCTTATGCTATTATTACAATAAAAACTCAACAATGAGTAATTGGCAAGCTCAGGAAATGCTGAGTGCCTTTAAAATAAATCCCAATGTTATAAATATCAAAAGTAATAAATAAATAGAAACATCGAGAGTTATCACACAACAAGCTTAAAACAAACAATTTGCTGAAGCATGCTCATTACGTAATCAACAGCTGACCGTCTGGGGAAAAAAATAATTGTTTACTTTTGACTGGAGCCTCTTACTTACTCCTGTCTCCTCACGCTTCGCTCTTTTGTTTTAACGGCATGTGCTAGACTGTCTGAACATTTTTACAAGTTATTTATTTCTATAAATTTGCCTTTGAGAAATAAAAATTGATATGTTTTTTATGAAATTGGACACTGATTATTTGAAAATGGAAATCATAAGCTTCGTAAAATAGTGGTAAATACTTTAAAACATTAAACAAGACGGGGAAAAAAAAGGAGATATTTTTATGTTTATCTATCTGAAATATATACCAGTGCGATATTTCTTTTTTTTTCGGTGGGGGGAGATTGCGGCTGCAGAACTTATGTCGGGTGTGGTGTTTCTGATGATTTTCTAGTTAATTAAGCTCATTTTGGTGGGTGCAGCATTTCTTCCATAAATTATGATAATTTTATTTTCCAAATCTTAAGAACTTTAAAAATTACTTCAATTTCTTTTTTAATTGTAGCTAAAAGTCAAAATTAACAGTCACCATTCACCACGTGGCAATTATATTGAATTAGTCTGGTTTCTAGTTACAAAGACTGGAGTGTTTCTGTTATATAAAATATAAATTCTATAAGATAGACACTGCCCGACATTGAAAATGCAACACCCATAAGGAGTAGCCAGAAAGTGTTGAAACTCGGCAAGCAGAGAGAGACAGCAGTGAACAATAAGTAATCTTTATTTCAATATGCATAATATAAACGGAGAGCAGTGTTGTCTTAGTAGGTTGTCGGACCACCGTAGACGGCGATACACGAAGCAACATGTCTAGGTACTGAGTCAATGAGAGTACGGATGGCGTCCTGAGGAATGTTTCTCCATTCCCTGTCAACCATTTGCCACAGTTCATCTTCTGAACGGGCTAGTGGTAGGGTCTGCAAATGGTGTCCAATCCCATCCCAAATGCGTTCGATTGGCGACAGATCAGGAGAGTACGGTAGCCAGGTAAGCCTCTGTACACCTTGCTGAACATGTTGGTTCATGCGAGCAGTGTGCAGTTGAGTGTCATAGTGCCCCAAATACGAACTAGAGGTGACCTGGAGTCTACGCAATTGCTCCCCAAACCATGATGCCACGTTGTCGCGCAGTGGGACGTTCTACAATTGCTGCCAAATTGGCCCAGTTTCCACGTCAGCGCCACACTCGTACGCGGTGACTATCACTGGAGAAACAGAAGCGTGAGTGATCCGAGAACATGACCCTATGCCATTCTGTTGCCCACGTTCTCTAGCCTGGCACCATTGCAGTCGTTGGCGTCTATGTTGTGGAGCCAATGGCAGTCTTCTTAACGGATGCTATAAGTGCAGGCCACTAGCAACCAATCGACGGGAAATGGTTCTGTGGACGATGTAGGAACATCCAAGTTGCCTTGATAATGTTGCAGAATGGAGGTTGAAGTAGCTTGCGGGGCCACCGACGCTTGTCAGTGGATGCATCCATCCATACATGCTGACATCACTCTGGCTGCACCAGCACCCGTTAAATGTGCCAGATTTCCTTGTTCCAACCATCTTTGCCACAAATGGTGTTCAGTGGACACATCCAGGTGTGTGTCTGCTGAGATTTACTGAATGGACCAACCTGCCCTTCTCAGTCTGATTACCATGCCCCTAGTAAAATTTTCGGTCTCCTGGAACTGCCTCCGTTGGTGGTGGCTTGGCATTCTCTGGTTGCAAGTGTCCTCTGAGACAAGAATAAAATTTCTACGACAATTTCTCTAGCAGCAATACTTTCACAAAAATTGTCCGTTCTACCGGTTCCTTCCCATATATCTTTTTTTACATGCACTGGCAAGCTGCCAATTTTGCATCATTAACATAACTCGACAAGGTGCATTTACCCTGAAATTTGCATAATTTTCTGACCACTTCTTCTTGGTGTTGCATTTTCAATGGCACGCAGTGTATAATTTTAAGTGTATCCGTTTATAAATATCAGGCTGTAACGAAAGTTTTCCGCCAACAAAAAGTTCCTAACAAAGTTAGAAAAAGAACCTGAAAGGAATACCTTTAAGGCAGGTAGTAATCACCACCCACATCTATGATTTTCTACCAACGTTTTGGTAGTCTTCAACATTTTGGTAGTAAGCCTTCGGCCCAGAAATATGGGGCGCGAGACCAAAAACATAATTTTCAAATGCCAAAAATCGTTTGGCAAAATATGAAGAAACACGCCAAAGCAAACTGCTTGCTTAGATCATATATGCTGTGGTGGGAAACTTTCGTTACGACCTAATAATTTCCTTCTTGTGTATAGGCTTTTTTTCAAACAGAATCGGTCCCTTGTTCTGACAAAACAGTTCTTTTTGGTCCTTTTTATGATTAAAATAGCTCCTTTTTTACCCAGAACTGACCTTGAAATTCTGTTGTGAGCCCTGTAAACGTCGTTTTTCATTTCTCAATGAATCTATGATTCTTTAATGCTTAGTAAATATCTTTAATAACTACAGATAATTTGAAGTGGGAAGGCCAGCTAATGATTACACTAAACAATCATTTAGAACAAAAACTTGCAAGTGCACAAAACAGCCAGTTATAAACAATAGAAGCTGTCAGCATTTATACTTTCACTAAAAAGCTGCAGTCTAAAATTATGATTTTTTAGTATTTATCAAATATAACACCCACATTTTAGGATCAATGGCGAAGTTATTTTGGACCCCTTTCTTACCCCCAACTGAAAGTGTTCTGGCGAGATCGCAGTTTTTTATTGCTTCATTAGCTGAAAACAAGCATCCTCGGAATTTTTCGAATCTGTAGGCACCTTAGTTGAAACTCAAAATCCCCACTTTAGGAGGAGATAGGTCAACAAGCTTTGACAGCGGCCTTTACTTTTTTTTAGAATAGAGAGATATTAAAGTTTCAAAAATGACACATTTATAGGAAATCATTTCAATTTTTGCCCTTATCCTTAATATATCAATTTAAAGTCTCTAATTCAGAGGATGTGCACAAATTGAAATAATCTTTTTCTTCTTTCTGTCTGATTTTTTTTTTTTTTTTTTTTTTTTTTCCCCTCATTGCTCAGGCTCGTTTTATGAATATATTTACTTACTTAGTTAAAAACATGCACGGAGATACCTAAGTATAAAGTTAAAATATAGTTAAAAGCCATAAAAACTCCGTAAAAAGCTCATTCACCAGCTTAATACTAAAATAGAGGAAACCAAGAAATTCTTAAAAGCGAACTCTAACCACCCTACCTTTGAGAACCTTATCAAAAAAACAGAATATTTTTGTCGCAAATTAAAATTCAAACTACGAACAACACATGGAAAAAAACTTAGCCTTTGGATTAATAAATATGGAGTAAACAAGTCAATAGCGAAGTCTGACGATCCTCAATTTATAAACCTATCTTCTTTCAAATTAAATAAACACCAGGAAGACACCCTAAACCTTGGTCCAAAATTCATACTGGATGATAACATTAACTTAAATGACACAATAGCTGCTTATGAGACCGCAATGGAACCTTTACCCAATACCAATAAAAATAAATTACGACTTTTCACCCAAAAAGAACTTGTTAAATTAAAAAAGAAAGATAAGAGGGATAAGGAAGATAAAAAATGTCTAAAAGCACTCAAAGATAACCTAGAAATAACATGCCTCAGCTCAGATAAAACAGAAAAAATCATCATTTTAGATAAGAAAGATTACATAGCCAAAATGCTAGAAACTATCAATAAACTAGACGTTAACGTGTTAAATAAAGATCCTACCACCAAACTTAACAATATTCTAAAAGAAATTATAAGTAAAGGATGCTGGCCCGACAATAAACCACAACAATTAATTAATCCTACTGCTTTCGCCCCACGTATTTTTGCCAAATATAAAGATCACAAAAATCCCCCATCCCTCCGCCCAATAGTTAGTAAATGCGAAGGCCCTACATACCTGCTTGAAAAATATCTAAAAACCATATTACAACAACTAATACCAAACTCAAGCTTATCCCTCAACTCCACTAGTGATTTTTTAAAAAGTTAAATAACATACACTTCTCAAATTCCGTCTCAATGGTCAGCTTCGATGTTACTAATTTATATCCATCAATAGACCCCTCAGAAATGTTCAATACAATAGGTAAAGAAATAGAGAACTCATTCAATGAAGATATTACCATAACACTTAAAAATGCCTTATCCCTCATACTGAATAATTGCTATTTCCAATTTAATGGTAAATTTTATAAACAAAATAAAGGTGTCCCTATGGGCTCCCCGATCTCCGGAATCATAGCAGAATGGAAAATGAGAAACTTAGAAACAATAATCATTAAAACCGTTCACCCCCACATCGAATACTGGTTTTGTTATGTTGATGATATTTTCGCAATAGTAGATAACAATAGCATTGGTAATATTCTCGATGAAATAAACACTTTAGATAAAAATATACAATTCACTATGGAAATAGAACAACACAATAGTTTAAGTTTCCTCGACATCAAAATAATAAGAACCACCCCAAGCAATATAGAAACTACTGTCTATCGAAAACCCACCAATAACAATAAAATAGTTAACTTCTCATCAAAAACTACTTTTAACTATAAAATCTCAATACTTCATTCTCATATCAATAGAGCTCTCAAAATATGTTCCAATCAAAAACTACTAAAAGAAGAACTACAATTTATACAACAACTTTCACAAGAAGCCAATTACCCCAGAAATATTGTTTCCTGCTTAATCAAAAATAGGAAAAGAAACTAAACCTCATTAACGACGCACAGAAAGAAAAACCCATGTTTTCTCACCCGATCCCCTACTGTTTGTTGGGTACGTGGATGAAATGCCAAGTATGTCATGAAAATGACCCACAGTTTGAGTTGTACCACTAGAGGTGAAGGCTTTAAAAATTGACGACACTTTATATTTTCTCTACTTAAATTTATTTAAACATTGCACAAAAAGAACACTTACAAAACAAAAAAAAATTTAAAAACAATTTCAGATTTTAAGATAAACCAGGCCATCTGCAATAAATTTAAATGGAAAAATTTCCAGTTCCAATGCAAGCCTTTTATAAAATATCTGGCAGAAATACATCATGCCCTTCCCATGACTAGGGCAACCTTCTAGCTGTATCAGCAGCCTGGCCTGTGTGTTTTCTCATAAAGCAGACACTTTATATACTATATAAAACAGGTTAATTTTACAGTTACAGAATAAAAAAAGTATGCAACATTTGCATAAAATAAAGGTTCAATAAATTTGCATATTGAAAACAACCGCAGAAAATTGCCTTTCACCTCAGGCTTTTCACTCTTCACCCATGGTTTAAACATTAGTTAAAAGTCCTACCCTAACCAGAACTAATTCTCTTACCCCCATGATTCTTTAGAGAACCTAAGCATCTATTTGTCAAAAGGAAGACCCTTAATTTTCAGGAAGCATGACATCATTAAACTACTGGGCCATAGTTCAGAGGCTATTTCCATCCAGCAGCAGTAGTCAACAACTAAACACAGCAACTTTATTAAATATTGAGCTTAGGTTTTTAATTTTACTTTGAAGTTGTCTTGGGTCTTCAATGAATAAAAAGTATATTATTTCAATTTTATTTATTTAATTAATTTTTTTTTTTCAATAAGAATTAGGGGTTTTATTTTGTTTACATTTTTAACATATTAGAGATACTACTATTTAGGGTTATGAAGAAGTTTAAAACCATTTGAATTTTATTTTTAAACTGATATTAATTACTTTTAGTTGAACTTTAATACAATTAAGATAGGTTTAACCCATGGGTGAATAACATAAACAAAACTTAAGCCTAATTGGCACATGAAAAAAAACTTTATGAAATAGATGGCTGATGCAAGGCCAGGGGAAAACAATTGGGCAAAATAAATTTTTAGCATCTTAAATTTGAATTCAGTTAAATATATTTAGTTTAATAAAAATTATTTAGCTCCAACACTGTTGTGGTCTCGCTATAAAATTCTCCAACCTTGCCCGTAAAATGAACCTCCATATCCCAATTAAACCTAATCGCAATATTTTTAAAAGAATTCGATCCAACAAAGACAAAATAAACCCTTTAGAAACGGCAGGAGTCTACAAAATAAATTTTACATATAAAGAATCTAACCTTCCTGGCCATTATATTGGTGTGACAAAAAGAAAAATTAAGGATAGGATTAAAGAGCACATTAGCGATATAAAATATAATAGACAAAGTACTGCCCTCTCCCGCCTAGCATTAAAAGAAAATATTGAAATAGATTTCGTAAATGTTAAGAAAATAGCCAACTACAATAACCACAGTGAAAGTTTAAAATGGGAAGCGTTAGAAATATTAACACAAGAGGGCACCATCAACGACACGACGCATACTCAGATAGAAGATACATGGCTCGAAATGCTGAAGCAGGGAGCAAGCTCACCAGTTCCGAAGATGGCAGCCAGTCTAGCTGCCGAAAATGCTAAATTGTTTGTTTTTAAACTTTTTACGGAGTTTTTATGGCTTTTAACTATATTTTAACTTTATATATTTACTTATTTTAATATTGGCGATAATTGCGGAGAAAAGTCTTATGGAGTGGAATCTTCCTCTGTAACTTTCAGCATAATCTTTCGGAGTTTCATACCGTGAAGAAATTTGGTTTATTTGTGATCTGAAAAATGTCTCTCATATCTCCGAGTTAAAATCTACCTACACCGAGAGCTTAGTTCCCAGTAAATGAACTCTTGCTATTCTATAAACCTATTTATGTTTTGTCCTCTTTTAAATTAGAAAAAAACTATATAAACATCCTGTAATCCAGCTGATTTTATCCCCCCCCCCCTCTTCTGCTTAAGTCCCTGGAAAGGGCTATCCCCGCCCAGTGGCGGGGTAAGACAAAAATTAGCAGTGGGCAAGGCGAGCTGTGCGAGGCCCCCCACCTTAAATTTAGAGGGGGGAGGGGGATTCGTTTGAAAAGCTGTTTGTAAACCTTTCTTGTTACATTAAACAAAAACCGCACTAATAAAAGTTGTGTTGACTTATTATTTGATTTTTAAAAAGACAATCTATTTATTGAAAAAAAAAAAAATCTGTTGTATTCTAAATACAACACGCAGGAATGTGGGATCGGAAACGGCCTCTTCATTTACCTGTTAATAGCAACATTAATAATCCATCCTGTAATCAACATCTAATCCGTGATTGAATAATCAATCCTGTTACTAATCAATTTTAGTCAATGCTTTCTGCTGAATGTCAATTAGTTTTCGACGAACAATGACCAGAAAGTTCATTATTATTCGAAAGTGAATATTAACAAGTACGTGAAAACGACGTTTCCGACCAAAAATGCTGTGTGATTCTGAACCATCTTCGTTCTGTCTACTACCCCTTACATGTTCGGAGAAAAAGAGTTCAGAATCATCCTGCATATAGAGCTATATTCTTCAGCTTGAGAAATGAAAATTCAAAAATGATTAGTGAAGTCTGTTTTCTAAATGAAAATTTCAAACATAAAATAGATATATCTTTCATCAAGCCTTCATATTAACCAAGTTACACCAAATTCGAAATGAACTTATAGGGATCTCTTATACTGACAACCCGTGACGTATTAAGAGGGAGGGGGGGGGGCGGGTGCCCTCGAATATGTAAAGCAACTATTAAAAAACAGCTATTTTAAGACATTTATATTAACTTTAGTAGCAATAAAGGTTTAAAATGCCTGATCGCTTCTCTGCCCCCCTCGAGACGGAAACCTACATACGCTACTGCTGAAAACTCTTTTAGTATCGAAATATTTTTCCTCGTTTACTCATCCATATACCTTTAATACTAGGACTTGTCTGTAGCGTCATATTTTAAATAAGTTTCTGTTCTGGTGTCATATCACCACTATTTACTACTATGTTTCGCTGTAAAACAATATTTTAAGTGATTAACTTTCCTTGAATGTCAGATTACGATTGCTAATGTAAAGTAGTACTAAAAACCGAACATTTACAAAATGTGCCACTTTTCGAAAAATTTTGCTGTAAAATTCCATGATTCAGAATTATTTCTAAATGTTTCAAAAAATGCACAGTTTTTCATTTATTACAATGTGCAATGCAGCTTATGGAAACTCATTCCGAATTTTTTGTACACCCTCCAAAAAAAGTATTTGAGTAAGAGATAAATTTCCTATTCTAGATTTGAGAATAATAATTGAGTTTCTGAAAAACGCAAAACTTGAGAGAAATATGGAAAGTCACATTTATACATTGCCTAATTCATATTCTTTGATAAATAATTTTTAATACACTGCCCGACATTGAAAATGCAACACCCATAAGGAGTGGCCAGAAAGTGTTGAAACTCGGCAAGCAGAGAGAGACAGCAGTGAACAATAAATGATCTTTATTTCAAAATGATATGCATAATACAGAAGGAGAGCAGCGTCATCTTAGTAAGAAGTAAGTTGTCGGACCACCGTCGACGGCGATACAAGAAGCAACACGTCTAGGTATTGCGTCAATGAGAGCACGGATCGCATCCTGGGGAATGTTCCTCCATTCCCTGTCAAACATTTGCCACAGTTCGTCTTGTGAACGGGCTAGTGACAGGGTCTGCAAATGGCGTCCAATCACATCCCAAATGTGTTCGATTGGCGACAGATCAGGAGAGTACGGTGGCCAGGGAAGCGTCCGTACACCTTGCAGAACACGTTGGCTGATGCGAGCGGTGTGCAGTCGAACGTTAGCCTGCTGATACAGGGCGTTGGCAACCGTTTGAAGGTAGGGATTGTTACAGGCCGCAGCACATCATCCGCATATCGTTGAGCCGTCATAGTGCCCCAAATACGAACTAGAGGTGACCTGGAGTCATACGCAATTGCTCCCCAAACCACGTTGTCGCGTGCTGGGGCATTCTACAATTGCTGCCGGATTGGACCTGTTTCCACGTCTATGCCACACTCGTATGCGGCGACTATCACTGGAGAAACAGAAGCGTGACTCATCTGAGAACACGACCCAGTGCCATTCTGTCATCCACGTCGCTCTAGCCTGGCACCATTGCAGCCGTTGGTGTCTATGTTGTGGAGCCAATGGCAGTCTTCTTAACGGACGCCATCAGTGCAGGCCACTAACAACCAATCGATGGGAAATAGTTTTGGTCAATATAGGAACAACCAAGGTCTCTTGACATGTAGCAGAATGGAGGTTGAAGTAGCTTGCGGAGCCGCCACCGCTTGTCAGTGGATGCGTTGATCCACGCGTGCTGACGTCACTCTGGCTGCACCGGCACCCTTTAAAAAGGCCACATTTCCTTGTTCCAACCATCTTCGCCACAGCCGGTGTACAGTGGACACATCCAGGTGTGTGTCTGCCGAGATTTGCCAAATGAACCAACCTGCCCTTCTCAGTCCGATCACCATGCCCCTCATCGGTCTGCTGGAACTGCCTCCGTTGAAAGCGACCTGGCATTCTCTGGTTACACGTGTCCTCTAAGACTAGAATAAAATTTCTACGACAATTTCTCTAGCAGCAATACTTTCACAAAAATTGTCCATCCTACCAGTTCCTTCCCGTATATCTTTTTCCATTTGCAATGGCGAGCTGCCAATTTTACATCATTGGCATAACTCGGCAAGGTGCATTTATCCTGAAATTTGCATAATTTTCTGGCCACTTCTTCTTGGTGTTACATTTTCAGTGTCACGCAGTGTATACGAAATTTATCTCTTACTCGTATACTTTATTGGGAGTGTGTAAGTCCAAAGTTTATTTTAATTTGTGTATTAGGAATGGGCAGAAGTGTCAACAAACAACATGCGCCAGATCTGTGAGCGCATTTGAGTGGCCGAAGTTTTCCATTTGACTGGTTGAAGGCCCGACGTTTTGCCACTCAGAGCTCTGCGATGTTTACGATTGACGTCAGCTGCCCATTTCTAATAGCGACCGTGAGTCAGGTTTTGTTTCTTCGAACTGCTCCCTTAAATATACAGTAACTATGTTCGATATATAAGCCCGTAACCAGAAAATATTTCCGAAAGGAGGGACGACCTGCATGATTTCTGTTTTAAAATGTGCTACCCAAACAGCACATAAGCTTAAATCAAGCTTGACATTTCTTTGAATTTGACGCATTCATGCAACCTTGACAGTTCAACTCATTCTAAGCTGGCAGCAAGCTTGCAGGAGTCAAGTTGAATTGTCAAGCTTAAATACAGCTTGATTTAAGCTTGACAATTGATACTCGTGTGATTTTTCCTTTTTAAAGGAGCGTTGATGGTGCCATCTGTGAAAGAGAATGGACATTAATTGTCTAGCGTCCTCAAATTTGCTGAAAGTTTGTAAAAGATGTGTTTTATTTTATTACCAGTGCCATATATATTACCGGCAAGGCAAACGGCAACTGCCCAGGGGCTACAGATTTTAGGGCCCAAAAATCTTACATCTTACACTTTTGTAGTTTTAAAATAAAATTACAAAGGATAAAAAAAAATTCAGAAGTTAAATAATTTTTTTAATTATAAAGTATGAACAATGAAAATAATTCAAATTTACATTTGTATAAATTAATTTAAACTTATTTTTAATTCTTCGAAATACTTTATATCGATATAGCATACCAATATGTAGGAAAATAACTAACCACATTTGTAAAGAGAATTTTTAGCGTTAAAAAATAGCAAAATTTTTCAATTATTTGTTATTATAAGAAATATTTACAAAAATGACTAAAGTGTTTGTATTCCATACATGTTATGTAAGCAACTGTGATATAGCATTTTGAAGTAACGTTTAACTATCTGTTTCTTTGATTTCAGATTACTTAACACAAAATTTGTGTTAAGTAAGTAAACCCATTCTATATTTCCAAATATGGAAATTCTTCAAAATAAAATACAATTATACTACGAAATTGATTTCAAAATCAGTCGTTTGTCTCGATTTTGGCCAGCAGTATTGCTCATGAGTGTTGCGAAAGTTTTAAAACATGCGCTGCTCTTAAGTTTATATTATGTTTATTTCCCTATTAATAGAGTCTCTAAATCACACATAACATTATTTTAATTTTGATGCATCCCATGGAAAAATAAAAAAAACAAATAACATATCGCCCACTTATCACTCTGGCCAGAAAACCGCTTGATAATTCACTTCAAACTTCGATGGAATTATTCCATCGAAGCTTGTAGCTGAATGGATAACACGCTCGGTTACGAACCGAAAGGTGCCGGGTTCTAGTCTAGCCACGGACACTCGGTGGAAACAGATTAAATTAAATTGAAATTTCAGCATAGAGGGGAAAATGCGTGGCAAAGTAAAATATGTGGGGTGCGTTCGCCAGCGGGCGCCCCATGTATTTAGAATTTTTTTTTTTTTCGAAAATATTTTAAGCTTGAAATTAAGCTTGAAATGTCAAGCTTGATTCAAGCTTGAAATGTCAAGCTTAATGCAAGCTGGGCAAGTGTAAACTAGAACACTTGATTCAAGCTTGCATCAAGCTTACATGCTTGGAATTTTCAAGCTTAATTCAAGCTTATTGACTTGATAAATCAAGCTTACTGCAAGTTTGCTGTGCTGTCTGGGTAAAGAACATTCACATATTAGTACGGTGAAATCTTATTTCAAATGACTACTTTTCCTAGTTTAAGTTCTACCCCTTGTAAAAATATTTAGGCTTGAGACCATGCCAAGATCTCTTAATCAAAACTATGTGATGCGAGGCCCTTGGAAGCGCGAGGCCGTGGGCCGTCGCCCACATCGCGCACGCCTATCATCGCCTCACCCTCGCTACGACGCTGTTTAAACAAACGATTCCAGGAGCTGCGCTCAGGAAATTGAAACATTCCTCAGGTTTACTTCACAAGGGCGCAAAAATCAGTGACATTTCCTTTTTGCCAACGCGATATAAAAAACTTAAGGCTGAAGCATTCCTTAGCTGTAATTCAAAGGAGTGCAGAAAAGGCTAAATTAAGAATTTTTGTTAAAGCAGGGCGTCAAAATTAGGCACATTTTCCTTTTGTCAACGTGATAAAAAACTGCAAAAATTTACTTTTTATTTATTTTTCTGTTCTTGTCAAATGACTTAGACGATTTCTTTCTCGTCCTCGCTCTAGAATATATATTATGATTTATCAGGGCGTACTAAGTGAGTGAAATCCGAAATATACCGTGTTTTCTCTCGGTAATAGTGGCACTTTTTTAGCCAATTTTTCATATTGAAAGTGCAAGTGCAACTATTATGAGCGAAATTTTCTACATAATAATATTGTCACGTTAAAGCAATTTTTTTCTGCTTCAAAACAGGGGTGCGACTATCATGAGAGGGTGACTATTACGCAAGTAAACATGGTATCTTCCTTTGAAACTCTTTTTTAGCATGATCTTTTGAAATTTTATACTGTAAAGAAATTTTGTTTATTTATGCTCTGTAATATCTCTGTCTCCTGTAGTGATATATATCTGTTTCGTTTGGAAACAGCAGTGTAGCCCGGTGTAACCTAGCAGAACCGTCCAAATTATGCTCCCCCACCCCTTTCTGCAGCTTCAACGACAGCTTAATAATTCTTTAATTCCCGGAATGAGGGGCGGGAAGTGGAATTTCCATTTTTCATTTGAGGGTGCGAGATTTGATGTACTAAAATCCAGAATATGAAATAAATAAAATGATTGTTAAATTTGAGGTGCGACTGCTACCCCTATTGCTGCCCTTGTCCGGAATCATTATACAGTAATAAAATCCTATCGTTTCCTCCACCCTACATATGTACTATTTTGAAAAAAAAGGAAAGAAAGAAAAACTATTTAAACCTCTTGTGATTCTTTTGATTTTGCACCCCTTCTGTTTATGCCCCAGGCGAATGCTATTCCCACAGTAACCTCTGCGTGATTAGAAAAGCGATTCTGGGGGCTGAGAAAAAATTAGGAAACTGAAATGTCCCAGAACTTTAATTCACCGGGGTGCAGAATTATCTAAAATTAATATTTTTGTTAAAGCAGGGACGTCAAAATCATGTGCATGTCCCTTTCCCTTAACTTGATGAAAAAAACACTCAATTTTGAGTGGCTTTGTTCAAAATTAATTATAGCTTGTCCTTCTTGACATACATTTTTGCGGCTTTTCCTTTGAAGTATATCAGAAAGGAAGGTAATTTAAAACATTCCATTAAAACCATTTTTTTAAACATCCGGATAAGATGCAGAAAGGTGGCAGTGACAGCTCACAATAGTTAACGGAGGTAATGAATCAACAGGTCCAAAGACCACCCCTTCCGACCATTCTGACGATGTGCGGAAGATGGTAATTTAGCAAGCATAGCCTGGAGGCAGAGGCCTGGACACTCAGTGGACATCTGGATGTTTCCCATGTATGAAAAATGAAGCAATCAAAGAGCGCTTTCCGACAATACACACCGGAAACTTTAGAAGTGTCTAAAAGTTTTTGTGATAATAATACTGTTTAAAAGCTGGATGAGATGTATAAAGCTGAGTGTGGTCTCATTTTAAAGCTGTTGAATGAGGCTTTAATATGGCATGCCACAAGATAGGGGTTACAATTTTAAAAAATTGAAAATTTTAAAATTTAAATTTCTCAAAGAGTGGCAATTTTAAAAATTCCAAAATATAATCAAATATAGTTTATAATGTCTTAATACATACAGCAAAATTCTATCATGGGATCTCAATGGGATCAGGAGATACTGTGCTTCAGAAATACAGGTGTTAAAAATACCAGAATTAGTATCGTTTCAGAAAATTTTGAATATTTCATTGAATGAAACAAGCAACACATTTCAATGAAACAAGCAAAACACAACATCTGTATTTCTGAAGCCCAGTACTATCTCCTGATCCCATTGAGATCCCATGATAGAATTTTGCTGTATGCATTAAGACATTACAAACTATATTCGATAATATTTTAGAATTTTTAAAATTTCCACTTTTTGAGAAATTTAAATTTTTTTATAAGCTCTCAATCTCATTATATTGGGAGATTTGTATAGAAGCTCTCAATCTCAGTTGTTTGCGGAGGGAGCCGGGAGCGTAGGGCGAAGTTCAGCCAGCGGCTGTAAGCCATGTTTAATGTAATGTAATTTAATTTAGACTGCGAATTGCAAAAATCTTTAGTTAAATGAAACTTTAAGCTCAATCTTTTGGCCGTAGTATCGGCTTATTACGCTAGTTGCGTAAGCTTTGCAAAAATGTAAATTATAAATGTTCGTTTCGAATTTAGCTAAATGTCTTTAACTTAAAAATGTTACCTTATAATTGATTGCTCATGAGACCGTAGAAATGTTTTATATTATATGTCCCAAAAAATGTCATAATTATTTACATGACTTGTAAGTAGAACTTGTTCTTTAATAAAAGTGTTTTAGCCTATTTATGGCTTTGTCTTTTTTCAAATTTAACTCTGGTAAGCAGATGTAGGACCTCACGATGTTTTGTTCCCCAGGAACAACATTAGAGCAGTACTAATTGTACACTTTGGATAGCGCCGCGAGATGATATAAATCGTGGTGCTACGTACGCCAGTCTAAAAGGATTATGTATATTAAAATATGGTTAACGGTTTTCTGGGAACCTTAAATGAGCAGTAATTATAGGTTGTGAGCATGTGTAAATCACCAAATAATGAAAAGTTACCTTTGGTGGCATGCTGTTACATAGTTTTTATCAAAGAAAACATATGAAGTACTGTTTTCTTAGAGCTAATTATTAACGATACATATATGCAAGTCGCCAAATTATGAAAAAGCGCCATAATTAGCTAATACGTAAGGTGTTCCATGGGTTTCACAAAATTAAAAATAGTGCGAAGTTTAAATTTTTTTGTTCCAAGCAACATGCAAGAAACAAGCAATGTGTAGCTCAGTAACATTCTATCTGATCCAACCTATGGGTTTTGTTTGTTGAAATTGTGCCATTTTTATAAATAAGTCTTATTAGGGGCCGAATGCCTCATTCGAAAAGCGAGCGTAGCAAGTCTAGGGGCATTGGCCCCTAGTTAAAACAAGTAAAACGGACTATATTCCGTATACGGTGCTTTGTTTACATATCAATGTTTGTGTTTACGATTCATTGGTGAACAATCTGACTCCAGGGTGGGGGATGCACCACCAAAGTGAAGTTACCTGCTGGTGGTAGTTGTGACTGGCAACCATAAAGAATGCGTCTATCGTCAGTTTGGGTTGATATTTGATATTGTTCCATGTTATTGATGGAAGGGAATGAAATATGTTATGTTAATGTATGAAAAGAATTTGTGTGTGTTTGTTAGAAATATGGTGTGAATATAAAGCTAAATAAAAGAAAGCATGCTGGTGTTATGTTATAAGCCGGTGGGTGTTGGGGACATTTCTGAGTGGTTATTTAAAAAATAATAAAGGTAAGTGCTCTTTTTTAACGAATCTTTGAAATGTTTAAGGTTTTTAATGTGAATTTTAGATTGCTATTTGATGTGTTTATGTTTTCGTAAGTGCTATTTACGTGCTATTCTAATCATACTGACTTTATAAGAAGTGTACAACTAGGTTGTTTAATCCACCGATGTTTTTTTTTAGTTGAAAACGGGCCAGTGTTTGCCTAGTTTACATTAGCTGTACAACTAGGTTGCTTAATCCACTGTTGTTTTTTTTTAGTTAAAAACGGTCTATTGGTTGCCTAGTTTACATAGCTACACAACTAGGTTGCTGAATCCACTGAGGTTTTTTTAGTTAAAAACGGTCCACTGGTTGCCTAGTTTACATAGCTGTACAATTAGGTTGCTGAATCCACTGAGGTTTTTCTAGTTAATAACAGTCCACTGGTTGCCTAGAGTTTACATAGCTGTACAACTAGGTTGCTTAATCCACTGTAGTTTTTTAGTTAAAAACGGTCCACTGTTTGCTAATTTTAAATTGTCTGTTACTGAATTTGCTGATGTTTTTTAGCTCAAATATGGACGATGTATTTTGTTTTAATATTTTTGCTAGTGGAATATATGTGCAAAATGTTTGTGTTTAATGTGTTAAAATACTTTGCTGATCGTGCAAAATGGTTGGCGACAGTCGCTGGAGCTTGGCGGTTACCAAGCTCCAGCGACTGTCGCCGTGTTTACATGGGGTGCGCAATGGCTTGTATGATTTTACCAATAAAACTTTTGCTATAGTTAAAAATGTGTCTGCCATTTTCTACCACACAAAACAATACGAGTAAACTGAGTAAAAGTATTTGTTAGGAGTTTGCTCGTTACACAAGTACAGTACAGCATGCTAACTGAGGTTTGAAAAAGTGAGTAAAATAATTAATACTAGAAGAAGTTGTTAAATAAATAAAAATGAATTAATGAAAAGATACTAAATACTCCACTTTAATATTTACTATTTAGTAATTCATAATAGTTTTAGCTTTTGATTTTTAGTCCCTTCAAAATGTCATTTTTAGGTATTACGTTCCCACTAATTTCAATTATAGAGCACACATACTTCTTACTGAGTTTCTTGTATCAATTTTTACTGTAAGGGGCGCCAAAACTCATTCTTGCACACACAGCATTTTGCTCTTAGGACGGCCCTGAGTAAGGGGAGGGCATATCTTATACTAACAGGGATCACTCTAGAGCGTTTCAGGGGGGCGGCCCGCCCCTGGTGCCCTTTTTCCGGTAAAATGCCGCCCTCCTTGCCCTTTTTCTTGATAAAATTCCGCCTCCTTGCCCTTTCTCTTGATAAAATTCCGCCCTCTTTTTTCCCCAATCAAAATGCCGCTCTCCTTTTCTCCACCCCTCCTTGTTTCCCCTTTTCTTTGATTCTCGTTACCATTGCTGGCGCTCGGCTAGACTGGGGCCACGTGGTCCCGGCTAGACCCCAAAAAAGCCTCTCTCCAACAACAACAAGGAAGTTGATTTGTTTATTCTCTTATCAATGATGTGTGGGGAGGAGGGGGGGGGGGCATCTGCTCAGTCGCCGCTCTTCTCCCTCCCGACCTGAGAGGGTTAAAACCATTCGCTGTAGCTTCAGGTCATAAAATATCTCATTAGAGAAACAATCTGTCATCCAGAAGAGTAGTCATAACAATAAATTATTTCCTACTGTAAATGGCACTTTACCGTGTTTTATAAATGCTGTAAGTAATTAATAAACGCCACTTGGTTATTGTTTATTTTTTCAGATTTTCAAAACACATTCATCCAAACTTAAGGCTGGCTGCACGGAAAGTTCAAGACAAGGGCAATTCCGGAAGTGTGGGGTGACCCCCCCCCCCTACACACACTCCTCATCTCAAAATGATTAACTTAGTCCTAAATCTTATTCCTAAAGACAGACATAAATTCAGACCAATTAATGTTTTGAAATCGCGCAAACTTTCTAACTCGCAATAAGTCGTCTTGCATTTTGAAATGAATCCGTAATTCTCTAATGTTTAGTAAATATCTGTACTAACTATAAATAATCTGAAGTAGAAAGGCCATGCAATGATTACACTAAAAGCAATCATTAAGAACAACTTGCAAGAGTGCATATAACATCCAATTCAAAACAACGGAAGCTGCCGTGATTTATGTGGCTAAGTCTAAGCTTATTTTTTAGTAATTCACAACTGCATACTTATCAAACATAACATCCTTACGTGAAATCATTTTGAACTCCCTTCTTCCCCCCCCCCCCCAATTGAAAGCGTAATGTGCCAGATGGCCTTTTTACATTGCTGAAAAAACAAACATTCCAGGGGCACCTTTCAGATCACGCAAATGAAAGAAAACAGAAAATATAATTATTTATAAAAGGACATTTTATCTGGGTGTATTTAAAAAAAAAAAAAAAGGCTGATTGGAATTTTGTGAAGGAACAGTTATACCTCCTGTTTTGTAAAGGGTCGTTTAAACGCCGATTTTGACTTCATTGTATTGTCTCTTGTATAAGGAAAACTGTATGGAAAGGAAGGAGAAAAAGTTTTGGCAAATAAGAATGGAAAAACGGACCGACATACCAAACTATAGGGGGGAGAAAAAGGGCTGCCAGACGTTAAAGGGTTACCAGGTGCCACGCCCTGTTTAATCAGTCGAGAATCCACACTGTGGAATGTGATGAATATAGGTCAATCATTGCTCAAGGCTGGAAAAAAGGGGGGGGGTAGAAAGTGTAATATTGCATTTTTTCATTCTTGGGAGTGAACAACAAAGCATAGGAGTGATTTTATTGGGATTTAATGTCTTTTTAAAGAGCGGTCATAGGGGTACACTACAGAGAAATGCTATCGACATAGGCAGGGCCGTAGCGAGCAAAAAATGATAGAAGACTGAAAATGGTAAAATCGTACAAGCCGGTGCCCACCCCATGTAAACATGGCGACAGTCGCTGGAGCTTGGCGACCGCCAAGCTCCAGCGACTGTCGCCATGTTTACTAGTCATTCTAGGCAACCAGTGGTCCGTTTTTAACTAAAAAAACCCCAGTGGATTCAGCAACCTAGTTGTACAGCTATCTAAACTAGGCAACCAGTGGTCTGTTTTTAACTAAAAAAACCTCAGTGGATTCAGCAACCTAGCTGTGCAGCTATGTAAACTATGCAACCAGTGGACCGTTTTTAACTAAAAAAACCTCAGTGGATTCAGCAACCTAGTTGTACAGCTATGTAAACTATGCAACCAGTGGACCGTTTTTTACTTAAAAAAACCTCAGTGGATTCAGCAACCTAGTTGTACAGCTATGTAAACTATGCAACCAGTGGACCGTTTTTTACTAAAAAAACCTCAGTGGATTCAGCAACCTAGTTGTACAGCTATGTAAACTACGCAACCAGTGGACCGTTTTTAACTAAAAAAAAACAACAACAGTGAACTAAGCAACCTAGTTGTACAGCTAATGTAAACTGGGCAAACACTGGCCCGTTTTCAACTCAAAAAAACATCGGTGGATTAAACAACCTAGTTGTACACCTCTTATAAAGTCAGTATGATTAGAATAGCACGTAAATAGCACTTACGAAAACATAAACACTTCAAATATCAATTTAAAATTCACATTAAAAACCTTAAACATCGAAAGATTCGTTAAAAAAGAACACTTACCTCTATTTTTTTGGTAAATAACCGCTCAGAAATGTCCCCAACACCCACCGGCTTATAACGTACTATATTTCTAACAAACACCCACAAATTCTTTTCTTATATTAACATAACACATTTCATTCCCTTCCATCAATAACGCAAACAATTTCAAATTCCCAAACCTGACGAAACACGTATTCTTTATGGTTGCCAGTCACAACTACCACCGGCAGTTGGCGGTGCATCGCTCACTCTCGCGTCAGATTGTTCGCCAATGATTTGTAAACAAACCATTGACATGTAAACAAAGCACCGTATACGGAATATAGTCCCTGAAAATTTATAACTTAATTAAATTTTTTTAATTTAATTAATGTATGGGCACATCTTACAGACTGGGAATTTTCTGTTTGGAGACCATATAAAAATGTACATTTGCATTTATTTAGATTTAATTTTCCAAAAATTATAATCATTACTGTAAAATTCTGTACCCCCCCCCCCCTTTTATAACATAAATTTGTGATTTACTGTAAAATATTTAAGGAATAAAACCCAGGTCAGTGTTTTTGGGATATTCTATGTACACTGACAAGTAATTTTTCTTTAATGGTACAAGTTGAAATTAATTTTTAAAAATATAATATTAGCTAATTTCTCCTATCTATAATTATCTGAAACTTATTTTTGTTTTCCCTTCAATTGTTGAAATTTAACTAGATTTAAAAATTGCATTTTTCACATCTTTAGTATTAGAGTATTTCCAGTCGAAACTGGCAGACATTGTAATATCTAAAAATTACTAAAGTTTGAATTTGGGGTGTAAATAAAAGTGTTTAGTACCTGCAATTTAAAATCAAAACTACCATGGCCTACGTTTATTATAAAATCTATTTTTTAATCATTTAAAATTAAAAGATTTAAAGCTTTATATTTTTAATTTTAATCAATTTTTTAAAAAAAATATTGTTCCAGATTATGACTATCCCGGATGTTCGGTGAACAGGAGTTATTCAGTTTTGGCCAACTTTTTTTAAGGGAACTAACTAATAAACATTTTATTTTTAATTTTTAAAAAATATTCAATTCTATTTCGTGATTGCTTTCTTGCTCAAAAATGAAATAGAAAATTGGAAGAAGTTCACAAAATAAGGAAAGATTCACAGAAATAGAAAAAATTCATAAAATTAGGTATAAATTCACAAAATTAGGTAAAATTTCACAAAAATAGGACCTTTGGAAAGAAACCTGGACTGACCCCTGCTAGAGGTCAAGTCGCCCGGGACAAACCTTTGTTTTGGCGCTCCCTTCTTTCCATTTCAATTTTGACGTAACAGCACTATGCCTGGGCAAGTGTCCCGTTTCCCCTCCACTAGTTGCAGACTAGCATATATACAGAGAGAAAAGTTGCAGTGACACTGAATACGATAAAATTTGAATCTAAAACGGAATGTTTTCGGTCATTTTCGGGTCCGAAAATAGGCGTAATTATTAAAAATTTGTCGGCAAAACCGGATTCCCGTTATTTTACGATTACAAAATTTATTTTTTTATGCTTTTTTTGTTTTGTTGTTGTTATTGAAACAAAGCATAATGGCTGCCTTACACAATTTTTGTAAAAGTGTAGATTTCATTGAATGAAAATATTAGGTTTCAAAATTTGTTTAATCATTTGCTTAAAAAATTGCTATTAAGAAAACACATTTTCGGACAAAAAAGTATGTTTATAAAAGCTACCCTTATGTGTTTGTAGACAGTAAAAAGAAAAGTTGCCCTTTTTGTGTGATATGATATGCCCTTTTCCCAAACACTGCCCTTTTCTGTAATGTGCACCCTGCCCTTTTCCATTTCTAGAGTGATCCCTGATACTAAGGAACATCTGCTTGTTGTTATAGCACAGACAAACATGTGTATAGATACTGTGAGTTCAATAACGCCTTTTTTGCTTGATTCCATAGTGTAACAACCATGCCTTTTCGTTGTTTGAATACAAAATGCTGTCTTGCATTTCTGAATTTCAAGTCTCTTAGATGATTTCCAGTTGCAGTTATGGTAAAAAAAAAACACCTATAGCTTACGTTTTGCACACCGGTGTATATTTATATATACACTGCTCTATTTTTAAATTTCACTTCATGTGAAAATTTACATAAAAAAATAACTTCCCTAATCCATAGCATATCCAGCTCTGAGGGGGGGGGAGGAGGGGCTCGAGCCCCCTCCCCTTGGATCCGCCCCTGGCGACTATTAAAAATTTCATAGTCAGTAGCAGCTGATCACCTAAAAATTTTCTTAACTTTGAACTTTAAGGTTATATTAATTGGCTTAAACTGAAAGTATCAAAATATAATAAATTGCATTTAATGTTATCAACAAAATGACATATAAAAATTTTATGTGTCATAATCAGCTTGATTAAAGATCTGCATTTAATTTCAGTACAGAAAATGAATGATATAAATAAATAAATGCACACATTAATTGTTTCATACAGAGACATGTAAAATAATCTTACATTCGAGACGGAAAAACAGCTATTGTATCTTTCCCACTCATTTTTTATTTAAGCTTGAATTCTTTTTATTACTTTTATTCTGTGAAACCTTTGAAGTTTGATCACATACAATTTCACGATTTGCACCAATTTATAAAATGCAAGAAAAGCAAATCTTGGTACGGTATCAAAATAAGCAATCCGCTAATCCATACAAAACATCAGGTGACTTAATTGAATTTGGTTGGTTGAGGCAGGGTTGCCAGATCAAAATTTATGAAAATAGCCAAATGGCTTCTGAAAATTAGCCAAACCGGCGATTGCAGCGCCATCTTTTGGATTTTCAATTAAGCTTAGCAGAATTTGAAATTGGAATAGAGTAAGCACATGTTTTCTTACATAAGGATGGGGAAGGGCGACATTATCTCAAAATCTTACTAAAAATTTGTATAAAATATCAGTGAGAAACTTCCATTTTCTGCTCTTGAATTCCATACATGTTCAGCCGTCAAAGAAAAACAAAATCGATCATAGGACAAATGAAAAAAATAGGTACCTAATAATTTAATGAACAATCCCTCATACTGTTGTTCATTAAATACGAATAGACTGAGGAATTCTTTTTATATTAGTAACATAGACAGGATTTTATTTTGAAGTTGCCCCGATAACACAAACACAAACAACGGAAATCCGCTGGTTTCCTCATTCAGGGTATTCATGCATCCACTGGATGATGCCGTCTGCTACGTAGCTGGACGTAGGATGTCCAGTGGGTATCACAATGTCACACTTATTTATGTCTACAGGATGTCCGATGGGACGCTGACAGTACCTTACACCGGATGTTTACAGGTCAATTTGATACGATAGACGGCCTGCAAATGTCCGATAGGACTATCGCAGAACCTTTATAGAACATTGCCAGTTTAACCACTGGATGTTTACAGGCCCAGTTTGATACGATAGACGGCTTGCAAATGTCCGATAGGACTATAGTAGGACCTTCATAGAACATTGCCAGTTTAATCACTGGATGTTTACAGGTCCAGTTTGATACGATAGACGGCTTGCAAATGTCCGATAGGACTATAGTAGGACCTTCATAGAACATTGCCAGTTTAATCACTGGATGTTTACAGGTCCAGTTTGATACGATAGACGGCTTGCAAATGTCCGATAGGACTATCCCAGGACCTTTATAGAACATCACCAGTTTAATCACTGGATGTTTACAGGCCTACAATTTGATCTAACAGATGATCTACAAATATCCCTCTGGATATTTGCAGGGCCCTTATTTAACTCTCAAAAATAGCTATTGGGAGTTTATAACCTTTACACTGTAGATATCCCATTAGAAATTTATAGAATCAATTTACTGCATTTATTACATTTAATTTTGCTATTAATGTGGTAAGTAAAATACTGCCACATTAGCAGCATAATTAAATATCTTATAAATACTGTAAATTGATTTTTTAATGTCCAATGGGATATCAACAGTATAAAGTTTTAAACATCCAATAATTATTTTTGGCAACGCTCTATAAAAGTGCAATTTCCCAGCAGGATATTTGTAGCTCAACTATTGGTATTTAGTTACTAAAAATTTGTTTAAGTATACTTTACTTTGATATACTACAGCTTCCCAGACAGCACACTTGCCCAATTTATGTCCATATCTGGACAAACGTGTCCAAAACATGTCTATGTCTATGATAAGATATCTCCTGGACATCATTTTAGCGACATCTTTGGGAAAATCCATAATATGTCTAGAATAAGACATGATTGGGACATGTAACACCCCAATTAAGTCTTATTACGACAAAAACGGGAAAATCCATATTATGTCTGTAATATGACATGAATTGGACATCTAAACACCCCAATCATGTCTATTTTATGACATAAATGGGAAAATCTATCGGCGACAAACTCTGATTGGCTTAGTTTATTTGATCATACGCAGTAACATTTTTGTATACACGTTGTTTTTAATAATCTGTGGTGGTTGTGGTAGATAGTACCCACATATTTGAAGTTTCCTTGTTAGACAATTATAACATTTTTATGCACACTTCTTGCATTTTGCTTGCCTATATCACTGTTCTGTTCTTTACAGTACGAGGTAATGTACAACTTTTTGACTTCATATGTATTTTAATAAAAAAATTGAATCGACTCGTCAGGAATGGCGAAATGTTGAACAAGAAGTTAATGATGAATTTTTCCTGATTGAAGCTGAATGTAATGTGAATGGTATTGAATCGAAGCCTATTAATGCGCACGATTATAATTATTTTCATAATGAATTTGAAAATAGGATCGATGAAAATATTTTTGAAGATTCAAATACGTGTGATCTCACAAGCAGTTCTTGTAATAGCTCCATTTCAGAAATTACTGATGAAACAGATACTTCTGTTCCTTTATGGTAGTAACTTATCCATAGCATAAAAATAAACTGTGGATATGAGATAAATATCCACAGAATGTATTTTTATGGACATATTCTAGTTGTCTATAACATGTCCATATGGACAAGTTATGGATGTCCATAACATGTCCAATAGATAAGTTCTGGATGTCCATAACATGTCCATATGGATGTCTATATTTTGTCCAGAGGATATCATTATGGACGCCGTATTGTGCCATATGGATAAGTTTGGGGCGTATTATGGACAAGATATAGACAAATTTGGGGATGTCAGTTATGTCCCGAACTTGTCCATGATATCATATGGACATGTTCTGGACAAGTTTGTGCTGTCTGGGTTACTGAAGAAATGAGAAAATTTTTGTAGTCTAAAAAAAGCACACACTTTCTTAGTACATAAATGTTTAGTTGTGAATTTCAGTTTGAAATTAATAACCTTCAAATTCACTAGTTCCTTGCTTTTCATGTTATTAAAAATAAAGCTTAAATTGTTTTTTCTTTGGTAGGGCTAATTTAAGAAATGCTTGTGTAACCTACACAAAACTTAAAATAAGGCAAAATGCTGACCTAAAGCAAATTTAATTACTTTAGGAGAGGTTAATTTATATAAATTACACATAAAAAAAGCCTAATGCAAAATTTTGTAAACAATATAATTTAAATACTAATCAGTGATTTCAGCTGCTGTATAAAATTTTTCATAAAGGCTAATAAGTTAATTACTAGAATAAACAAATCTGGATGAATAATTAACGTTGTAAAAATAAAACAATATTTCAATTAAAATCAGTCCTTGTGAATTAAAATTACAAGATTATAGAAACGTTAAATTTGAAAAAGAGTCAAGTTGCAATTTTGTACGACAGAGGAAGAACAACTGAAATATACTCCTTTTCCTACTCTGAATTCTAAGAGAATTGGGCATTAAAATAAATAGGAATTTATGAAAAAAAAATCAAGAATGGCTTTAAAGAAAAAAAAATCAGACGTACCTTTCGCTCAAGTTAATAGAAATGCCTGAAAATAATTAGCATAAGAACAACGAAATTTTTTGAAACTCAATTTATTTATTGTTCGTCATTTATTTTTACATATATATTATTCTCTCTTTGGCATGACACAATGACGTGTTTACATATTTAATATTTGAAGATGTTTGTGATGGGTATTCTTTACAAAATAAGTCATGACACCATGGCAGAGTATGGAATTCTTCTCCAACTAGGTTTAACACACCTGTTCAGTCTGTCATCACACACAGCACCTGAAAAAATGGTTAAAAATGCTGTTAATATATCTATAAATAAACAACTAGCATTTAATGCACATATGCTTTTGGCTGAATGATTTGAAACAGGTATTTTATTTTACATTTTATTATGCTTACAGCCAGATCTCATCAAGAATCATCAATTCAACAGTTTGGTAAAACACACATTTGCTGCGATTTTATGAGGAAGTCTTTATTTTGCGAAGAGAAGAAAAGATTATTTAAGAAAAAAGTTCAAAAGTTTTTTTTTTTTTTTTTTTTGAGACAATTAACTTCTAAAAATAAATAGCTCTTATGAAAGATAATTTTTAAATAACTGAAAGGTGAGTGCGAGTCCTAAATATATACTTCTTTTTAATTGCAGATCTTTAAAAAGTATGTTCCAAACTATAAAGCTAACTTTGAACATGCATGACATGCATCTACCATCTTTGGTACACATACCGCCCTTTCCTGCACAATTCCTAATACTAGACCTATCCACTCAGTATTTTCCCTAGGATAACCTTTAAATGACAAAGGTTAAAATAAACATTTGATTCTAAGAATGCCCCAGTGAAAGAAATTCCATCAGAATTAGCACAATATTGTGCATGAGAAGGCTTTTTAGGAAATTTTGTGTAATGAAGTCTGCTGGATGTACTGCATTATGGGGGAAAGACATGAATTCGACAAAAAGTGCATTAAAAATAGCAAGTATGCCTGTAACAACTGCAGCTAAAGTTCCTATGGACATTTGCAAAAAGCTCCTCATCCCCAAGGGAAAAAAACTGCTAATTGATCAATAAAAGAAAAAAAAATGTGGGAAATCAGCACATTTGGGTCCACAATTTTAAACTCTTAAAGGATAAAAATAAAAGTTAGTACAATTTCAAAAGGTTCACGAAATGGAACATGTTTCTAATAAAGCATTTTGTCTTTTGAAAATGAAAAATGATTAGATTTTATTTGAAGATACGAGTTTTAGGGAAATGATAAAAAATAAAATTTAGCTTTCTTTTGATGATTTGTTCAAATTTAAGGATATCCAATTACAAGTTTCCATATGAAAAACTCTCTTTCATAACTTTCAAGAGAAAATTCTCCTTGTCAAGAATATTCTTCAAAAGTTTACTGGAATTTAACAACACTAATTATTCATAAATATTATTAATCTAATTTTGTAAACAGATTTTTTTATACACTCTAAATCCCCCCCCCCCCAAAAAAAAATGTGGTTCATTTTCACGCTGAAAATTTTACAAGTTTGGGTACTTTCTGGTAACAACAAAAGGTTACAATCTGTTGTGGTTTCTCATTCTCAATGATGG
Organism: Cheiracanthium punctorium; assembly: GCA_038373885.1. Lineage (NCBI taxonomy): Eukaryota > Metazoa > Arthropoda > Arachnida > Araneae > Cheiracanthiidae > Cheiracanthium > Cheiracanthium punctorium. The sequence continues at coordinate 3,192 of JAWZYV010014844.1, read as the reverse complement.
ATCAATTCAAGATAAGCAGAACCAGCGAAAATACTGTAGATTTTCATTTTGGCTAGAAAGAAGCATATCAAATTAATTAGTAACTTAGTTCAAACGTGCTAAAACTTACCTACAATTAAGGTCCATAATAATTAATGAATTAAGTCTCTTTTTTTTTTTTTCCTTTGAATCATAAGCAACTGTGTTCTTCAGCCAATTTCTCACCAGAATTCTCCAAGACTTCAATTTTAACCCCTTTAATGTAAAACAATAAAGTATTAAAGTTACAGTTTATAAATAAAAATTGCATGTTACTCATCCACATTAATGTATTAGTATGTGAATAAAATTATCTCATTACTAAAAACTGAAATTGCATCAAATGTTAATGATAGGTTATTCGCACATCTAAAATATGTAAAACAAATGTAAATTGATATTTTTGGTTTGCAACTTTCATCAACTTAATTAGAATAGTGAGAATTTTATTGTCTATTTGTTGAGAGGTTAGGTAATCAGAAGGAATTTAACTAGTTTAAACTTTCAATTTTGAGAAGTCATGCTGTTTAAAAATCAAAGTACTTAGAAATATAAAACAAAATTATTTTTTAACACTCTGTATGAGTTGATAAATTTATATATATATATATATATATATATATATATATAAAATCAGGAGTTGATTATTATCACAGTCGAAATGCCGCACTCAGTAAGTTAAAATAACATTTATAATCCAATTACATAATATAAAAGCTTCTGCAAGATTTTAAAGAAAAGGATCCAAAATTTTGAATCATTCAAGCTTCATTTGCTGCAAAATCCTTAAACAAAATTTAAACACGGCATATAAATATGACACATATATTGTAACTGAATGTATTATACACTTTTCTGGGAAAATTTATGTGAATTTTTGTCAAAGTTTTCCTTGTTAAAACAGTTTACGAAACAAATTAAAATACAGTGTAAAATACTGAAGATCATTTTAATTCAAGTATATTTTTTGTGAAGGGCCAGTTTAACTGATCCACCCCCCCTCCCTAAGGATGCTTTATTCAAATGTAATTTTGTGAAGGAGCCACAAAAAGACAAATTTTGTCTGCATACATCCTCAATAAACTCTGATGATTTTGCATTTCCACAATTTACATTATTTTACCTAAGTATTACCAGACTGAAAGCAGAAACAAAAGAGAACCTGTTTCGCGAACAAACAATACCTCTTAAATGCTAGACTACATTTGATTATCCCATCCCTATAAATCAATTGAGAGTTCTGAAAATTTCTAAAAGAACTAACTGTGTAATAAACACAGAATTACACTGCAAAATTTTCTGAAGTGCAACAGCATAATCAGATGAAAAAGGAACTTTAAAAAAAAAATTGAATGTCATTTTGTTTTCAAATTATCATAAAAGGTACCTATTTTCAAGAACATGCTTAGAGATCTTGTTTTTGATAGTTGAAAGTATATGTAGCATTAAAAGTATTGCATCAAAACATTTCTCTAAAGTCATCTTATTCTCATACATGTCAATGGAGATAGTGATTACACTTAATTTAAGGGATGATAAACATGACTATTAAAATCATTATAATTTATTATCTGACTACGTACAACCATTACAATAATTAATAAATTAACAATACAAATTGAAAAAGTAACCACTGGCTCACTCAGGGTTTTAGTTTGGGGGGGGGGGGGTTGGCTACAAATTCTGCTGAACTCTGTTATAGTGACCTCGATTATATAGTTATAACTCCCTTATAATGTCAAAATATTCTGTGCCATTTGACTTGCCCATAGAACAACATGCATATGAGCAATGCTGTTGACAAATTATAATCAGATCTTTTCAGTATCGTTGAAAACGAGTTTAACTGCCTTTGTATAGTAACTGCAAGTATTTATTCACGAACTTTATAAAATGTTCTTTAGAAATAATTTAAAGACAATTTTTAAAAAGAAAAATTTAATTCATTAGGGACGATTTTCAATGTTTTTTACTTCTAACACCCCCCCTCTATGGGGACTTGAGCCCCCATAGCCCCCTCCGTGGGTGCCCCTATAAAAGCAACATTTACCAGGCTGTAGTTTAAAGAAACACAAAACCTGATGCATGGTTTTGGTAAACAAAATTAATTGTGCCAGGGACTCAAAAAATTGAAAATGATTCTTTATAAACTGCAGTACACACTGAAATGAATGGGAAAAACTTTGCTTCTTACGAAACTTCCATAAAAATTTTGTTAACATGGAAATGCAGAAGAAAAGTTTTCAAAGTGTCACATCACATTTCACAAAACTTTAAACTAATTCACAAGCTAAGAATTTTTGTAGTATTACAATTGAAAGATTTTTTGTTTATTACAGTGTGTAGTACATATTTTGAAGAGACACTAAAATTTTTAAGGCCCTATGTTTATTTGTATATATGTACCAAAATCACATTTTTGCACACCACGATCTTAATACTACTATAAGAAAACTCACTCCAGGATAACTTATAATGTAAGCTGAACTAAGTATTTTCAATGCTCAAATTAATATAATTGAAATACAAATTAGTTTACTTATAAAACCAAAATTAAAACTGTTCAGATAACAAACATAAAAACTTCGTTAATTTAAAAACCATAGCATAGCAAACTTGATAAATTAAAATAATCAGAAAGGCTGATATTTTTTATGTAAATTTAGCTTTGTTGTAATGAACACATTCAACAATTAAAAACACAATTGTGTGTTGCATTTCTCAAATGCTATATCTGAGCACATAAATCCAGCAATATCCCATCAAAATTAATTGAAAACTTTGTGAAATAAGACAAAGAAGGGTACTATGCAAAACGATATTTTCAGGTAGTGTAAAATAGTGGTGGGTAAAGTCGGTCCTTTTGAGGATCCGGTCCGAACGGATCCGATCCTCTGAAGGACCGACTCCTTCGGACCCGGTCCTATTGGATCCGCTCCCAGGAAAAGGAACGGGTCCGGACCCGTTCCTTTCGGTCCGAAATCGGAACCGGTCCGGACCGAGAGGAACGACTTCGGATCCATTTGGCAGAAAGAAGTGGATCCGGACCGAGAGGAACGACTCCGGATCCATTTGGCGGAAAGAAGTGGATCCGGACAGAGATGAACGACTCCGGATCCATTGGGCAGAAAGAAGTGGATCCGGACAGAGATGAGGATGAGCAAATGGAGAGTA
>JAWZYV010014843.1:40000-71192 GCA_038373885.1 Cheiracanthium punctorium | reverse complement strand
AATTTGTCGGAAAAGTGCTTTTTGCATTATAGTAAAACTTGATTTCTTGCTTGTTACTGCATTGTACCAACACCTCCTAGATATACAATGCCTGAGAGTAGAAACTTTTACGTCATCCCTATGTCCACTAGAACGACGTCCTCAAACATTTATTTTCACAAAGTGAAACTATTCAAAGTTTTTGGTGAATTTACTCCATCATAAAACATTTTAATGCTTTAAGATAGAAAATTTTATTTTACGACAAACAGGAAAATATAACTATCATTATTAATATAATATGATTTAGAAATAGATCATAATAAATTGTTTTTTATCAGAAAGGAATTTTTGTCTTCAGATTTTTTTTGGTAAAATTTGTATTATTAACCAGACATTTTAAATAGAACTTTGTCAAAGTAAAACTGTGATGACACGTCTTAGAATACATGCAGATGATGTAGAAGCTTCTGTTCTCAGGCCCTCTATATCTACGGGGTGCTGATTATACCCACAAAACAATTGGCAAAAAAATTGTCTCGTTTTCGTTAAGTAACAATGTCTCATCTGAAACACCATTTGCATGAAGAATATGTAGCAATTCACTTCGAAAGAACCAAAAATATGAAAATTTACAATTTGCATCATATTACTGAATCTCATAAGAGGTATAGAGACAACTCGTATTTCTTTTGAAGAAATGTAAGACATATACCTATTCATTCCAATTTCTAATTAGAAATATAAATATCTTTTAATGTCCGATTTCTTTTGTGTTTCGTTCCGGATGTGATCATTTCATAGCTAGTTTTATGGGTTCCCTATGTTTCATCTATTTTCTAATATAAAATCAGACTCTTAGAAAGAATAAAGCCACTAAACAGCATGAAGTAGAGTAAAGAAATAAAGATTTTATGTGCAGTGATTGATATTTATCGAATAAATAGAAAAAATGCAACTTTACTGAATTTTTTCGGTATATCGTACTTTATAAAACTAAAATTTTGGATCATGTCTCTAATTATTCTGTTCACACTATAAACAGTGGAGATGGAAAATAATTCGAATAGCCACAAATTTATTTTCTTTCGAACAGAACATAACAGAATTACTCTCGTATAATTCTATTATCATTTTTTTTTGGAAACGCCTATTTCATTCATTTCCTAGGGAAAAAACTGTAGGAATTCTGTTAATTTTCTATTAGAGAGGAGAAAAGATCGTTATTCTTTTTTGGGAGCGTGTTCTCTCCCCGTAAAATGCTTTTGGTAAAAATAAGAAAAGAACGGATTTCATTCTTTTAAACAGAAGTCCTTATTTTAAACCAGTTATTTGTTATCATAGTATATAGTAGTAAAACAAATGCCTGTTTCATTTTTGTTGTTGTTGTTGTTGTTGTCGTCAATGAATGCTTTATTAAACAAGAACGAGGAAAAATTTTGTGTACCGTAAATCTTCGATTTAACAATCTCACCTTGTTTGATATTATTAATAATGTCAATAGAACATTTCGCGAGCTTATCAGCCAACTAGGAAACCAGTTATGAGTGACAAACAAACACGTCTCAATGTATTTCAGTTGGTGAAACCCGATTTTGAACACTAGAAAACTGTATAAAACTATTCCATAATGTTAATGGACTGTTTTGTTTAAAGGGGCATTTCACTACGATTTTTCATTAGCACGTCATGTTTTGAATTGATTAAAGATGGGTACAGTTGATATTTTCAACACTTTATCTGCGTTTAATTTAGTTGGTATGCAATGGTAGATTCTGTATAAAACAATGACTTGTAGGCTGTAACTCAATTGATGTACATAAAATTTCATATGCTATTCATGAAATGCTAAACATTTATTTCTATTACTGTTACTGGCACGACACTGTAAACTTAGAAATTCTTTTTGTATTGTTGTTAATCTCTGTCAGCTACTACTTTCTTATTTATTTCCCTACCACTCACATTGATTTCTCGTTGTACTACGCTTCTGCTACAACAGAGAAAAGATCGCTCATTTTTGCAAGTTAAATGGGAGGCTCTTTATTGCAAATTTGAATTATCGAGTTTTCTTGGCTGGAATAGTTTCAAATTCGGAGACTTTGTATGCATTGTGGGAATTCCTAAGCAGAGCTGCCAAGTCTCCGGCCTTTTTTCTGGAGATTTCCCACCACTAATTTTTACTTACAAATTTATTGTTAAAATAAGTCCAAATATCTAATCCCAAATAAAACTGTCTAAAATTTGTGGTGGGAAATCTCCCGGAAAAAGCCGGAGACTTGGCAGCTCTGCCTAAGGTATCCCGATTGCAAACTTCTCCGGAATATAATTAACCACATTTTTAAAACAGAAATGTTCGACTTAAATTATCACAAAATTTCAGTAGTAAAAATGTGAGTTGATATTATTTCGAAAAAATGTTTAAGAAAAATCTCTGTTTTCAAGAAGTGGTTAATTACAATCCGGAGCAGTTAGCAACTGTGGGTATCACACAAAAAATGTTGACTGTTTTATTCTATTCGCATTTATTTATTTATGTTTCACATAAAAACGTTTCATTTTAAATTTCTGCCTGTTATATTATCCACATTCCTGTTCCTGACATTTTTGTTTACATAAGTTTTTTTTTTTTTTTCAAGCTTAGGAAGTCTTAATTTTCACATTTCTGTATCTCTCTCTCTCTCTCTTACGTGTCGTTTGAAGAATAGTTCTGCATTTTTTAACAATGAAAGCCCTAACTTTCTTCACAGTTTTAACCGCTCTAAATTACTTTCCCTGAATTTCGAAAGCAGGGGTGATGTCGTATTGTATAAATAATATTACAGGATTTGATTTTGAGCCCTGCATGTATTCAAAAAAGTATTGAGACGTATTATTACATATAGAAAATAAATCATCTGTTCCAAGTCAGTGGGTTCAACCAGACTAAAGGTTCATACGAGGAAATACGACGAGGAAATACGAAAAGGAAATACGACTTCCTTGCTTGCTTTTTATTTTCATAATAACAATATTACCGTTTCTAGAGAACTGTTTTCTATATCTCAAAACTGACACCACAAATGAATTCAGCATGGAAAAATAAAAGCACCTGGAACTATACATAATAAACCAAAAGATAATTTTGTGACTTCACATTCACCCCAATAGCGCCCAGCCATTCTCACCCCAGACACCAATTTATGTTGCAGCCTGTAGTGATAAATAAATTTTTGATCTCAGTGAGGTATGAAGATTGTTTTTCTTTTATTTTAAGAATGTGAATAAAACAGTGAAAGATTCGCATTTTAGTTTACTGTCGCTAATCATTTTGTGAAAATAAAATTTATTATTCATGAGATTAAAATAGGAAATATGTTAATGTTTATATATTTTAGCAACCATCCTCAAAAAAGACGCTGGGCATTAATGGATTGAGTCGACAATATATACTTGTATCTACTGAGGGAAAAAAATAATAATAACACTTTTGCAAATAAGTATATCTTCGTATCATGCTTTTTCTAAAAATCACACTTCTCGATTTCAATATTTTTACGGCACATAACAAAGAAGTTGAAAAAGGAATTTCTCCCCAAATATACGAAATCCCCTTTTTTGCTAAAAATATCACTATCACTTCTCTTCCAAAACTTCTCTGCCTTAGTGCACTTTCAACGACTATTTAAAATAAAAATAAAAAGAAGGAAAACTTTTGTTTCAGGTCTAAATGAAAAAGGTTGGTTAGAAAGAGCAAACAAAGTCTAAAACAGGACTCGTGAAATACTAAATTTTTCTAGAAAGAATCGAAAGGAGAAGATTTTTTTTCTCAATAAAAGTCCCACCTTTATAAAAATGTAGACGCAATTTACAATATAGTTTGTCTATTGTATAAAATAGTTTAAACTGTATAAAAACCTCCGTTCCTTCAAAAAACTAAAATTTCAAGATTTTCTTATCTCTTTTTTTTATACATTCTTTTTTTACGTAAAATTGTAAATGCTATACGCTTTATATCGTTAAACTTGTTTTTATTTAAAGTACATACATACACACACACACACACACACATATATATATGGAGATAAATAGATAGATAGATAGATACATTTTTTTATAAATATTATATAGCAAATTATGTAGTAAATAAAGGAGCATACATATTTTTTATTAAAATTGTGAATAAAAATTTAAATAGGAAAAATAAATTTTTAAAACACCATTAAAATATAATATATTAAAAATTAAAATGCTCTACCAGCATATTTTTTTTCGGGTTCTTTTCTGTTATATTATATATTGGAAAACTGATATTTATGATTTTCGATTACATGCTTGATATTCTTTTAAACATTACAAAGCATAGAATTCCAGAAATAAAACATGTAAAAAGTATTTTTTTAAGTATTTTTTCTAAATGTTAATCGCCTGGCGCGTATATTCTAAGCTAAAATCTAGTCTATTCTATCTAAAATCTAGTATATTCTAAGCCGAAATTGATTGTTTTGACCCCTTACCGGAACGTTTTACCTGCCCGAGCCGAGCTCCGCAGGTAAAACGCTCCATTCTGGATTATCCCGAGTGTAGCTCGGGCATCAGGAAAGTTTTATTTTTCACATAATCTTTTCTGAATTATTTTGTTTTGCTTTCAAATACGTTTATTTACTTTTCTGCCCACTAGATGGTAGAACTATTCACGATTTAGGATATCTCATATGAGAATAGCGTTATTATGCTTTAAAAATGTATATATATCAAAATATGCATTAAATAAAATTGACATTTTTTGACCCTCCAACTCAAAAAAATTGAACCGGCAAGGGGTTAAAAAAAGTAGTTAATTATATTCCTGAGTAGTTTGCAGCCATTCATCTAAATAAACACTTCTCCAAAGATGACTATCTTATAAAGCATAACTAATATGAATAAAATAACTTATCCTCACTGAGCGAGTCATCATTTTTAAGTCATTTGGTACGTATGTTAGGTTTGTAATGTAGATTCTCGATAAAAGATTTTCCAAAAATCGGTGGGTGAGGAATGTAAGAAGCCTAATCGTTCTTTTCAAATTTCTCTTTTTAATTCCAGTACAAAAATAGCCTTAAAATTCTTTCTTTTTAAAGCATCTAAGACAAATACCTAACTGTCATCTACTTGATTTTTCGAAAATTTTCGAAATTTTCCCCTGCAACGTGCCATGAACGTGTGTTTCACACCTTTCTTATCTTAAAAGAAAATACGGTTATCCATGAAATTCTTGCTCTAAAGTATATCTAATACAAACTCATTTTTTAGGTGTAGCTATGCTGTAGGTGCACAGTGATAAAAGTACAACTGCCTGTCGCATGTACTAAAAATGAATACATATTATTTGCACTGACACTGATTCGTCCTCCCTACTTGATCCCATGAATTCCTACTTAGAAGGATTACTATGCTTCAAGTACTTAGCGATTTAGTATTTAGAAAATTTTCTTCTTACTTCTGAGCGTCTCATGTTTTTACGGTTATTTATTTAAGCTATTTCCCTCTTTTGTAGAACTGATACTCAGCTAGTTTTTCATAAAGAAAGGGACGTCATGTAACGTCCGAGTAGGTAGTAAGCAGGGTTTCAAAGTGATTTTATTCATGATTATCAATCTATTTTTTTAAACCTTTGATTTAAATCAGGAATGCTAAAACTCTGGCCCACAGGCCATTATTGGCTCATGATACTTCTTCCATTAACCCACCAACCCATTTGCACGCTGAAATCCACCAACTCAGTTTTTGAGGAGAGTGAATTAATTGTGAAAATTTACTTATTTCAAATATTTTATTGCGTGAACATGACACCAGCAAATGTTAATTGACTTATCCGTATGTGCTATGATTTTCAAGAACTTTTATTTGATAATTGAATACTTCCCATATATGCCAATTATCTCGGAATATGATTAAACACTTTTTGTGAACGGTAATTTTCTGTTTAAAATATAGCAAAATTTCTGAGCTTAAGAAGTGGCCTGATAATTACATTGGAGAAAAATTTTTAAAAATCACTGTTCAAGAAAGTGGTTAATTACATTCTGTAATACTTTTTTTTTCTAATATGTAGTCCTATTTAAAATAATTTAAAGTCAAAATTGGGTAAATATTTATCACTTACTCGTGAAAATAACCAATATGTATCGTTAAAAGATGCATTTTTTTGTGAGAAGTCAAAATAACCATTATCCTTAAATATAGGTATACATGCACACAAATAACCACTGAATTATTAGGTTGTAACGAAAGTTTCCCGCCACCGCAAACATCGTCAGCACACAGTTCTCGTTGGCGTATTTGCTCATATTTTGTCAAACGATTTTTGGCATTTGAAAGAAAGAGCTTTACTTTATAACATTGTGTTGTGAAATCTGTAAAAAATATAGTTATCATTAAGTATAAGGTGTCTCAAATGGAACTATCACTCTAGAGAATTAGAACCATCATTTACTTCCAGTTGTGTTGCAAAAAGTCAGCTACATAATATATACGAATTATGAGTACAGCTTTAAGTACTATTGTTGTATCATGTGACACTGTGCAGGTTTGGTACCGAAAGTTCAAAAACAGTTATCTAAGGAGTTAGAAGCTAGTTTTTCAGGCAGATATGGCGGAAAACTTTCGTTACAACCTGATAATTATTTTAAATGAGCCAAGCATTGTTTATGCATACTAAATACATATTTAGATATATTAAACAAGGTAAAAATACTTTATAAGAATATGAAAAATGTGTAGTATATTAAGAGTAACGTTACTTAAATACAACTGATACTCTAATTCTGTTGTTAATAATAATAATATAAACTGTGTCAAAAAAAGTTATTCCATTTTATTTTTTAACGCCGTTTCGGGTTTATATTGCATGTTTGGGATTCTTGATAAATTATTACTTCTTTCGGTGTATAATTTAAGATTTAATACTACAATTAGGATCACAAAGAATCAAGAAAAATATTTGAGCAATGAGGAAACACGGAACAGTTTTATTTTAACAAACCATACGCTAATTGAGCAACAAGAGCTATTTTTGCATACAAACAACCTTACTTACTTAAAATCGAAATAAAAAAAATAAAACAGGTCACTCGGAATAAGCGCAAAAGAAATTAAATATGTACAATAGAGCAAAGATTGCAAGTGTCTATTATTAAATCAAATAAGCACTTCGTTATCTGAGGTATCAATTTTGAATATACAAAGGGCATTCCATAAAAACTGAGAGTAAAATCATAAAAAATCAAGAAATATATTTACAGCAAAAAATACATAATTCTTTTTCAAAATACCTTCCGTCAGAGGATATGCAAAGGTCCCATCGTTCAACTTACTTTTCAAAACAAGTACAGAAGCCCTTTCTGGAAACTGCTTCAAAGAACCTCCCCTGCTGAAATAACTTCAGAATCTGTGTTAAATTTTCTTCCACGGAGCTTCTCCTTCAAGGTCGGAAACAGCCAGAAATAGCATGGTGTGAGTTCTGTACTGTAAAGGGGATGTGGCATGATTTTAATATTGCATTTACTAAGATATTGCTGAACAAAAGTAGCGACATGCGGGCGAGCATTATCGTGATGTAATGTCCAATTCCCCACCAGTTCATGACGCTTTCTCGATATGTGTTGTCGCAAAATTTTCAAAACTGAAACATAATATTCACCATTCACAGTAGTTTTTGTAGGCACAGCATGCTGATATGATCAAAGCGCACTTTATGATCAAAGAAAATAGTCATCATGACCTTTCTAGCAGATTTGGTTTGTCGGAATTTTTTCGGAGGCGGAGAATCAATATGTTTCCATACACTTGTTTCGGACTTAGTAAGGGGATCATAATGGTGCACCCAAGTTTCATCACCTGTTACTACAGTCTCTTAAGAGATTTGGATCATTTTGAAGAATCTGTTTCAATTCACAACATTGGTGAATTCTTGTTTTCATTTTTTCTTTAGTAAGGTGATGAGGGACCCATCTGGAACAAACTTAGCGAAGCTGTAATTTGTTGCTTAGAATGCGAAATATCGACGTTTTCGAAATCTTTGTTGATGCCCTGCTATCTCCTCACATGTGATTCGCCGATTTTCTTGAAGGATTACCCACACAGTGTTAACATTTCGATCATTCACAACACTTTTTGGTACCCCAGGCCTAGAAGCCAGTTCTGCAGACAAACGGCCTTTCTTGAAATCACCATGCCATCTAAAAATCATAGACTCACCAAAACATTTGTCTTTGTAAGCTTCTTTCATTAACTTAACTGTTTCTGGAGCTGTTTTGCCCAAACGACAACAAAATTTTATGACACAACGCATTTCGTTTTTTAACTCTGAATCACTCATCTCCATTTCTGTAGGGCAAATAAAACAGTTCTTTAAACAAGCACGGAAATAGGAAAATAAAATCGTCTTCTTCGTTTAGAATTTTGTATAAACGTACAGTTAACAGTTTGAAAAAATCGCCTGTACTTCTATTTTTTAGTTTCGCGGTGTTGCTTCTACATAAAAAAAATAACTCTCAGTTTTTATGGAATGCCCTTTGTATATTTATTTTATTTTATCACAAAGACGGAAATGTTTCTGACGTTTTACTTGTCAGACAAATCTGACATTGAGTTATTTTAAACTATGTAGATACAGATAAAAGGATTAAAACAAAAATGTAAATTTTAATGAATAAGTAAAATAATTAGAATTAATTCAGATATTTTCAATTAATTTAGTAAACCTCCAATCGATTACTATTTCTTGTATTTGTTGGTGGTGGTGTGGTCTGGGGTTTCAAGATTCATTTAAGCAAACGGCTTGTCCTGAATACGCATTCCTGAATACCTGTGGTACGGTAGAACTAGCCAACTTGAATGCAAAAAACCTGAGGGCACAAATCACAAACAGGGGTCCAGACGACCCCGGGGAAAGACACCTTGCCTTAGAAATGAACCATGTCGAGGATGAAGGAGATCTCATATATAACCCATAGTTCAACGTATTAATAAAATGGACGTTACTAACTGTTTTTGAAAATTCTATTCTTTCGTCTGCCTCGCACCACCCATTGACGCGTGCGTAAATTGACTGCTGAAAGATTCTGATTGGTCCTACTTTTAAACAAACTTTCTTGCTAATTTAAAAAGGCATTCGTCATATTAACAAAACAAAACTACCAAACAGTTTAACCACACAATCATTGTTAAACGTAACATGATTTAGCTCAACACTTTCGAAACAATTTTGTCTAAAATTCACTGTTTACAAAAGTGGTTGATTAAATTCAGGAGAAGTTGACAAATGTGCTTTCTGTAAAACCACTCAAACTGATTGCAATATCTTGAAAAAAAATTAGCATGACTATGAAATTCTGTATTCAAAGACTTCAGCAACTTTCTTCACTTGTTTTTATAAAGATAACTTTAAAATATCTTCATATTAGTTTAAATCTTGTATTCAAAGGTGCTTGTTTTAGTAAAAAATGCATAAATTTGATGCAGAATTTGATTTAAAAAATTTAAAAGCAGAACTTTGTTATATGAAAGGGAATATATTCCGCATATGAATATAATGCACCGATTAAAAATGCAATAATTTACTTTTTCTTGGAGCGATGTAATGCGTTATCCATTTACGGAAAAAGGATGTTTTTCATCTCAGTTTTACTTTGTTTTTATTGAATTACATAAAATGAATCATATAATAAATTTAAACTGCGCTATCTTATTTCTAAACCTAAAAATTCGTTTTTAATAAAAAGGTAATCAAATGAAAATGTATTGGAAAATACGGTAATATATGGCTGTCAGTAAAATGACATACACCTTCTCGTAAACTAAATGAATTTCTCTACTCTCATAAAATAAATTTCCTGATTCCATTCAAGAAAATATTGATTGAACTCGGAAACTATTGGAAAAATCCCCATCTGTGAGTTTTACATTGCAAAGCCAAAATTTATACTGCAGGATGTTATGTATATGAGCAATAAAAACTGTTAGTAAAAATATTTAATAAAGGTATATGAGTTGGGTTTCTATCTTGATGTACATAAAATAGAAAAGAAAAAGTATGTCATTTAATATTGAGCAGTAAAAATTATATTTTTAGGGAATTTTTATTCAGTGATATTAATCGATATGCAAATCTGCCAAGTTTAAAGAAATATAATTTATCACTTTTTCTAAGCAGTAGTTTTCCCGTAGATTATCGCAATACCTTCAACTAACTCAAGTGTTCTGAAAAAAAATATTTAAAAATTTGCTGTTTACAAAGAGTGGTCAATTATATTCTGTAAATGTTGGCAGCTGCAGATATAAAGCATGTTTCCTGCATATTGCTTTAAAAATTATTCAAAAATAAAACCGCAGTTTAAATTGATGATATCATTTCTCAAATTACGTACCGATATCATTTGGATCGTAACTGCATACAGTATAAAGAAAACAGAAAATTAACAACGACAGGGTTAGCAAGAAATAATTTACCCACTTCAAGAGTCTCTAAAATGCGTTCTATAGGTACAAATGAGATAAAATTTGAACTACAGATAAGTCAAATGATGCGTTTGACTTCTATTATATTAAAAAATTTAGTAGTAAAATCCGCTAATAGGTGGTGCTATAATAAGCGTAAAACATTTAATTTGCTACACAGAAAACACGTGACACACTCACACTACCATTGCGGCAACTGATTGCTGCTTCAGCGATGACCACTGTAGCGACATTTTCGAGGCTAAAAGAATGAATTTCCTTTCGGTCTCTGCCTGAGAGAATGCCGCGTTTCCCAGTTGTTTTAGATTTTTAGACCATTTTGCGTGGGGAAAATGGAGGCATTGGAGCTCTTTGTATCTTCTTCGCATGACGGAATTATTTTACAGTGGCAACGGAGTTCTCTCTGGAAAATAATTGTGCCAGAAATACTTTTTCTTGCAGCGATGGGATGATGCGGTAAGTGTAAGCAATACTCGTGTGGAGTCCGCCTGCTTTTCATCATAAGAATAAGGTTAATAGACATGCGCTGTAAAGCTAATGATGTTTCAGATTTTCAACGTAGTCAAATAGTACCATTTGTGTTATAGTGCCAATTATTGATGAATTTTCGTACAATTTTTAAATAAATGTCAAGCCTATCATTTATACTAAAATTTTATCTCAATCAGGCCAAAAAGCTTCCGAAGACCAGTGAAAAACCGGTCATTTTTATTAATTTGCTTTCTTTTAAATTTATAATAAATTCAAATATTTTCGTTTAAAGAGATTTTCCCCCTGTCCAAATCAAATTCAAATCATCAAACTACTGAACACTGATTAAAAACGGTGAGTAATCGTCCCAAGCAAATGGTAAGCGATGGGATAAAATGGGTGGGAGGTCATAACTGGATTCAGCCAACACCTCCTAGATATACAATGCCTCAGAACAGATGCCTTTACGTCATCACTAGGTCCACTCAGATGAAGTCATCACACATTCCTTCTCACTAAGTAAAACTACTCAAAGTTTGTAATGAATTTACTCCCGCATGAAACATTTTAATGATTTAAGATAGAAAATTTAATTGTACGACAAATAGAAAATTTTAACTGCCACTAATTATATAATATGATGCACAAATAGATCATAATAAATTATTTTTATCAGAAAGGTATTTTACTTTTTATCTTAATTTAATATATTTTCTAAAATTTGTATCATTCACCAGAAATTTTAAATAGTTTTACTTTGTGAATGTGAAACTGTGCTAACGTAATCGTAGAAGACCTAGTGATGACGTAATAGCTTCTGTTTTCAGGCATTCTATATCTTGGAGGTGTTGATTCAGCCAGCACCGCTTACAATTAGAGAGCGTGACTGCCGAATCTTTGGCATCTAGGAATGGACGCGAGACTTAAAATAGGCGTCTCGCGAAACAGCCGGAAAACTTTGTCTCGTCTCACAAAATCCCTATATCATAATGTTAAAAACGTTTGTCTCGTCTCGCAGAAAGTCGTCTCGCGTCCATCCCTATTGGCATCGTTGCCAAGCTTATGGGCGTTCTGTCAATAGAGTCTAATTTTTACGAACTAAAACTATTTAAAATATCTGGTGAATGCATCAAATATTTATAAATATATTAAGTTAATGATTAAAATACCTTTCCAGAGCTGCCAAGTCTCCAGCTTTTTTCGGGAGATTTCCCGCCACTAATTGTTACTTACAAATTTATGCATAAATTAAGTCCAAATATTTAATGCAAAATAAAACTGTCTAAAAATTATGGTGGGAAATCTTCCGGAAAAAGCCGGGGACTTGGCAGCTCTGCCTTTCTGATACAAAATAATCCATTATGATCGTTTTTTTAATCCTATTTTATAGTTTGTGATGGTTAAAAATTGTTATCTGTTGTAAAATTTAATTATCTATCTCAAATATTTAAAATGTTTCTATTCGTGAGTATATTCAAAATAAGATTTTAATAGCTATACTTTGTGAAAATAAGACTGTGTTTAGATCATTTTCGTACGCCTAATGATGACTTCGGAGCTTAAGTTGTTAGGCTTTCTACATCTCAGCGGTGTTCATTCAGCATGTGATCTTATATAAGAATCAGTAGATGGTGTTAGTGGTCGAAAAAATTTTTGCAGGGCATTTTAATTATTCAAGAATTTATCAACAAACGTAATGATAAATTGCTCATCCATATTTCAAAAATCTACATTATGCTCTAACTGGGCCACATTATGATTTCATTTGAAATTGGTTCGCAATCTGACTCTTGTATTTTTTATAGTAATAATTCTAAATCATATTTCATAATCAGGACATCTTTAATAATTTGTCCTGATTCGCGATTAACCAAACGGTTTCTTTGATCAATGTTTAATAATTGGAAGATTAATCAAGAGAGGATATATTATTTGAAAAAAAATGCATTTCGACATTCGTCATCCTAATGAAATTAAATTAACTGCTGTTTTGGGAAAATTTTACACCATGGAGGAATAGCGCGATTAAGCTGAAATTTTCAGCAGCTGCGAAATATATTGCATTATGCAAATGATTAAAACTTCAGAATCATCACGAATTAAGATTCTGGTTGCTCATCATCATTTTGTCAAATATATTATTCATAAATTTATCTTGATACATTATTGATTATTGATTAAATATTACACTAAGCTACAGTCTAGAAACCATTATTGCAGCTTCAGTATTTAAGTATCATTTTAACTGCTGTAGGAAAGAGAAATTTAAGCAATGATAAGCTAGATAAAATGATGATGAGCAAATAGAGTCATAATTTTTCTGTAGAAAGTGTAATTTTACGCCTAAATCCCTTTTACATAAAATGACTAATTTCGTTAGCCAGCATGCCTTCTTCTCGAAGGTCACGCTGTAACAGCAGAGTTGCCTACCAGTGACTGTACTTCACCACATTTTGTTAACAGCAATTTTCGGTTTACGGCACAGGAAAAGTTAGCAATGTGTCTTGTGGGATAGATGTTAATTAAAAAAGCATCTTTAAAAACTTATTGACCATAATAAGTGGCTTGTTTTATTCTGTAGATGCTGGAAACTGCGATGAGCTGGTGAACATAAGGATTGGCATTTTGATAAGCGTGAGTATGCTACCATCCGGACTATCAGTGGCGGCTCGTGGGATACAGCAAGTACAGCCGGGCTGCACTTGAAATTATCACCAAGCATCACTAATTTTCCTAAATTCAGATTAGAATTATGGAATTCCTACGGTAAATTAAAAAAATCTCAAAAAAAAGTATTGAAAACGTAACGAAAATTATCAGCATCTACTAATTTCCTAAATTCAGATTAGAATTACGGAATTCCTACGGTAAATTAAAAAAATCTCAAAAAAAAAAAAAAAAGTATTGTGGCCGGATCGCTCATTCAGAAAATAAGCACTTTAATCTTCCTGCAATTCAATTGGGAAAATCTTTGGTACAGCCATGACGTCTGAAAAAGAAATTGGCAGCACCGTTGCCATGACAACGACTACGTAAGCAATCTCTCCGGCATAGGCTGTATTGGGCGAACGCAGCTAAGACGCAGCTCATATAAGATTTCCTTGCACCGGCTGCATTCGGGAATTCGGCAAACTGATTGGCTCTGACGAAAAGTGAGGGAGGGGGTACGACACACAGAATATATGTTCTTGTCCATTCTAACGGAAGGAATTTTTTTTTTTTTTTTTTTTTTGTCTGGGAAGGTTGAAAGTTCTTACATTTATTTGTTACTGTATTATTGAAATTTATGATTTAACCGTTTGGAAACATGCAGCCCCATTATGATCCAGTTTGTGTCTTGCTTCAAACTCCATTTAACATATGGAAAGAAGATGATAAACGACAACTACTAAAAGAAGATAGGCCGACACCAAAATTGTCCATTCATAAGAAAACAGCAGGTTCGTCTCAGCATGGTCGTAGCTTCCAGTCATCTTGGTATTCATTATTCTCGTGGCTATGTGGCAGTTTTTATTTACAAAAAATGTTTTGTTGGCAGTGTTTAATTGTTGGGATAAAAAAGAGCGTTTGGAATGGTACTGGATATGATGGATTAACCACCTTCACAAGAGCATGTAAAACACATGAAGGCTCAATCGAACATTTAAAAAATTCTTTAAAATTTAAAGAGTTGTTAAGAAGTGGGACCCAAATTGCTGACGCATTAAAGGAAAACTCTCGACTTTATATTGCTGAATTTAACAAGAAGGTAAACCTGAATAGACGCTTCATGCAGTTACCCATCAAAGCAGTATTGTTTTTAAGTAAGCAAGAACTGGCATTTAGAGGACATGACGAGCGAGGAGAGTCTTTAAACCTGGGGAATTTTAAAGAGCTTTTAAAATTATTGATATCTGAAACTTCGATAGAATTACAACAGCATTATTTAAATATTAAAACCATAGCTGCCAACTTGTACGATTTTTCCGTACAATTAACCACCACTATTTTCTAAATGTGTGCTTCATACATAAAATTATTAGATATACTTTCATATAAGATCTACTGTAGGAAAATAGTGGTGGTTAATTGCACGGAAAAATCGTACAAGTTGGCAGCTATGTTAAAACTGTTTTTAAAGGTGAATCAAAAACTATACAAAATGAATTGATTGAATGTTTATATTCTCATATACATAAATTTATAAAAAATGAAATTTCAGAATCTCCGTTTTTTGCTGTTGAAGTAGACGATACCACAGATATTTCCCAAAAATCACAGTGCTCTATTATTGTGAGGTATGTTTCTTCAAACGGATTGGTAGTTGAGAGATTTTTAGGGTTTTTTGATGTTAGTATAACTCGTACTGCAGAAGCTCTCTTTGAACTTTTAGAAACGGTTTTAGGACCTCTTGAATATCGCACAAAACTTATTGCTCAATGCTACGATGGAGCAAGTGTCATGCGTGGACATTTGACTGGCTTGCAAACCAAAATTAAATCGCAAGCTCCACAAGCATTATTTGTTTACTGCTGCGGCCATAGACTTAATTTAATTTTAAAACAAAGCGTAAATAATATCTCAGACTTTCGAATTTTTTTTGCAAACTTAAGTGGAATTCCTTCATTTTTCCATCATTCTGCGAAGAGGACATACTTACTAAATTCAACAATTGCACGGAAAATACCAACTAGCACTGACACTCGATGTCATTCTAATAGTAAAATATTAAGAGTGGTAACAGATGAATGGAAAGGCTTAAAAGAAATTTTCGAAAGCATTTTATCTGATCCAAATATGGATGAATCTTCCATTCGACATGCAAATGGATTTTTGAATTAATTTAATGATTTTGGATTCACACTTTCATCCTTAATTTTTATTTTCCAACAAACAGATGTTTTGTATGACATTCTGCAAAAAAAAATCTTTGAATATAAATTATTGTCTCCAGCAAATTAAGGCAACTCGGAACATAATAAGCCAAAACCGTAATGAGGACACGTTCAAACGTTTTTTTGAAATAGCGAATTCGAAAACAAAAATTGTTTTCAAAAGGTAATATGGTTCCAAACGCAAGATGTGTTTCGAAAATTTAAAATATTATATTTTGAAATTTTAGATACCATAGTAATGGAATTTGATGCAAGATTTAAAGACAGCGAATGTTTATATATTTTTTTAACTCGCCGATTCTTCAAAGTTTGAGGACTTTTCCATAAATAACATCCCAGAAAACGCTATAGAAAGCTTGAAAAACTCTTATCCAAATGTGATAAGTGATACTCATAGACTTAAAAATGAATTAAAACTGTTTTATTCAGATTTATCATACAGGAATTGTAGTGTGCAAGAAATAATTAAAAACATGCATGATAATGGAACGAAGGACATTTTCCAAGAAGTATATAAATTCCTGTGTTTGATACTGACAATACCCACTACAAGCGCAACAAGTGAAAGAAGTTTCTCTTGTCTAAAGAGAATTAAAAATTATTTGAGGAATTCCATGTCCGAGGAACGATTGACAGCATTATCGACGCTGTCAATCGAACGGGGAATAATTGATGAACTTATTAAAACAATGCCTTTTTATGAGGACATCACTGACCGATTCGCAAGTTTAAAAGAAAGGAGGATTGATTTGACTTATAAAAAATAAGTAAGTTTTCTCTTTTTTACTTTTCTTCTCATGTTATCATTACAAAAGAAAATTCTAAGGAAACTTCGAATCAGACACGGATTAATGCAATTTTGAGGATAAGAGCGGCTAGTTGAAATTTATGTCCATTTTATGGAAGTAAATTAGGATCTCTTACATTTTTTATGTAATTTCCTTTTTTTTTTTTCTCTCTCAGGGAGGGCTTAATCAGCCATCGTTCGAATTCAGTAACAAAGATTTTCCATTCCTGTCTGGAGGAAGGGGGAGGGGGGGGGCTCCTATGTTTCCGGCTGCACTAACATTTTTAACCACCGGCCGCCACTGCGGACTACATTATCGAACGACGTAGCGGACGAACACCAACACCTCCTAGATATACAAAGCCTAATAACTGCTACGTCACCAAGCTTTGACGTCATCATTTGGCCTACATTTAAAAGTTTGATTGTGACAAAATAAAGCTATTAAAAATTTCTGGTGAATTTACCCATGATTGGCAATATTTTAATAATTTGAGATAAAAATATAATTTTACGACAAATGGCAGTTTTTAACCTTAACTAATTAGATAATATGTGATAAGGAAATAGATCATTCTGAATAATTTTGTATGAGAAAGATATTTTAATTTTAATGTTTAATATATTTTCTAATATTTGTAGTATTTACCAGAAATTTTTGATAGTTTTATTTTGTGAAAGTAAAACTTTTAAATGTAGGTAAGGTTGTCAAAGGTTGGTGACGTAGGAGTTGTAAGGCTTTCTGTATGTAGGAGGCGTTGCGAACACCCACATTAATGGACTGGGTCGCGATTGAGCACGATGTACGTTTGCCTCTGCTGTGAATTGTGGGTAATCGGAAGAGCAGCAAGTGCATCAGTAAAGTACTGGAGCCCGAAGTCTTTCCTTTGCTTCAAGACGTTCCTCGATATACTCATAGGTGCGAAGTATTACAGAATATAACCGTAGCTGCCAACTTGTACGATTTTTCCGTACAATTTGGCAGCTCCAAGTTTCCGTACAACAACCACCACTATTTTCTAAATGTGTGCTTCATACATAAAATTATTAGATATACTTTCATATAAGATCTACTGTAGGAAAATAGTGGTGGTTAATTGCACGGAAAAATCGTACAAGTTGGCAGCTATGATATAACTAACCACTTTTTGTGAACCGTAAATTTTCAAATAATTTCCCTTAATAGCTGCAACGCCAGGGCTTTATTTTAAACAGAAAATTACCGTTCACAAAAACTGGTTAAATGTATTCCGTAATACTGGCACCTATGATATAATACTTTTTAAGAATATAACGGAATGCCCGTATACAAGTTGCAAGAAATGTTTAAGTCACCAGAAAACATGTACTGTAGAGGGGTTGGATAAAAACATGGAAACATCTTGGGAAATACCTGTTTGAAAAGAAAGATTGATTCTAGTGAAATATGTAGTTGACGCTGGCGATTTCGCCAACTGACGTCACCTATGCAACATCGTAAATGCGCTGCGCAGTTCAGTCGTTGTCGGGGCACTGTTCTGCGAAGTTGTCGTTGTATTATGTCAGAGCTAACGGACTTCGAACTTGGGCAAATTATTGGAGCTGATGCTTCCGTAAGCAAGGTAGCCGAGGTGTTTAGAGTCGCAAGAGGTACTGTATCGAAGATTTATTCCGCGTATTTAAAATACGGGAAAACATCATCCGCTAAATCACAGCGAGGACGAAAGTGTGTGCTGAGTGATCGTGACAGACGATCTTTACTGAGGATTGTGACGAAAAATAAGAAACCACATCTGTAAAAGTTACTGCTAAAATGAATGTCGTGCTCACAAACCCTGTGAGTACCAAAACAATAAGGGAGCTCCATAAGCAGGGCATTGCTGGCCGGGCTGCAATTCAAACCCATGCATCAGTGATGATAATGCCCGTAAAAGGAAAAAATGATGTTTAAGACATAAAGCCTGACTATAGAGCAGTAGAAGAAAGTAATATGGTCGGATGAGTCTGCTTTCACAATGTTTCCCACTTCTGGCAGAGTTTCCGTCTGAAGAACGCCATCCCGAGCCTATAATGCAGACTGCTTGTTGCCAAGAGTGAAACATGGCAGGGCTTCTGTGATGGTTTGTGCAGCCATATCGTGGTTCTTTGTGGGCCCCATGATAATCTGTCAGGCCACATTACTACCAAGACTTATCTGAACATTTTGACCATCCCATGGTACGAAATTTGTTCCCCATTGGTTATGGTGTCTTCGAAGACGACGAAGCCCCTGTTCACACAGCTCACACTGTCCAGGACTGGTTTTCTGAGCACGAGGATGGATTGTCACATCTCCCCTGGCCACCACAGCTCAAAATTATTGGGCCTTTGTGGTCTACATGGAGAGGAAAGTGCGTGGTCGCTATCCACCGCCAACATCGTTATCTGAACTTGCCACCGTTTTGCAGGAAGAATGGCACCAGATCAATGCCTCCTAGATGCAGAAAGTTTGAGCGCTGAAGCTTTGACGTTATCATTAGGCCTTCAAGTAATGGACTGACTGACTGAATGAATAGGGGGGTTTTTAATGGAGCACCTAGAGCAATAGCTTTTATCTCCAGTGTGTGATTTAAAGTGTGTCAAATTATATCGTGTATTTAAATGGCCCTAAGGATTGGGCGTTAATTCAGTCTAGTCAGTAGTTACACAGTTTGTCGATCGTCGAAGATGTGACTGGCGTTGACATGAAGATGGATGATGAGGGGGTGACGTAGTTTGACAGCTTTGTGAAGAGACTGGCGTTGACAGGTGGTGATGGATGATGGTGACGTAGTTTGAGAAGAGGGGGTGTGTCAGATGAGGTGGCCGACCCGTCCTCCCCCCGCAAAAAGCGGACTTCTCAGGGCGGGTTGCTCGGCCGTCTGACGTAATTTAGGGGGGCTCCAGGAAGCGCAGGGCCGCCCTAGGGCGTCTGCGGTGCGCTGGGTCACTTTCGTCATAATCGGGGATCTCAGCAATGATTTCGTTTGGCAGATTGTTGAGGCTTGCGTAAAAGTTTGTGACGAGATGGCTGAGGTGCTTTCTCATTGACGGGATATTTAAGTCTCTGCGAATTACTATATTCGATATAAAGTGGTGGCCGTTTCGAATTTTCCTTAATATGGCATTTTGTTTCTGCTCCAATTTCCGTATGTTTGAGCTTGCAGAGCAAGCCCAAACGGGAGCCGCGTAGGTCCCAGTGGGGCGTACAAAAGTTTTGAAGAGCAGTGCTTTGTTTGCAGTTCTTATTTTGGTGTTGAAGAGAACTGGGCGGAGGCGCTCGAAGGCGGCCTTCATCTTGTGTGTGGCAGTGTTTATATGTTGGTTCCATGCGAGAGTCCTATCGATGATTACTCCTAGGTAGGTAACCCGGGGGCTCCATTCGATGGCAGTGTTTTCCACAATTAGTCGGGATGGAGGTGTTTTTCTCGTGAAACAAAGCGCCTGACACTTTGCCGCATTTAATTTGATGCGCCACAGTCGCATCCAGTGTGTGATTTCGTCTATGTGGGCTTGCATACGTATATTGAGTAAGCGATTGTTTGGGGCGTAGCCCACAATTGCCGTGTCATCAGCGAAGAGGGCTAGAGTGTTATTGAGATTCCGAGGGTTGTCACTTATATATAAATTAAAGAGGATGGGTCCCAGGATCCGCCCTGGGGGACCCCGCTTTGGATCGGATTTGGAGTGGATAGTGTGCTTCCTACCCGCACAACAAAAGTTCTGTTTTCAAGGTATGAGTGGATTAGATGAATAATACTGTCGGGAATGTTTTGCTTGGCTAGTTTGAATGTGAGTCCCCAATGCCTCACCTTGTCGAAGGCCTTCTGTTGGTCCAACAACAGGATGGCGGCCCTCTGATTTGATTGAATGGCGTCGTGGGCGATTTCCACGACACGCACCAGCTGGTGAACTGTACTGTGTCCCTCTCTGAAACCAAACTGCTCGGGGGGGATGGTATTGTTTTGATTTAAATGTGTTTGCAACCTGGAGAGGATGATTCTCTCAGTGACTTTACTCAGCGAGCTGAGCAAGCTGATTGGTCTGTATGAAGAGGGGAGTGCATGGTTCTGCCCCGGTTTGGGAATCAGGCAAACAATTGCTTGTTTCCATATGTTTGGGAAATATCGATGTTTGAGGATTGCATTTGTCAACGTAGTGATATTAAATAGAGTGGGTATGTTCTTGAGCATTGTGTTTGTGATACGATCGTTTCCCGGGCATTTCCGGGGGTTGAGCTTTTTAATTATGCCGTATACCTCGGAGGGCAGGGCGTTCGGTATTGTATAGCTGGGAGGGTGACTAAGGAAGTCAGTAGTTTCCCTTTCGATTTCGATTCTTTGAGAGACCAGGTCGTCTGTCTCGTTTGGAAGAGAGAATTGAGTTGCGTAAGATTTGGCAAGAAGGTTTGCCTTGTCCGCGTCGTTCATGCAGTATGAGTTTCCATTTTTAAGGGGGGGTGATTTGTGTCTTTTTATTCATGATTTTCCTAATGGCGCGCCATATGGAGCCATCGTGCGGGGAGAGACTCTCGATGTAAGAGGTCCAGTTTTCGTGGTTATGCCGAGAGATTTGTTGCTTAACTTGCGCACAGAGTCTGTGATATGTTGCTCTGTCTTCTGGTGCGCGCGTCAGCCGGTAGGTTTTTCGGGCTTTGTTCCGATTGTGTATGAGCGCTCGGATGAACGAGGGCAGTTTGATAGGAGTTGGGGGTGCTGGGCTAGAGGCGTGGTCGAAGGCCTCAGTTAGAAGGGTAGTGATTCTGGTTGCTTCAGTATCAATATCCTGTTTTGTGTCTAGGCTAGGGTTTTGGTGTGGGGCATTTAAGAGATAGTCTGTAAATTTGTCCCAATTTGTTTTTATTCGAGTGGTGGGGTTTACCACCATGTGTACGTTTAAATCAAATTGGACCGGTAGGTGGTCCGATTTGAACTGGTTTAGGGTGTGGCAAGTGATGTGTTGATTTAATCCTCGGTGGACAACCAGATCAATGATCGAGGAACCTCTGGAATGTTGGTGTGTGGGGGTGGCCGGGTAGGCCATCAAATTGTGGGTGGACATTAAAAATCTCAAAAGTCCAGTGCCTCTGGGGCAGTTGTAATCACCGCTCCAGGCGAAGTGATGGGCGTTTAAATCACCCGCCACAATGGCCGCAGGGCAGAGGTTTATAAGCTTGCGGAAGTCATTTTCCGGGAAGGAAATTTTTGGTTTAACATATGCAGATGTAATTAGAATGTCCCCTGATGTAGCATGGAGCAAAATAGCCGTGGCTTCAAGTTTTTCCAGGGCGAGGTTGCCAATATGAGTGTGTGGGATTTCGGATCGGATGTAGATAGCCGTGCCTCCGGAGACGCGGGTGCCCGGGTTTGTAACAGGGCGATCGGTGCGGTAAAGAGTGTAGTTTGGAATATTGTAAGTGTGTTTAGGAAAGAACATAGTCTCTTGTAGTAAAATAACATCAGTGTCCGAGTGTGACAGGAAGTCACGGAGCTCGGCTATCTTCCTGTGGAGGCCCTGTGCGTTCCACAGAATTATTCTAATGGTTTGTAGTGTGCCGGCCATGTTGAGGGAGGTTTTCATTGACTACTGCGAGCAGGGCAAAGGCTCGGTCTAGTGGGTTTTTAAATGTCTTAATGGCCTCAAGGGCAGCTTTGAGTACTAGGAAGAGTGAAGCTAAGTCGACGTAGTCATTTATCTCTCTAATGGTCTGAATCACTTCCATTAGTGGCGAGATGGAGGTTTGCGCGGGAGCGCTAGAGTTTTTTTTTGGTTTCAGTTTTGTTTGAGGCACGCCTTGTGTGTTTAGTTTGTCTTTTTCTGTTTCGGCGAACAGGGGGCCTAGCTTTTTTGTTAGTTTTGCTTTGCGGGATCGGGTCGCCTTCCTCATGGGTAGCTTCTTCGTTTTGAGTGATGTCCTCAGCAGAGGCAATGTTTGTTGTGTTTTCAGCTTCAGTGAGAGTGGGTGTGTCGTCCATTTCGCAATGGTCCTTGGCATCGTTTTCCTCATTTACTGGGAGGTAGACCGTTTTGTTGTGCTTTCTGCCCCTACCCACAAGGGTCCAGGCTGAAGTGCCAGGCGGAGGGTTTACAAACGGGCTCATTTTTGTTCGGACATCGTTTTGTTGACTGTTTGGTATGTTTGGAGGCTTCTGGTTAGCGAGTTTGTGGATTTTTAGGGCAGCCGCGGTAGTTAGCTACATGCGGGCCCTGGCAGTTTGCACATTTGACCGGATCCTTTCCTTTGGTGGGACACTCTCTAAATCGATGGTTGCCGGCGCATTTTAAACAGCGGGGGGTTAATGAACAGTTAGAGAGGAGTACCCCTGACAGTTGTGGCATTGTTTTATCTTGTAGTTGTAGTATTTTTCGACTGAGATCTGAAGATACTCATAAGCGTCTAGTGAGTATATGTCTTCGACATTTGGGGTTCTTAGTAAGTCTACGACACATAGTGGAATTAGCCGTTTTTCTTTGTTCTTGATGAACGCTAGGTTAATGGGTTTGAAACCCTTTTGGACTAGGACATTTTCAATTTCCGCTTTTAGAGTGTAGCTTGGGATTCCCTTTAACATTACTTTAAGGGGTCTCTCGCGTTTGGGGTCGAAGGTTTGACACCCAATTTGATTGTCTTATAGGTAGGCCTGGACCTCCCTAAACATAGAGTCGTCTCTTAGAGTGATCATATAAAGTGTCCCTGTAAATTTGCATTGGATAGTATACCCAACTAAGTCTGATAGCCTCTTACAGTGCTCAAAATGAGTTCCATCCGGAAACTCGCAGTAGAACCTGTGTTTTGCGCTGTGTTTGTCTTCGCCCTGCTGAGGGGCGGTGCCCTGAGTGGAGGACTGTGTTGGTGTGGTTGAGGCGTTTTGTTGTGGCGCGTCGGTAGCACCGTTTGTGTTTACAGGTGATGGGCTGGCCGCTCTGGAAGAGCCACGTGAGTGGGCGCCTAGCTGAGAGTCATCCATTGGGGGGTCTTCTTCAGAGTCTGAGGAGTCAGCTGGTAGTTGTTTTTGTTTGCATTCAGAGAACTGAGTGGCTGAGTCGGTCTCTAGGATACGCTTCCTGGTGCTAGAGGCCGTGAATAGTCCTTTCTGTCGAAAGAATTCTCGCGCCTGAGCAGTCATGTATGTTTGGTAAATGTAGAAGATAGGCATACGAGCGAGTGTGTTGATGGATGGTTGTGTAATGATCTGATGCATCTGCTCATGAATGTTTTGGTGTTCGTTGATCAGCGGGTGGCTGTTCGCTAAGGCATCGTCTACAAAGCTAATAAAAGCACGGTAGTGTTCCAGTAGTTCAGTCCGTTTGGCGTGCCGTATTGTTCGGCGAAGCGCTCTGAGTAGGTGGCTCTATGAGTCATCTTGGGATTGTCCTAACAGTACCCTACGGGGGACCTGAAAGAAGAATACTGCGGTGGCTAGCCGCAGTGGTGCAAAAGGGACGTTGGCCTTACGTAGTCGCTTGTTCGAGGGCTACCCCCATCCAATTCGGGTGGGCTACGTAAGGCAAATTCCAGTAATGGCTTCACCACACTTTCATTCTCATAAAGTAAAACTATTTCAGTTTTCTGGTGAATGCTACAAATATTAAAAAGTATCTTAAGCTAAGAATTAAAATACGTTTGTGATACAAAACAATTCATTATGATGTACTCCCTTATTACATTACATAATTAGTTACAGTTAAAAACTGCCTTTTTTTGTAAAATTAAATTTTCTATCTCAATTCACTAAAATGTTGTTATGAGAGAGTAAATTCACCAGAAATTCCAAATAGTTTTACTTTATGAAAATTAAACTGTTATGCCGTCATCTTTGAAAGGCCTATTGATGACGCAAAGATTTGGTGACGTAGTAGTGGTTAGGCTTTCTATATCTAGGAGGCAGTGACCAGATTCCCTTTGCAAGTATACAGGAACTGTATTTATCCATTCCGAGAAAACTGCAAGCTGTTTTGAATGCTAACGGGTTTACTACACCATATTAGGCAAAGAAACATGGTTTTTTAGGTGTTTCCATATTTTTGTCCAAACCCTTCTTTCGTGACCTACCTATTCGCTGAATATGCCGCCTACTGACCATGTGCAGTATTTTGTTGGATGGCGTCTCTGTCATGCTCGTCCTACAGCTTCTACAGAGGATTATTGCATACAAGCAATTCTGAATTCTGTACCCCACGCAGGCATTCAAGATCTGCTTGACTCAGTGCCACGTCGTACCTCATCACTTACAGCAGCGAGTAGAAACTACATAAAATACAGATTTTAGACACCGAGCATTGGTCTTTTTTCCGGCTTTGAAAGTCCCTTGTTTTTATCATTATCAGTCTTTTGTGCTTTAAAATTCTTTCAATTCTGATGATTCCTTCATGGTATTCCATTAAACAAACAAGCCTGACTGACTTTTTGAAGAATTCCTGATGATAATCGAGTATTTTGGTATTAAAAAATATAAATACTAGCATATACTTGCATTACATATTCTTTTTCTCTCTCAACATTCATTCCTCGTCGAACACACTGTATTGGCCCAAGTATAACGCGATATTTTTTGACTGAGCATTTCCCATTAAAAACCTGACTCGCGCTAAATTCGAGGCCTAAATATAGGATTTTTATAATTATCTTGATGACAAATTTTGGGGTCGTATTATATTCGAGGCCGCGTTATATTCGGACTAATACAGTAATTAATCAATATCCTGTATTATTTAATTGCTTTCTTTTCTAAATTTTATGTTTATTCTTTGTTATTGTTATCTATGCAAGTAACAAATTTAACTCAATTTCGTTTCTTTTGCCTTGCTAGCTGTTAAAATCACTTTATTTCACTTTTATTTTCTGATTCACGGTCTAGCTCTATTTCTATACATCTTCACTGCTCTTATCTTTTCTATTAACAAACATAAGGGGTAAACATAAGTAATCAATTATTTTTAGTGTGGAATATTTGCTTCAGTCTACTGCAGAGCGTGAATATTTAGACGCGGGTTTTATGAGTAACTAGCAAATACTTTTCAGGCTAATTGGTCAACAGTCCAAAGACATCTTCGTGAAATCTGGAAGGTTTACAGGTAGGCATGTAGGTTCCACATCTGTTGCCGGAGATGAATAAAGAACAATGCCGTACATTTTGCACTTATCTATCGCGCAGACAGTGTTCCCGTGCAGACAAGTGATCCGTTTTTGCAAAGAATTGTTGTTGGTGACGAGAAATGGTTTTTTTTTTTTGTGCGAGAACAACAAGCGCACCAAACAATGATTTTCTCCAAATCATCTAGTTGTACCCACTGCTAAACAATCCTTCAATTAAAAAGTGTTATTGTACGTTTGGTGAGAGTGTGGTGGCATAATTCATTTTGAATTATTGAAACCGCGAGAAACAGTTACGTTTGAATTCTATTGTCAACAACTGGATAGATTACGTAACGAATTGCTGGTAAAACATCCAGATCTGGTCAACACATAAGAGGTAAAATAAATTAAATGTAAATAAATTATCTTTTTGTTGTGTCACTGAAATAATTGATTACTTATGGGTATCCCTTATATGAACATAAAGTTATTGTAATCTAATGGATTAAATTTTACCGAATGTGTACAATCTTTATCTTTCCCCTTTGGTACCCTGCACATAGCTGCAACTTTCGCGGAATACAATTAACCGCTTTTCGAAAACACTATGTTTTGTGATTATTTTCTCAAAACAGCGACGAGGCAACGCATCCTACATATAGAAAGCCTTACAACTCCTACGCAGAGGTCTGCACCGCGTCGCCACGCCGCCGCCGCTGGTTTCTAAGCGGTTCTTTTCTATTAAAAAAAATTTTTTTAATAGAAAAATCAACTGTTTACTTCAGCATTGCATAGCTGCCAACTACTACGGAATATAATTAATAGGGATGGACGCGAGACGAAAAATAAGCGTCTCGCGTCTCGCAAAAATCCCTATATCGTAATGTTAAGAATGTGTGTCTCGTCTCGCAAAAAAGCTGTAAATCTGTCTCGTCTCGCAAAAAAGTCGTCTCGCGTCCATCTCTAATAATTAACCATTGCTATATTTTAAACAGAAAATTACAGTTCACAAAAAGTGTTTAATTATACTCCGTAGTACCGGCACCTCCTAGATATAGAAAGCCTAACAACTAGTACGTCACCAAGCTTTCACGTCATCAGTAGACCTTTTGAAGGTGACGTCATCACAGTTTAATTTTCAGAAACTAAAACTATTCGAAATTTCTGGTGAATTTATTCTCTCATAACAACATTTTAATGAATTAAGATAGAAAATTTAATTTTACAAAAAAGGGCAAGTTTTTAACTGTAACTAATTATGTAATGTAATAAGGAAATAGCTCATAATAAATTGTTTGTATAACAAAGGTATTTTAATTTTTTATCTTTAACTTAAGATAGTTTCTAATATTTGCAGCATTCACCAGAAAATTTAAATAGTTTTACTTTATGAAAATAAACCAGTGAGGACGTCTCTAATTGAAGGCCTAATGGTGACGTCAAAGCTTCAGTTGTTAGGCTTTCTGTATGTAGGAGGTGTTGGTAGTACTTGTCACCAACGAAGTTGATTCTAAAGGAACGTTACAAAAATTTTGCGAACCACCGAGAATTTATCAGTCTGCAACTTTTAATTAAATTGCGATTTCTTTTCTTTCAAGACAAGCTTGGTGTATAGGCATTTCAATTATCCAGGTGTGCAACTGCTCTCTGTCCTAGTAGGCGTTGCGGTCCGAATTGGCCGTCAGAAATCTTTTACACGGGCAGCAACGAGGGGGAATGTATAAAAACGTGACCGTTCATAAAAAATTGGAGGGGAACCCCAAAAAAATTTCTCCGGGGGGCGGGGAGCTCAGACCTTTGGTATACTCCACTGCCCACGCCCATAGTCATACCATTTTGTTTCTGACTAATCATGTAAACATATTTTTTCACGAATATTTCAAAATATGAAAACACTGCGAAAGTAATTTTCTGTACACCTCATGCTGTACGCTAATTATTAATCTGTGCTAACTGCTGTGGGACGAAGTGTGGGGCGAACACTTTTATTTACTTTCCTGCCCATTAGATGGTAGCATATACATGATTTAGGAAATCTTGTATGAGAATAGTGTTATTATGCTTTAATAATGTACATATATCACAATATCCATTTAAAAAATTGACATTTTTGACCCTCCAACTCGAAAAAAATTGAACTGGTAAGGGGTTAATTGGAGATACTTAATTTATTTTCAAATAGATGACAGCGCTACTCAGATATCCGTACCAGTGATATGCATTTTGCAATCTTAGCACACTTTTTTACTTAGGTTCAAAGAAAATTTTACTAACATTCACATATTACATGCATAGGTGCCAAGATTACGGAATATAATTAGCACTTTTTGCAAACAGTAATTTTCTTGAATAATTATCCGAAATAGGCCTTAAACTCAGACACTTTGCTATATTTTAAATAGAAAATAACCGTTCACAAAAAGAGGTTAATTATATTCCGTAATACTTGGCACCTATGTATATATCATAGCTGCCAACTCTTCCGATTTTATCGGAAGATTTTCCACCGTAATTTTTAAAAAGTTTCATTTTACATTAAAAATTCGGTTTAACGTCGTGCTTAATCTGAAAAGCATAAACGGCAAAGCATAAACTGCAAAGCATAGCGGTGGAAAGTTTTCTAATAAAATTGGAAGAGTTGGCAGCAGTGATGTATATATAATTCAGTGTTGAACGTCCAGAAAGTAAAACCCTAAGACATTGTCACTAAAGAACATAAAACTATTTTCAGGAAAAAACAAGCATAAAAACAAAACAAATACAATATCCCAGACTTCG
Organism: Cheiracanthium punctorium; assembly: GCA_038373885.1. Lineage (NCBI taxonomy): Eukaryota > Metazoa > Arthropoda > Arachnida > Araneae > Cheiracanthiidae > Cheiracanthium > Cheiracanthium punctorium. The sequence goes on along the minus strand of JAWZYV010014843.1, from coordinate 42,748 downwards.
CCGGAAGGAGACTGCCGCAAAATTTAATTACAGGTTTTTGTCCTGGTGGCTGGAGATGCGGAACTATTGTCTAGCTGATTGAGTAACGTATGCACTATTTACAGTTTTATTTAAAAAATACAGTAACCATATATAAAGTAATTTAAAAATAACTTATTGTTCCAATCAACGGGCGCCAGCTCTCTCTATCGTGCAATGGCATAAAAAATATATATATAATGAATGAATACCAAAGCTATACTTGACACAAGGGTAGCAGAACCAACACCTCCTAGATATAGAAAGCCTTACAACTGCTACGTCACCAAGCTTTGACGTCATCATTTGGCCTACATTTAAAAGTTTGATTGTGACAAAATAAAGCTATTAAAAATTTCTGGTGAATTTACCCATGATTGACAATATTTTAATAATTTGAGATAAAAAATATAATTTTACTACAAATGTCAGTTTTTAACCATAACTAATTAGATAATGTGATAAGGAAATAGATCATGCTGAATAATTTTGTATGAGAAAGCTATTTTAATTTTAATGTTTAATATAAGATATGTTCTAATATTTGTAGTTTTTACCAGAAATTTTTAATAGTTTTGTTTTATGAAAATAAAACTTTTAAGTGTAGGCTAAATGATGACGTCAAAGGTTGATGACGTAAGAGTTGTAAGGCTTTCTGTATGTAGGAGGCGTTGGCAGAACACGCTACGCCATAAATCGAAAAAAAAAGCACTATTAAACTTAACCCGTAAATTCCCAAAAAATGAGTCGCACAACTGTCAGTAAACCGCCAGCAGTATTGTTACAACACCTCCAAAGCCCAACAGCAGAAGCTTTGACGTCATTGCCAGGCCTACTAGAATGACATTATAAGAGATTAATTTTCACAAACTGAAACTATTTAAAATTTCTGGTGAAAGCTGCAAATATTACAAAATACCTTAAAAATTAAAATGCCTTTTTCACACAAAATTATTCATTCTGATCTATTTCTTATCATATTATCGAATTAGTTATGGTTAAAAACTGCCATTTGTCGTAAAATTAAAATTTCTATCCCAAATCAATAAAATGTCGTTATGCGTGAGTAAATTCACCAGACATGCAAAATAGTTTTATTATGTGATAATGAAACTTTTATATGTATATGTAATGGTTACGTCAAGGCTTGATGACGTAGCAGTTGTTAGGCTTTCTCTGTCAGAAGGTGTTAACTCTTATCACATTCATCCGGAAGCGTTCAAAACAGTAAAAACAGCGCCAGGCTTTAGCAAGCAACTGTAGACACAAAAAAGGCAATGTACACTCAAAACAGGTAGATCATTTCCAAATCATGTGTGTGTGTGTATATATATTGTCCAATGTGCAAGCATTGGTTCATCAAGAATTTTGTCACTACTAAGGGCACCCTGTGTGCAGCCAGAGTTGCCCCCTTTGAAGGGACGGACAAGTCAAAAGCCCACGAAGCGAATCAAAAAGATCCAAGGTGTGATAGAATGGTTCATTAGACACTACACGTCCTGGGCGGCTATTCAATTATAATATGAAGTAAGTTTAATAAAATTTTCGTTTAGTGTTTAAAACAGCATTTTTTATTTTCCCTGTTTACGAGAAAACACACATGCAGGTGTCACAATAATCCTTAATGTGGATATTTCCTAAAAATTAATTTTTTTATGTCATGCTAAAAAAAAGTCCAAAACATTAAAAGGAATACATATATTGTACATACACTTTCTTTTTATACAATTTTGTTCAATAAAAATATAGGCACTTTGACATTTTTCTTGAAGATAATACAAATTTTAAAGGGTTAAACCCTTGAGTTAACTCAGTAGAGCATGTTACTTAAAATATTACCCGAGAAAATGATACGCCACATTCCTAATGATTGCACATTCCGTAAGATTGCAATGACATGTAATCAATACAATTTCTGCGTTGTCTGAGAGCCAAACCGGCTGTCCAGGTTGTGAAGTAGTTCATCAATATTTTAATTAATTTGTGTTTTGCTTTCTATTCTAAATTTAATATATTTCATAATTTAAATATCTAAATTATTCCCTTATTGCTTCCGTTTTAAAAGAGTTTTTGCTGTGCCCGGTGGAACACTAATTTTATTTAGCTGAAGGTCTAGCTCTATAAATAACTTCTCTGCCCAACGTTTCCATGTCCTTTATTTAAATTACTTCGCGTTTACTTCTGATTAAGAATACTTCATTTTCAATCGCTTGCTTATGACCATGTACATACCTGCCAACCGTTCCGTTCTTATCGGAACAGTTTCATTTTAAATTAAAATATGGTCTTCTTTTAAGATTAAATCGCTAAGGAAAAATTAGTGGTGGAAAATTTTCCGATAAAAACGGAACGTTTGGCAGATTTAATAAAAAATCATATGTTTTTCCTTGTGGGTTACGATTATTTGTTATATTTTTGTTTGATCCTTTTGGCGCGTCTGGTCTTCAAAAACCCTTCTATTTGATACTGCTACTGGAGTACGGCGTCAGTCAGAAACTGAAATGTTGTAGGCGTTTTGTTTGGCGCTCCTGCCTCGGTTCAAGCCAATTTCACCTCCTGGACTACTCGCGTTTACTTCAGGACTTTAATTTTGGACACTGTTTTAGAAGCATGTTAGTTTCTACTTCTTAAGTGGCCGCCAGCCACCCTTGCGTACCAGTAGTTAGTTAATAATTCTTTTATTTTTTATTAAAAACCTTTAAAGTCTTTATTTTGTCGCTTGTAATTGCT
>JAWZYV010014843.1:0-35000 GCA_038373885.1 Cheiracanthium punctorium | reverse complement strand
TTTAGAAAAATTAATGTTTACCAAAAGTGGTTAGTTATATTCCGGAGCAGTTGTCAATTCTGGTTATAAAACATCTGCTTAAAAACTCATTGATTGTTTTCTTCTTGACAATGTCTAATCATCTTCTGTATTCACACTGAAGCGTTGTGAAATGCCACATTGTGATTCTTTTAACTTTTTTTTTTTTTTTTTTTTTTGCCTCGCAAATATCTCTCTGGTGATCTTGTTAAGGTTTCCTGCAAATTCGGTGACATTCTGACGAATAATATTCGCAGTATACCGCTCGAATCAGGGAAACTTTAATTATGAACTCCCTGTATATCTATCTACATTTATAAAAGTGTGTACGCGCACGTGTGTGTATGTATTTACGTATAAATTTGGGTTTGTAAAATCCGTTTAAATAAAAACCTTATTCAAATCTACATAACCGTTCTTATTAAAATATCGGGCAATGCGTGTTCAACATTTCACCTTAAAATACAATTTCTTATTAAAAAAAAATATTTTTGACAGTTTGTTAGCAGTATTAAATTTTATTTCCACGAAATAATTCTGTTTCATACAAGAATAATTTATCTACCATAAAAGTCTCTTTACGAGTCAGTGCCCTTGAGTTTTAATTTTTATAGTCTAGAGTTTTTCTATTTGCTTTTTTCATTTTATGATGCAGTTTCACCGTTATAAATGTAACTTTTTTTTCGCTCATGAAAGAGATTATCACAAATTATTCATAAAAGTTTTAACATTATATTTGTCTTTTGTAAAACAATATAGAAAGATTAATGTTTTATAATCTCTAGTTGTCGTGCAATATTTTGTTACTATATGAGACGTTTAAATTCTTTGTAATGTCATTTTCAACTTGCTAATAAAATTTAGTGCATTTCATCATATTGAACTAAATTAAAAGTTATTGATGTTCATACACTCTTTAAACCATTAGTAAGTATTTTCTTTATAGCAAATTATAGGGCGTTAGGATATCATTAACAGGAGGTGTAAACATTTCATACGTTAATAACGAGATCAAGCTTTGCATCTAAGTAAAAACACAAGCACACAAATCCGAATACATGTTCTAACAACAACAAGTAAAAACACATTTATTGTTGTATGGATAACAGTGAATATCATATTTCCTATAAGTGCTTCCATAAGCAGCTGAATGATACTACCTCCTGTTAAAACTAAGGGACTGAACTAAAATTACATGCTTCATTCTTCACTCATTTTTAAACAGCAGGGGGTGAGGTGGAGAGGGGGGGGGGAGATTGAAAATCAAATGCAGCCGACCACATATTTGAACCATGCACTACAGTAGTGTACCCCCTCCCAACAGCTTCATTCTTACAGTACGCAGTCTATTGTATCACTTTTATTTTTAAGTATGGCGAATTTTTAAGAGATATATAGAATATGCTTTTAAAAATTCACAAAAAACTTAAGATATGGAATAAGACAATACAGCTGTTGCTCGCATAAATACTTTAATACAGTGTTGTAGCATAAAAAAATCCTGTCGTAGTTTATTTATTAGTTATATTATTACGTACTAATTTTTCTTTCTTTCTCTCTTTCTTTCTTTTTGTAGTTGATCATTTTCAACTACAATTCGCAACTGTACAAATTACATTAAAATAAATTATTCAGTTTCCGAGAGGGGAAAACCGTTTGATCTAGAAAGTTGTTAGGAAACTAAAATAGTAAAGCTTATCATTTAAGTTGGTATTAACAGAGGAAATAAGACAAGGTTTTATGTCATTCCAAATTATATATATGTCGATTTTTTCTACCCTATATAATGAAGAAGATATTCACGGGAGATCCAGACTTTTATTGATTAAACATGGATCATAGACATAATAATAAATTACAGCTACGTAAAAGGATACAGAATTTAATGGTATATATATTTTTTTTTTTTTTTTTTTGAGATCAAATCTAAATAAATACAAATTTAAATTTTTATACCGCCCCCGAACAAAAAATATTCCAATTAGTAAAATGTGTCCGATGCATTTATGAAGTGCCGTAAAATATTTGAGCATTTTTATCCTAAAGTATGTTGGATTTATGACAGTAAATCATAGCTGCCAACTACTAAAGAATATAATTAACCGCTTTTTGTAAACAGTATGTTTTTTTAGTATTTTTTCAAAGTAGTTGCCAGGTCACACGCTTAGTTCAAGAATTTTGCTATATTTTAAGCCCAAAAATCATGTTTCGAAAGAGTGGTTAATTATATTCCGTAGTAGTTGGCAGCAAAATGAGCTAATCTTGGAGATAGAGGCGGTAGGAGTAACGACTAACTGGGCATTATTTAGAGAAAAGCAGACGAAAATTTCTCGAACGGACTAGGATACTCTACCACCTGAAGGTCATGACATGACATGACAAAATTTTATTACATGGAGCACCTAGGCCATTCGAGGGTACATTTCCAGTTTCTTAGTTACAAACCATTCTTGTTCAAACATTAAATAAAGGGGGCCTGTATGGGAGGCGAGGTCACATCAAGAAATTTTTTTTATGTAAATAATAAATCAGCAATATGTGCATGTGTAAAAAATGAGATAGCAATATAAATGAATAGCGATCAACAAATGTTTCACACAAAATCAGTAATTAGAATAGTGGTTGCAAATTTCCTAGTCGGTATCTAAGAGTAAGACCGCCTTAGATCTTTCACAGTTTACTACTCAGAAATCGTAATCTGACAGCTCAGCCAACACCCTCTAGATATAGAAAGCCTTACAGCTGAAGTTTTGACGTCATCCTTATATGACGTCATCACAGTTTTATTTTCACAATGTTTTATCTATTTTTAATTTCTGGTGAATTTTCTCACTCATAAAACTTTTTAATGATTTAATATAGAAAAATTAATTTTAGGACAAATGACAATTTTTGACCATCACTAATCTATATAAATAAAATTAGACTTTTGTCTGTACATTTCTTGGAATTCAAAAATTTTGCGATTTCTATCCGTTTCAAGCACCCGGGAATCCGATGCGACCCTCAAAAAAAAGTTTGTCTGTCTGTCATTCTGTCTCTCTGTCGTTCTGTCATTCTGTCCGTGACGCTTTTTTTGTTTAAGCATCACGTAAAAATGACAGAAGCGAATGATATGAAATTGGGTGTCATGATAGGTGGTCACTCAACTTAAAACATAGGCGTCGAATTTTTAAAAAATCTTGATTAGATTTTCAGATTTTGCAAAAATCGTTTCAAACTGCGTAAATTTGTATTCAAGCATCACGTAAAAACGACTGAAGAGAATGATATGAAATTGGGTGGTCACTCAACTTAAAACATAGGCGTCGAATTAAAGAAATCTTGATTAGATTTTGAAATTTTGCGAAAATCATTTCAAACTGCGTAAATTTGTGTTCGCACATCACGTAATAACTGCAAAGGTGAAAAAATGATATTTGGTGAAATGATAGGTGGTCACTCACCTTAAACTATAAGCATCTAATTAAAAAAAATCGATCAGATTTCGAGATTTTTTGAAAATCGTTTAAAACTGAGATAATCTTTGTTCCTGCATTACGTAATAATGACTAAAGCGAATGATATGAAATTGGGTCACACGATAGATGGTTGCTCAACATAAACTATAGGAGTCCAATTTTTTAAACATTTTTATTAGATTTTGAGATTTTGTGAAAATTCTCTCAAAATACGTTTATATTTCTTCAAACATCACGTAATAACGACTAATACGAATGATACGAAATTTAGGGATATGATAGTTAGTTGCTAATCTTAATTTATAGGCGTTGAATTTTAAAAATATTTTGCTTACATTTTGAGATTTTTCGAAAATCGTTTTAAAATGCTGAAAATTTGTTCCAGCATCACGAAATAAAGACTGCAGGGAATGAAACGAATTTGGGTGACATGATAGGTTGTCACTCAACTTAAATTCTAGGCTTCAAATTTTTCAAAAATGTTGATTAAATTTTGAGATTTTGCGAAAATTATTTCAATATGCGTAAATATTCGTTCGCGCATCACATAATTACGACTAAAGCAAATGAAATGATATTACTTAGTTACTGTCTAACCTGTAATATTTTAACAATACATGAAAATTATAACTTCGCTTTCTTTACTTTGGCAACATACTACATCCATTCTGTGTACTCCTACAATGCTGACGAAAGTTCTTGCTTTTTGGAAATTTTCATTCACTAACCCGTCGAGGACGGGTACTTCAGATAGTTTAAAATATTTTCTAATATTTGTAGCATCCACCGGAAATTTTAAATAATTTTACTTTTTGAAGATATGACTGTGATGACGTCATTTAAGAAGATCTAGTGATGACGTCAGAGCTTTAGTTGTTAGGCCTTGTATATCTAGAAGGTGTTGGCTCAGCCAATAGTTCGTTCCGAAAACGTTTCCGAGATTGGTGAAGAAATTTTTACCTACTTGAAAGCCAATTTTTATGAAGGAAGGTATGCCGAAACCGCGCCGAATAACAGTATTAGCAACACCTCCTAGATAAAGAAAGCCTAACAACTCCTACGTCACCAAGCTTTGACGTAATTTTTAAGCCTACGTTTAAAAGTTTTATTTTCACAAAATAAAACTGTAAAAGTTTCTGGTGAATTTACTCATGAATAACAATATTTTAATAATTTGAGATAAAAAATATAATTTTATGACAAATGGCAGTTTTTAACCACGACTAACTACACTGCTGGCCACCCAAATTGCAACACCAAGAAAAACAAGAGATATCACAACAAAATTTATTGTGTAGATAACATGTTGACCAAGTAACAAATGATTAAATTTACAGCATTCTATGAAGCGTGGTTCCTGCCAAAATCAGTACCCAGAGTAGCCGCCGTTGTTGGAGATCACAGCTGCCACACGCCTCGGCATTGATTCAAAGAGACTTTGAATGTGTTCTTGGGGTACAGCAGACCAAGCAGCTTCCACACGTTGCCAAAGTTGATCTGGTGTGACAGCTGGGGATGAACTCTGGGTCAGTCGTTGAGCAACCATGGACCACATGTTTTCTATCGGCGAAAGATCCGGAGAGCGCGCCGGCCAGGGAAGCAATTCAATCTGGTGATTGACGAAGAACCCTTGGACAATGCGTGCCACGTGTGGCCGTGCATTATCCTGCTGAAATATGGCTGTTGGCAAGCCCTGAAGGTAAGAAAGGACAACTGGCTCCAACACCTCGGAGATGTAGCGCTGGCTGGTTAAAGTACCGGCAATGCGTACTAGAGGAGTGCGAGAGAGATATCCGATACCGCCCCATACCATAATACCCGGTGCAGGACCAGTGTGACGGTGCATAATGCAGCTGTTCAGCATCCTCTCTCCACGGTGTCTCCAGACTCGAATCCGACCGTCGTGGTGTTGCATACAGAAGCGTGACTCGTCAGTAAAGAGAATTTCATTCCATTCTGTCGTCCACATCCTTCTTTCATCGCACCATTGGCGGCGGAGACGTCTGTGGTTCCGCGTCAGAGGTAGACAAAGCAACGGACGTCTTGCGGACAGACCATTCTGCTGTAAACGACGTCGAATGGTACGCGCAGACACTGGATGATGCGTTACAGACTGAATCTGCTGTGATATGGTTCGTGATGTGACTGAGCGGTCCGTCACTGCCATGCGTACAATCTGCCTGTCATCACGTGACGTGGTGCACTGAGGTCGATGCGGTCGATCACGTCTGTCCGTCGTACCCTCCTGCACCCAACGATCACATATCCGCATCACAGTTGTTTGGTTTCGTCCAATACGACGACCGATTTCCCTGAAAGATAACCCACAATCTCGGTATGCCACTATCCCTCCTCTGTCAAACTCGGATACTTGATCAAAAGATGATCGTTGTTTCCTACGAGGCATAATTTATCGTTTTTTTGAAAAAAAAGCAAGAAAAACACAATGCTGTACTTGAAACCGTCGAAATCTCCAAGCCTTAAATAGCGCTTTGAGGTGGCGCCACAGGCGCGCTTGATGTGCGTCTGCGCTGAAATTCTAATCATTTGCATATCTCACCTCAGCTAATGCATGTTGTAAATTTCATATTATTTGCATGCTTCCTTCAGGGTGTTGCATTTACGATGGCCAGCAGTGTATATAATATAATAAGGAAATAGATCGAAATGAATAATTTTGTATGAGAAAGGTGCTTTAATTTTAATTTTTTATTTAAGATATTTTCTAATATTTGTAGCATTCACCAGAAATTTTAAATAGTTTTACTTTGTGAAATGAAAACTGTGATGGCGTCATCTTAGAAGACCTAGTGATGACGTAAAAGCATCTGTTCTCAGTCCTTCTATGCATGTCTAGGTCCTGTTGCTCCATTCCAAATTCGGCGAACAATTGCATTCTGTGTTCGAGATAATATGTTTAGATTGGTTTTGGCGGTATATACCTAGATTTGGATGACGTTTGTGGCCGCAGGTAGCACTATGCATTTTTATAATTTTACTTTAATTTGACGGCTGAGCTTATTTTGGAAAAGCAACTTCTCTAGTTTTTTGTTGCTCCAACCATTTTGTTTCGGGTACAAAGCACCTGTAATTTCTATGTCAGACGGGAGTCAAACATGACACCCAAGTATTTGAAGGTTATGGTCCAATTAATTCTATTGTTATATAAATGTACAGGTTTCTAAACTGTTTTCTGCTATTGGTGAAGTAAATCGCATTACATTTAGAGGAGTTAATTTTAATTTTCCATTTTTGAAACCAGGTTTCTAAGATATCTATGTGCAACTGTAATTGTTTAATATAATATCAGGGTGGAGGGATCTTGAAAGTATGGCGGTATCGTCGGCATATATAGCAAGTGTTGTGTATTCACTTTGGGTAATGTTGTTGATGAATATGTTAAACAAAATAGGGCCATTGAAGGACTCTTGTCGGACGTCTGCTTTAATTGAAGTGTAACGTGAGATAGAGTTGTTTATACGGACGGTAAACGATCGTTCACTGAAATAGGAATGAAATAAGTGGATGAGTGTATCAGGCACTTGAAGCTGAATTATTTTGTAAGGAAGACCAGTGGTCCAGACTTTGTCAAATGCCTTAGCGACATTTAAAAAAAGTGCTCCGGTAGAATCTTTGCTATTTAGACCGTCTGCTAGAAATTCAACCACTCTCAGCAATTTGTGAGTCGTTGTGTGTCTGGGGCAGAAACCAAACTGTTCGGGGATAATAATATCGTGCAACTGCAAATGATCATTCAGTTGATTTAGAATAAACTTTTCAGTGATCTTATTCAAGCAGCTTAGAAAACTAATAGGCCTATAATTTTCAGGAAGCGCAAGATTTCCGATTTCGGGATTGCACAGATAACAGCTGTTTTCCAACAGTTAGGAAAGTAATTGTCACGTTGACACAACGTGCATATTCTTTAATGAAAAATTATTAATGCAAAACCTAATTAATATTGTCTAAATTTAAACTAATAATCTATTCTAAATCTAATTTAAAAGTTTTTAATAATAACTATCTTTTAAAGCTTTCATTTTTCCTCTTGGCCTTCTCAATTACAGCGCATTAACGTTCTTCTAAAGCATTTCCCTTTCAGCTGCTTTGAAATAAAATAACAGTTGTCGCCAGTTTTCTATCCTACTAAACGAATAATCATAACATCCCTTCGCTCGCATATGTTTTCTCTGCTCCGCTGAAACAGATGTGTTTGCGGTTTTCCTCTGCTGTGCAAGAAGCATATTGCTCGAAAAACACCTGCTAAAATTGTTCCAGAAAAATCGAGCTCCCTTTTTCTATAGCAGTAGGTCTAACGGTCATTTTTTTAGCAGTTGCGGAGTTGGTACTTGTGTGGCGAGGTCCTCACTTTTAAGTGGGGAACCTTCGCCACCGGAACGTAGGCACGAAATGCCATGCACGCCATAATAATTTTTAGAAGAATGCTTCCCCAGTTTTCCTTTTTTATTTGAGGGTGTATTATAAAGTTTCAAAATGTTGATCTTCAGATGGTGTAAAAATAAAAAGATATGACTAAAATGGAGATGAGTCCTGCCAATTATTTATGGTCGACATACTGATTTTTGTTCGCAAAGTTTGTGCTTTGTGTTCCAGTTTTCTGCGTGCTCTCCTGAAAAAGAAAAATGAAACGACGAGCGCTAGGAAGACGGATGCCTTTCCGTAACAATATTATGGCTCAACATTTAGTTGACCACCTCCTTCTTTTCTTTTGTGAACCTCCTTTGATGTACCGCTATCTGTGATGATTCCCAGCATTCTCGTGAAATCGGATTTAGTTTGCTGGCGTTCAAAAAAAAATGAATGTCGTGTTGCTTTAACTGAAATTTTCTTTTTACAGTGCTACACTTCGCTGACGTATATCTTTAATACGCAATATGGATGTCGACACTTTTTTTATTTTTAATACAGTGACGCAATGCTCTTCACGATTGTTCATACCAAATGTGACAACGATCTACATACCACATACCTACCATCGTCTCCTTACGATCACCGCCTTCCACCGTACATCTCCATAGGATACTAAAAATATATTAAAATAGCATTTATGACTCCTGTTAGTTAAAAAATAATCTTGGCAGGGACATTTTTTAGCATTAAATTAGAAATTCTATGGAGGTCTGGAGATTTTTTATTTTTGAGATTTGAGACTACTGGAACAACTTGTGAGGGATTAACAGTGGGAAGTATAGTAAATGGAGGTATAGTTAAAAAGCTATGAACAGCACTTTCAACAATGATGCCATGGGCTGCGTCGATTTGATCAGTGTTGGGCAGAAATTGTTTTTCATAGCAATGAGCTAAGGCATCAGCTTTTCTTCATCCGTAAAATCCAGACCCGAAGGTCCTTGGATTGGAGGGTAGATGAAACTCTTCTCGGTAATGTTTTTAATAGCTATCCAGATACTCTTTTCATCATCAGAAAAACTATCTAGGAAGGAAGCTCAGCTATTTTACCTATAACGTTTAATCTCACATTTGACTTTATTGCTTAAACATAGCTGCCAACTACTACAGAATATAACTAACCACTTTTTCTAAATAGATTTTTCGCCTTAAAATACAGCAAAATTGTTGCACTAAGCGCACGACCTGGTGAAGTAAAAATGTGTAAGTAAGCAATAAACCCAAAAATTCTACCTTGCGGGAATAATCCTTCAATCTGTAATTGCTAAACGAAAATACAATTATCCTATTTCAAGGCACCTGAAATAAAATATTTACCGACTCAAATAAAGAGACAAATTTTAAAACATTTTTTTTAATTATTATGACTTAACTTCCAAACTTACAATATCTTATACAATTTCCTTTTTCTTACACATTAATAAATGATAACCGTGACATTATTTTTTTTTTGTGAATATTCAATAAGATTAATAATAAAAATCTAATTCGCGGTGAGAATGGTGATTATATACATAGGAGAGAGCGGGGAGATATAGTGCGTCCCAAAATAAATACAAATCAATACAAATTTCTTTTACCTTTTCGCTGATGCACTGGTCGGGCATTTTTTTATGCTTGATGGCTCGTGACGGCGAAGATGGGGCAGCACGCATTCAACTTTCAGCAGTTGAAGCCTTCAGCACTGATTCATTTCTATCGGCAGTCGTCAACTGGATTCCACAGCGATCCTTCCTAGGACCACGGCCACTATAATTGAGCCTTCAAATAACTTATGGTTCACTTCGGATTTGTTATTCCATTATTTTTTGTGCACACTCACTCAACAACCATCACTCTAGAAGTTCGTCTGCTCTCTCCACTTCGTCTCACTCTCATCTCCTCTTAGACTGTTTTTTGGCCCCTTTTCGTTTCTTCTCTGGCTTTCTTCGCCAACCAATCCGGGATTCATTTTGTTCACGCCACCTTTACGTGCATAATTTTCTGTTTCTTCGTTTCGGTGATTGGTGCTCCTTCCTTATTTTATACGCCTCCTGACCTGCGTCTTTCTGCATAATATTGGCTATCTGAGACAGTCTACAATAATTTTTTTTAATTTATTATGGGGCAATTTTGACTGTCCCCTCGTGACACTTTCTGGCACCACGATGTCTGCATCTCGTGACTCAGCTGCCCACTATAAATTTCTTAATTTATTATGGGGCAATTTTGACTTTGCCCTAGTGACACATATGGCTCCACGGTGTCTGCATATTGTAAATATTCTTCGTATGTGGGCTCCCCTTTTCCACTACACCTGGTAATTTCTTTCAAAAAATACTAAAAAAATATACTGTTTACAAAAAGTGGTTAATTATATTCCGTAGTAGTTGGCAGCTATGCTTAAATATAAATAAATTTCTTTATCACTACTGAGACGACTGGTTTAATATGTTTTCCTAACTTTATTTCGAGCAGATATGAAAATTTTAATGTCCTTATAGTCCGGGAGCCAGCGACAGATTTTTGCGACCAACATCCTCTCAGCCCATAATTTCTCAGATGATTAAGACGGTTGTGTGTTGAAGCATGGTGATCGTCAGCTGCCGCATCATGGGTGGGTTGGGCGGCGGCCGCCTTCCAGACACGTAAAAAAAAAATTCAGTCATTTCCTCCCGGTTGAAAATTTCTGAAATAATAGTTGGTTGGCATAGTACTTGTTTGAAAAAAAAACCGTCAGCTGGCCAAGCGGCGGTGGATTATACGTCAGCTGCTCATACGAAAATGTAAAAAAAAAATTCAATGATTTCCTCCCTATTGAAAATTTGACCGATGTTAGTTTACATTCTACTTTAAATAAAAAAACAAGTCAGCTGGCTGTATGCCGGTGGAAAACCCGTCAGCTGGCACAGTGAAAGTGTGACGCGGAAAGGTAGTGTGGCCGCCGCTAGCCTACTTCAATGCACCAGCTGACGGGTTTTCCCCCGGCATACGGCCAGCTGAATTTTTTTATTATGGCAAGAATTATGTCAACTATTATTTGACAAATTTTCAACCGAGAAGAAATAACGCACTTTATTTTATTGGACACAACGCGCTGATATCCTCAATAATCCCACTATTTTTCATAATTATGTAGAGAAATATAAAAAAAAACAATTTGTGCTACTTTAAAAACATGAAAACCACCGGTTTCCTCATTTTTAAGTGATTTTTTGGCATTTTCAGCTCCATTTTATTTCTCCGAGTCAAAAAAGTTTATCATTTGTGTGACAAAATTCGGCTCTGCAAGCGGGAAAGGACGTTATATTGACGTTATATCCGGCTTTGAAGGAAAAATTGTGATTCCTTCGTTTTAAATTGCTTTTCTAGATTACACAGTTTAATTTTTCTTCTCAAAAATAAATCTAGGATTTATAAGCGGACTTCGAGCCAAGCAAAGAAATCGTCTGCCTGTATATAAGAATGGCTATGTATACAAAATGTAATCTTTCGAATGCGAAAATTTTTCATGTTTTCAGAATAGCATAATTTGATCGTTTTGGGAATATAAAAATTAATATTTTGGAATTGGAGATATTTTGAAATAGTCATTGGAAACAGATCGTCCAAACGTTTCGGAAGGATGGATCTTAAAAAGACTGTCGAACTGCTTTAAATTACTTAATAAAATGTCGATTGTAAATCCGTTTTGCGTTTTTTGCAAAAAGGCTACTTCAAAATTGAAGTCTTTCAATAAAGAAAATTTGGGGAAGTGCAGCGAAATTCTAATTATTCGAAAACAGAACTGGTGGTCAAAATTCGAAAACAGGTATGAATATTTTATCAGTTTTACTCATATCGCTTATATACATATATATATATATATATATATATATATATATATATATATATATATATATATATATATATATATATATATATATATATATATATATAGATAGATAGATAGATAGATAGATATACTTACTTTTTTGTTTATCTTGTTAAAGATGATGATGATGATGGACACATGATGGCAGACAATTTCGATGATTCGCAAAGTGATTCGGAGGACTATGAGAGTGCCACAAGTGAAGATGAAACATTATAGTATTTAAGAATTATAATAATTATTTACTGTAAATAAAAAATATATTGATATATTTATATTCAAACTTAATTTTTGTTATTCGGTCGCTTTATTATTTCCTGATAATGTTTGCAACTCACCTGCAGGGCGCGTTGTGTCCAATAAAATAAAGTGCGTTATTTCCTCCCGGTTGAAAATTTGTCAAATAATAGTTGACATAATTCTTGCCATAATAAAAAAATTCAGCTGGCCGTATGCCGGGGGAAAACCCGTCAGCTGGTGCATTGAAATAGGCTAGCGGCGGCCACACTACCTTTCCGCGTCACACTTTCACTGTGCCAGCTGACGGGTTTTCCACCGGCATACAGCCAGCTGACTTGTTTTTTTATTTAAAGTAGAATGTAAACTAACATCTGTCAAATTTTTAACTGGGAGGAAATCATTGAAAAAAAATGTTTTTTACATGTTCGTATGAGCAGCTGACGTATAATCCACCGCCGCTTGGCCAGCGTACGGTTTTTTTTTTTCAAACAAGTACCATGCCAACTATTTTTTCAGAAATTTTCAACCGGGAGGAAATGACTGAATTTTTTTTTACGTGTCTGGAAGGCGGCCGCCGCCCAACCCACCCATGGTGCGGCAGCTGACGATCACCAGGCTTCAACACGAACTTATCTTAATCATCTCACGAATTATAGGCCGGGAAGAAATAAGTGACCAAAATCTGTCGCTGGCTCCCGGACTATTAGGAAGAGATTCCTTAATTCGGCTAAGGAAGTCCGAATTAGGAACCTCGTAGGAGGATGATTTTTTTTGCGTCAATGAGAGTATAGTTTAGTGCAACTATTACTTGTCAATATCATTGAGACAGTGAATGTCCGGGAGAAGTAAGTTTGAATTAGTTGTTCAAATATTTCGAAAAGGACGTCTAGTGTTAGTTTTTATGAAAGAATTTTTAATTACAAGTAAAAAAGTAAGGAATTTCACTATAATGGGGAGACAGTCGAATCAAATTGGTCTAGCGTTCTCGCTCTTACTGTATAGTGAATGTTTTGCTACAGGCAGATATCAATCACAGAAGAGGTCGTGTAGGTGTAATGTGTTGAAGTTTTTATAAAAATAAGATTTTGTCACAAATATATTTAAGTAACACATGCCCTCGTCAGTTGGTATTATGACAGTTCCACGCGGTATTACGCACACTGAAATCGCCAGCCAAAATTGTATTTGGGTGGTAGTTTAAAATCTAACCATCGGAAAGGCAACATTATGTTTAAGACAGATGGAGCTAATTAAAAATTTCTTGTTGTTACTGTGTATCGTAACATATGTGGCTTCCAAAGTAGTGAGGCTTATATCTGTAATTTTAAAGTGTGGAATATTGATAGGAACGTAAATGGCAGTACCACAACTGGTGCGTTCAAAATTCACATGATCTTTTCTATGAAGTGTATAATTTTGGATATTATAGTTTCTGTTCGGATAAAAAAGTGTATCCTGCCGGTGCAAAATGTCAACATTCTTGCAAATCAGAAAGTCTCTTAGTTCGGCTATGCGATTTGAGAGGCCATTCGCATTCCAGCATTAAAAGTAAATAAAATGGTAATTATTACAGGGCTTAATGGGAAATTAGAGAGCAGTTGGTTGAGATTAACTCAAAAATCTGAAGATACCGATCAAGCGAATCCTCCACCTGTACATTACTAAAAGCTGTTTAAAGAAATGAATAAGTTGTTTAATATTTATGTGAGAGTTTAGTTCTTTAATAGTTTTGACCAACTCCAAGAATTCAGTCATAATATTAGAGGTGTAAGATTGTACCGAGTGTACAGTATTTTGTCCTTTAAAAGGAAGTATAGTAGTTCCCCGCTTTTTAGGCTTGTGTTTCTTTTTTTTTTCTTTTTAGAATCTGGAGTTACTTCTAATCCCGGGATTTGAGGCATGCTGCACTTTTTTTCGAGACTGTGAGATGTACTAGGCAGGGACGTACCCAGAAAAAAATTTCGTGGTGGGTCTAAAAATTTCGGAGGGGATCCAAACAGTGAGAAAGGTAGAATTTTATTCAACAAAACTTCATCACTATTATTTTGCTTACAAAAACTGTAATTTCGGAGGGGGTCCGGACCCCCTGGACCACCCCCTGGGTACGTCCTTGGTACTAGGCCCGCTGAGGAATTGTGCAGGTGGCACAGGTAGCTTTTCCGAGTTGCTTTGGGGAAATGATTCAGAATCAGAATATTCTGAGCCCGAACTCATGTCGTAAGTCGATTCAGGGTTCCTTGGATTAAGTTTATCACTATATGTTTTTGGCACCCGCGACAGCTTGCTGGGTGATTTCCTCCACAGTTTGCACACGTAGCATTTTTAGATTCAGAAGGTAGGGAACAGTTTTTGGCTGTGTGCGTACCAGCCCAACGGACGCATTTGGGTGTTTACTTACATGTTAAAGAAGAATGCCCGAAATCCTGACAGTTGTAGCAGGTTTAAAAGGCTCTGGCTTAAATTTTTCGACCGTGATTTTCAGTCAATTAAAGCTCGTAACTTGAAAAAGATCCTCAAACTTCAGAGAGGATTTCAGTGTTACCGCGAATAGAGGCTTGGGCAATTTAGTGCTTCGATTTTTAAGATAAGAGATAGTAAGGGGTACTAAACCCTGTTCAGTCAGAAATTCCTCAATGTCAAAAATGGGAATAGAGGAAGGGAATACCCGAAAAATTAATTTTTTTTGTCGGTCAGTTTAGGATCAAGTGTTTGAAACCTGATGGTATTAATAGAGTTGCAGAGTGCGAAATTGGTCTAAATCTTTTAACTTAATTTGGAGTTGGCCACCATTTAACTTGGTGTCAGGTTCATGGCCTGAGAACTCTTATATATATTGAAACATATCTCTCCAATTCTCTTATAGGTTCAAGTGCACAATGTGTGTAGAGAGTTTAGTACTGTTGCTTTCTGGTTGTTCAGTTTCCATAATGTTACTTAAACTATTTGCCAAAGGCACGCTTATATCAAAAGTATTACTATGTACAGCATCACTGCCTGCACTACTTATAAAATCAGACGTTACTGTATTTTATTCAGAATTATTAACATTGACACAATTTACAGAGGAGATGTTTCGTTAAGAACAGCGTTATCATGGTCTTCATCACTCTCAGTTTCCTCAGTTAAGTATGCTGCTTTAAAGCAGCATACTTTTTACCAACCACCACATTGGCTAGTTTTTCTTCAACAACACAACGTGACCTTTTGCGATTACAGGGTTTAACAGAGGTATATGTTGTACCATTTTATTGTATTTTAAACGCTAAGTTTTAATTACCAGCAATTTCCTTCACAGAAATAGGATAAAATTCAAAATAATCTTTAAATATAGCAGTATGAACAAGTGATTCAATATTTGGAGTATTATATACACAATGCACAGAATCAATTAATGTACTCAATATAACCTGCCGCCGTTCAGTGTCATCATTACACAATGATATCAGTCTATCAAAATGGTTGATAGTGTATATAAAGATATCAGCTAGTCCAGATAAGTTTTTTCCCGATTTTAAATGAGAGGGATATATGATTGACTCGGTATTATAGGAAACTGATAAATCTATTTTATAAACAAAATGGCCCACAAATGCTTACAATACTTTCTGATTTTTCAGTTTTGCACCATATTCTTTCACAAATGTCATTTTTTATCCTTAAACAATTCTCATATTGTAAAATACCTGTATTTATAGTTTCACAGATGCGTTTCCGATTCCCCTATCATCAAATATACAGGATTACTGGCAACTCTACGTATTCCAGATAAGACGTGATAGAGAATCTAAAATACAACATTTTCTCCAACAGACATATGGTCGTAAATCAATAGTTTTGGATAAAATTGAATTTTAAACTTTTCTCGTGAATAATCCGAAATTTTACATTCAAGTGAAAATTAAAAAATATATACATTCATTAAATGCAGAGATGCCAAGTCTCCGGCTTTTTCTGGAAGATTTTCCACCACAAATTTTTAGACAGTTTTACGTTAGATTAAAAATTTGCACTTATTTTAACTATAAATTTGTAAGTAAAAATTAGTGGTGGGAAATCTCCCGAAAAAAGCCGGAGACTTGGTAGCTCTGTAAATGGGTTTCATTTTAATATATTTTCATAATTGAAACTTTAAATAAGCTAACGTAATCATAAAAGGTACAAAACTACTTTAAAATTTAAATTCACGAGCCATTACATGTATTTTTTAATTTTCAATTCACATGCTTGTTTCAAAAGCTGTTGTTTATTTTTAAAATATAGGATCGTAGTAAGCGTACAAATTAAAAATAAAATTTCTCTAATAAATCAGCTAACCAAAAACGTATTAATGTCCATCTAAAAGCATGGAATTCGTAAAGAAAGGTGAGTTTTACTTAGCGCAGGTAAAAACTTCAAAGGATGCAACCCCGTCCATTCTTTAGGATTGCTATTAAACCAATCAAGATATTACCGGTTTTTTATTTTATTTTCATAGCTGACACTCTAAGCTAATGTAATCATGAAACAGTGGAAAAATACTTCAAAATTTTAATTTTAGAAGTTTTTTCCGTTCAAAAATGTTGTTTATGTCAAAAAACATTATTGCAGTAAGTGTAAAAATTACAAACAAAATTTTCCGTATTAATGAGCTATCCTAAAAAGTACTCTCATGTCCATAAATTAAGGATAATGAAGTTCAGGCAAAGAAAGAGAAAGAAGCAAAACAAATTTGACTTATTTGTAAAGTCTATTTATTAAACAAAAAGTAAAGAGCAAAAAAGATGTTATATGTTTGACATAATTAATAAAAATTGCAAGTTTTACTCCCTTGACCAAATTTCAAAAAAGAACCTATTTACAAAAAACAGTATAATATGGTTAGTAGGATGGTTAATACGGAGTATGTCTTCCGGACGATGCAATACAGGCCTGACAACGCCTAGGCATGCTGAGTATCAAATGATCAATCTGATCTTGGGGAATATTACACCACTCATCAAGCAATGCACTCCGAAGTTCCGCTAGACAGGTGGGAGGGGGTTGACGGGCTGCAATTCATCGGCCAAGCATATCCCACACATGCTCTGTTGGATTCAAGTCCGGTGAGTATGCTGGCCAAAGCATACGGGTGATATCCTCCGATTGAAGGCATTCGTCTACAATGTTTGCACGGTGAGGATGGGCGTTGTCATCCATAAACACAAATTCAGCACCCATGGCGCCCCGAAACAAACGTACATGTTGTTCCAGAATGACATCCCGATAGATGTGGCCTGTCATCGTTACACTCTGAACATGCTGGTCAGTTCTGGAACCAAGAATAATTCCTCCCCAAACGAGCCATCCTGCACCACCGTAACGGTGTCTTTCAATGGTGTTCTCTTGGTGGTAACGGGTACCTGGCGCTCTCCAGATGAATGTCCGGCGAGAATCAGACTCCAAACTAAACCTGGACTCGTCGGAAAACATCACACAAGACCACTGTTGCGGTGTCCACAATGCATGCTCTCTACTCCAGGTTAATCGCAGGCGACAGTGAGTTGCGGTAAGTGGAACACATCTGACAGGCCTACGAGCATATAGACCAATGTGCCCTAAGCGTCTGTAAACGGTCTGCCTTGAAACTGTCGTACCGGTAGCTGAAGAGAGCTGACGAGACAGGTCTGATGCTGTACTCCATCTGTTTCTTTTGGCAGTAACTGCCAAATAGCGGTCCTCATTCGGCGTTGTAACTCGGGGGCGACCTGTGCTGTAACGTCTACTCACATTACCATCATCTTGGAATCGTTGCCAAAGCCTGGAGATGACACTCTGGGCGATTCCAAGTTCCTCGGATACTTCCAGCTGGGTACGTCCACATTCCAGTCGTCCGATAATTCTGCCACGTAAAACATCATCCAAATGCCTCCTTTGTGCCATAACTATGCGGTTTTTGCACTGAAAGGCTTTCACAGCGCTTGTGAACAATTTTACTTCTTTGCCACCATTCCTTATATACCCCTCTCTTACACTCTCGTCTTTGTGACGTACCATCCACGCCATCTGGTGGTTTCTTGTAATTTGCATATTCTTCTTCAAGATGTGTGTGATCATTCCACAGGTGAAATTTTTATTTTAGAGATCAATTTCTGTGTGATTCTGAATTATCCTTAATTTATGGACATGAGTGTATTAGTGTCCATTTAAAGACACGTAATTCGTAAAGAAGGGTGACGCTTAGCGCAGGTAAAAAACTCGAAATGATGCGGCTTCATTAATCGTTTAGAATCGACGGAGAACTACTAGATGTCAATCAAGTTATCACTACTTTTAAAGACTTAAAATCTTACTTGAGCCACAATCAGATTATGAGCTTCAACCTGGTGTGTGGTGCGCCAACGTGTTAGTTTTGACTCCGACTTACGTAAGCAGGGACTGATTTGCAGGACGACACAACACAAATAACCGTGTGAGATTCACAGTCTTACTTGTTTAAGATTTTACCCATGTAAAAGTAGTAAATTAATGGGTTGACCAACGACCCTAAACAATGAATGTTGGTGCCTCCTTTGGCGTTTTTACCTGCGCAAGTAAATGTCACCTTTCTATATAAAATGCATGGCTTTAAATGGATATGAATGCGTTTTTTGGGTAGCTGACAAATTGGGCAAATTTTATTTGTAATTTGGACACACTCAACTCCAGTAGCATTTTTTGACATAAACAACATTTTTGAAATTGTTAGCGTGTCAGCTATTAAAATAAATTAAAAAAACGTTGATAACTTGATCGGTTTATCAACGATCCGTAAAAATGTACGTGGGTTTAAAGTTTTTTAAATTACGTATATTGAACTGTATGATAAACCTTCATAAAAATTCTCGATATACATTCTGTCAAAAAAGTACCGGAAATTGGTCATTTAAAAAGACCGCCGAAAGAGAGTGTCAAAATTCTTTTTGTCGCCAAGTTTGCACAACTGTGCTCTATACTGACGCGGAGTTTGAGCGTTATCTGTCATTTATTTTGTTTACAGTGCTCGATTTTCTCAGTTCATTTCAAGTGTGTTTTATGATTTTTGCATTCATAAAACGCATTGTAACTGGTGATGAGACATGGGTTGAGAGTTTGACATGCAAACCAGTCAACTAACTTCGGAATGGCACCTTCCAACTGAGCCGAAACTGAAAAAAACCTCGTCAAAGTCGATCAAAAGTCAAGGTAATGTTGACTGTTTTCTTTGATTATACTCAATCATAGATTTGATTACTCAATCATTATTTTGATTACTCAATTAATTGGTTTTGTGCACTCGGAATTCTTGCCAGAAGGTTAGACGGTAAATAAAGAATATTATCTGAGCGTTATGCGGTGATTGAGAGAGAAAATTCGTCGAAAAAGGCCGGATTTGTGGAAAGAAAACTCTTGGATTTTGCACCACGACAACGCTCCATCTCACAAGGCTGTGAACGAATTTCTGGCCAAAACCTTAACAAATACCATCGAACAACCACCGTATTCAAGCGATATCACTCGAGCCGACTTTTCTCTCTTTCCACAACTTAAATTACCACTTCAAGGAACCCATTTTCAGTCGATAGAAGACATAAAAGAGAATTCGCTGCGGGAACTGAAGTCGATTCCGAAAAATGCGTTTAAAAAATATTTTGATGATTGATAGTGATGATACACTTATTCGTTGGCATAAGTGTATTATTTCGAAAGGGACCTTCTTTGAAGGCGACAATATAAATTTGGATGAATAATAAACATTTTGTGCTTTATTGACCAATTCCCGGAACTTTTTTGACAGGATATATTAGAAAGCACCCGGCAGTTTTTTTTTCTCTTTTCAACATCAAATCATCGTGTAATATCTTGATTTAACAGTTTTATCAAACAACTATTACTAATATATATCTTGCTTCCATATTGTTAGTCGATTAAGAAAGCAAATATTACGCAATGCAGAAATCATATATTGATGTTTAGGGGAAATGGATTACAGAATGAAAAGATTTGTTATAAGGCTGAAATAGCTATTGGTTGTCCTTTGAAACAATCCAAGCGAATAAAGTGCCCAAGTAAAGTCTCAGAACTATGTCTGGAATATATTATTATCTATCTCCTTTCCTGGGGAAATAAGACAGAAGAGCAACGTATAATTTAGCACTTCTAGGTAAGGATCTCGAGCTTTTTGCAACAAAACAAATATGGATATAACGTTCATAATAGGTATTTGTTGACAAATAGAATCTGTAGAAAAATTCTAATTTATCAAGAGAATAAGGGGAGGTTCTTCTTTTATGGAGGACAAAACTTTTATGAATGCAGTGATCTTTACCAGAGATTGTGTTTTTACGCATGAAAATCTTTCATTTTGAAGAAAATGTTTACTTATTTCGTGCCAGCTAAAGAAAATTTCACGGCATAGGTGAAGGATTTTATCGGCGCTCCTTTAAAACAAAATTTTTTGCTGCCCGGGGGATCTAGCACCATTGTATCGTAGAATATCCGTGGCGGATATTTCTCTCTCTCGGATAGTCAAATACTTCGGATAAATAGCCGCAACTCTCCTTTTGGTGCTAGCACGATGAGTGTCGAATAAAACAAGCGAGTACTTTTGTACATGCAAAGGTCTATCCGACACCCAGACCGATCAAACAATCAAAACACACGGCTTTCTCCCCTTTTCCTTGAACGAAGGAATTGTCTTCAGAATTTTCGAAGACTCCGGTGACATCCATCAAGAGTGGAAGCCGGTTTTTGACTGACCCACCGTGCTAGGGAGAGGGGCCCTTTTGTGGAAGTACTTGACACTCCATGATACAGACAGTAAAAAACCCATCCCTCTTGTACTCTCCTATACCGGAATGCAAGTTTTCGCCTTCATCCAACGTGTCGGGAAAAAAGAGCATTATTTCCGATAGTGAATACGACAGTCAAATAATTAGGATAGGATCGTGATAGGGCATATTGGATATTTGTAAGATTGTGACGTCATGAGAAGAGAAGACTAGATATATTCGTACCGAAAGTTTCAATGCTATGGTGTTAGAACCCCAGGAGCGGTATAGCTCTGAAATTTGAGTGCGGGAAACGTTATTAACGGCCCAGTCCATAAATAAAAAAGTACTTTTTTGGAAAACGGGAAGGGGAGGGGAAGGATTTTTAAAAACGGCCCAAATGGTGTATAGTCGCAGTCCATGCTGACTTCAGGGGAGGGGATTTTTAAGAACGTCGTAAATTCTATGCGTATCATGTGGAATTTTCAACATCTTCCATTTGGCCAGTCCCCTATAGTGTCCAGTACGGAGAGCGATGGACTGCAGGAGAAGCAGTCCATCGCTCAGCCTGCGGCGACAAGTTGCTTTTCTTTCCCCTGCTGTTGGGACTAAAAAAAATCCATTGCCTGGTTAGTGCCGCCCTCTCGGTTCGATGCCCTAGGCCACGTAGTTTACCTATATGGTCCGGCAGGCCCCTCTTATTCTACCATAGCACACTTTCTTATGTCAGTAAAATACTTGGCCGACCAATGACTCGGAAGTTGTGTTAAATAAACTGATGGGGTTCTTTTATTTTACAATCATGCTTTTAAATTAAGGATATTTCAAAATCATATTCACAGGACGTCAAAAGGAATAAAGTAGTCACTGGCGTGTATAAAATAAATAATTCCGGTGAAACAGTATAACCCACAGCGATCATCTAAGCAACACTTCCTAGACATAGCAGGTCTACAGGTCTAAAGACAGGAGCTTTTATGTCATCACAAGCGATCTACGATGACGTCAACACAATTTTACTTTCACAAAGTAAAACTATTTAAAATTTCTGGTGAATGATACAAATTTTAGAAGATATCTTAAGTTGAAGATAAAAATTAAAGTACCTTTCTGATAAAAAGTAATTTATTATGATCTATTTCTATATCATGTATAATTAATGATAGTTAAAATTTCCTATTTGTCGTAAAATTAAATTTTCTATCTTAAATCATTAAAATGTTTTATGCGGGAGTAAATTCACCACAAACTTTGAATAGTTTTACTTTGTGAATTTAAATGTGTGATGGCGTCAATATAGTGGACTTAACGATGACATAAGAGTTCCTGCTCTCACTCTCAGGAAATGTGCATCTAGAAGGTGTTCATCTAAGCCTGCGTCATAAACATATAGCTATGATTTAGAGGACACTTCTGAACGTTTTTATTCGTGGTCGCATGGAATGTGGACGTACGTAAATGGAGGTATCCGAGCAACTCGGAATCGTGCGAAGCGAAGTTTTTTTTTTTTTTTTTTTAAATAAATGGCGGTCACTTCCTTATCAGGCATTCGCTACTACAACGGCCCGAAGGAATTGGCCATTCTATTAATGGGACAACCAATGGACGGCCAACATTACTCCCTATGAAGGAAGGGGAAAGTTAAATCCCAAGTACAATCTGTTAATCGAACCCAGACCCAAGGCGTGATAGTATTGTTCTTTAGCCACAAAATCATCTGGGCGGCAGAATCGCGCAGTGTCATGTGTAGGCTTTGGAGCCAGTTCCAAGAGGATGGAAACGTAAGTACACATTTCAGGACAGGTCTTCCATGGGTTACCGCTACTAGACGAAAGGTATTTAGCAATATCTGACAAAAGAAGCAACCGGAGTACAGCATCAGACCTGTCAGGGCAGCTGTTGGCAACCTTGAGTACCATAGTTTAGAGGCACATCCAGAGCTGCCAAGTCTCCGGCTTTTTCCGGAAGATTTCCCACCACAATTTTTAGACAGTTTTATTTTGCATTGAATATTTGGACTTATTTTATGCATAAATTTTATTTATGCGTAACAGTTATGCGGACAGTTTTACTTTGCATTTTGCATTGAATGCGAAGCCAAAACACCGGCTTCGCATGTTTGTCCACCAAATACATCGTATTATATCTTACCTATATTTCCTCTTTGGTTCTTCTTTTCCCCATGAATTTTCATTCGTTTACAGCAGGAAGGAGACATCTAAATAATTCACTCGCCTGTTTGTTTACATCACGGAGATATATTATAGGCGTAGACACTCTCCATTGCTGCTATGCTGGATTTTTGGTACCCCAAATAAGTTTCAGTTATGTAAACATTGGAAATCTAGTTACGTGCAGCGATCCTAGCGGCAAAAGGAAAAAGCATTTCCCGTACTGATTGATAACTAATTTTACTTGTTTTTAATTTTCTGACCTAGCAGGTCAACGAGAATATAAACGCGAGAACTAAATTTAAATTATTTTTTTCCCTTTTGCTTACCTGGTTGCCTTAGTAACAAATGAATAAAAAAAAAGAAAAAAATGTTCTATCTTAAGATTATTAAGATATTGAGCTTATATTTGTTAACGAATGCGTATGTCGTGGCTTACAGAAAAGAAGTTTTCGTCTGCCACGGTATATATTTACATTAGAAAATGGCTTTGTATTCATTACTGAGTTCTTTTAACATGAATTTAATATTTTAATACTAGCTGAAGTACCCGTTCTTCGCACGGGAATGAATGGACTTTTCGATATTACGATTTGTTGTGATTACTATTTATTGTAATAAAGAGATATATCAAAATGGATATCGCGTTATATTGTATTCATTAATCATCAATACCGAATTTCAAGGCAATGGTTTGTACGGTGCAGAAGTCGATGCGGAGTAGCGCAATCTAGTGGCGAGTTTTAGTAAAACGGATACGGCGGAAATATTCTTCGCATTCAGATATCAATGTATACGAATTTTCATGATGATCGGCTGGACAGTCCTGAAGTTCATGTGTGGACGCAACATCGAGTGGCAAGTAATAGGAAAATGGATAGCGCCAAACTCTTCCCCGTGTTCAAATATCTATGTATACCTATTTTCATAGAGATCAGTTACCATCTAGTGGTCAGTTAACCATCTAGTGATTAATTAAAGTATTGATTTGATACAGCGCCGTCAAGTGGCGAGTTGTAGCAAAATGGATAACGCCAAAATATTCTCATTGTTCAAATAGCTATGTATACTGATTTTCATAGCGACCGTTTGAATGGTCAGGAATTTGGCCTGCTGCAGGGTCATCTAGTGGCGAGTTAAAACAATAATGCATTGCAGTGCCATCTAATGGTGAGTAACATCAAAAGGAACACAGTTAGAATATATTCTTCGTGCTCAAATGTGTAAGTATAAAAATTTTTATGCCGATCTGTCGAACGGTATAGAGGTTGATGCGTTGCAGTGCCATTTAGCGGCAAGTTACAGCAAAATGGATAGTGAAAAATAATCCCCGATTTCTAATATCCGCGTGTACCAAATTTCATCGAAATCAGTTGGACGATATTCGCATAGCAAACGGCTAAACGGAATAGAATTCGACGTTCTGCTGCGCCATCTAGTGGCAAATAAGAGGAAAACGGATAGCATAAAAACCTTCTCCATGATAAAAGACTTAGGTCAACCAAATTTCATGGTGATCGGTCAAACGGTGCTGGAGTTTTTCAACCACATACACACATACCAACATTCATTTTTATCTATAACCAGTGTTATTAAATATACCAGTCTCAAATAAAATCCAGTTTCAAATCTAAGTATCGCCAAAGGGCCAACATACGCCATTTTGCAAATTTTTTTCAGGGAATCATTCGAAGCATTGACTTAGCAGCAATGAAAATGGGAAATGGTTTGACCGCCAATAAGTAAAGCAGGCATTTATTTCAAAAGTGGAATTCCTTAATAGCCGCAGTTTTTAAATTATCAACGTATAACGTGTTTTATTCATCGTTACTCCGATGTACTAAATGCGGAGATTTCAATTTTCTGAAATTTGGCGGAATTCCCCTTAAATCAATATACTCAATTGGCGAGAATTCTGTAGATAGATTGCTCGAAATCCTTTAATAACTGCATTATTTCTGCACGTATTATCAGAATTTAACGCTGTATTCTAATAAAATCTATGCACTTGTTTTCAAAAATCTATTTCCTTAAGCTCTCAGTAAATTGCGCCAAGCCGAAAACTGTGCAAACCGCTAGAACTCACTTTCTCAAAATCGGCATATTAGCCATTTTATTTTTCGCCAAAATTTTACATATTAGCCTCGGAAATTTTCATTTCTTATTGCTTTGCGTATAAAACATTTCATTCCTGCTCTGATTTCCCATGCACACGATATTATAATTTAAAACAAACAACCTTACAAATATAAACTTTAAAAAAAAATCATTATTATTCTTTTATTTTTACTTTAAGAATTTAAAACATTTTATTTGGCAAAATCGCCACACATGGCAATAATGATGCTTATTTCATACTTTTTTCACTACAGGGGTTACAATTACGGAAAGCTTTCTGCGTGGAGAACATAAAAAAATCTCTTAAATGGGGAACGGGTGGACTTTCAAAGTTTTAAAGTGGACTATAATTTATTCTATATTATTTTACATATCTGTGCAAAATTTCAGGCTGATAGGTCCATTTTTGTGGATTTGTATACTAATCAAATCCACAAACAGAATTTCATTTTTATTTATAAGATGAAATAAATAAATAAACTTATAAATCTGGAAAAAGCTGTTAAGTATGACGTCAAAATGAAGTCATTGTCATTTGCAGTAGCTAATTTTGTTACGCAAATGATTAACTTTTTTGACTCTCGGAAATGAAATGTTGCCGAAAATAGCCGAAAATTTCCCATTTACTCATTTAATTTTGTATTTAACCATGCTACAACCGTAACATTGCGTAACATATGAATGCTGCAAAATAAATTTACTTTCCGATTGCATTTCGCTATTTTTGGTATTTTTCTTTTTATTTATTAATTTTTTTTTAGATTTTAGGACAAAGTTTTACATACCTAATACGAATGTAGTAAAATCTAAATCAATACGGTAAAATCTTCTTCCAGACGCAATCATACCTTAGTTAAGCTCTCCCAAGGTTAAAATAAATCATTTGAAATCTAAAATGTTTCTTTTTATTAACGAAAACGCTGGAATGTTCTTTCAGTGGCAATCAAATCTAGTTCAATCATAGCACAAGGCATAAAATGGTGGCTTTCACAAGGGTTGCCATATATTCACAGAACGTTGCCAAGGATATGACTGGTTAAAAAAAAAAAAAAAAAAAAAAGCGTCATCTTTAATATTGAACTCCTGGTATCCAAACCATCTTGCTATTTGAAAATAGTTAACTTTATGTTAACACACGTATTTATTTCTCGTGAATCTTCACTTGGCGTAATTCCAACTTCATGTTTTTTCGAATCCAACATACTTTTAAGAGCTTTCCTGCTTTGTTGCGAAAGTATAAATCGTTTTTTGCTGGAGCTAGGTCGCCAAATATGGTAAGCTAGATGCTCATTTCTTCTGTTTTTAATTAATATCTTCTAAATAATTCGAATTAATTTTTTTACGGCACTGGCTTTTTTTTTTACCTATTTAGCCCATGTGCCAAATTTGACCCGGATCCGACAAGCTCTCTGGCTACCTATAGCGAACACACACACATACATCTCATTAGCATACTACGCTATTATTAAAGAGGATTAGTTTTTTTAGCGGCAATTTAAAGCCCCGTTAAAATTTGTCACCCCATGAAATAAATGTAAATACTCCTTGTTTAAGCGTGACCGTCATTATAAATAAACACCATAGGTGCCAAGTATCACGGAATATAATTAACCACTTTTTGTAAACAGCAAATTTTTTTGAATGATTTTGCTTGATCGCTCCCGCACCGCGCAGTTAGCGCAGGTATTTTGCTATATTTTAAACCGAATATTACCGTTCGCTAAAAGTGGTTAATTATATTCCGTAATACTTGGCACCTATGAAACACATTTTAAATATTGCGTTCGCACATACTACATTCTTCTAAATTTACTACCATTTCTTAAAATACAGCTTATGGGTAAAATAATAACACGACATTACATACATAATATTACTTCGCTTCGAAATTATTGCCTATATTAATTACGAAATAGTATTCTAAGACAATTATGCAATTAAAACACACCTGACGCCAGAAATTATTATATATCACGCTCATAAGTCTATATATTTCCTTTTTTGAAGTTCTGCTAATTCAACGATCTCCATTGACTTCACCTCGATGGAAATATAAACAACCGGTATGCGCAGAAGCAGGATATGCGCTGTGTCCGTAGCGCCATCTGTTTGCCATCTGTTTGCAACGGCGTTATCCAACTTTCTAAGAGAAGTGTCCCTTCCTATAAATTTACCTTCGCGATTTACATGGAATCATGGAATGCTAACTTGTGTTTTTCTAGCGGTGTGCCTTTAGCTTGTGTTTTCTATAAGATAGATTTTTTGAATATTTAAGTTTTTAATTATTTTGTTGATTAATATATTATGCCTCAAAGTAAATCTACATCTGGACAGCGTCCTAAAAAGAGGAAGTTTCATGGAAATCGTTTTACGAAAAGCAAAGATGATCTCAACATTTCATCGCAAAGTACATCATCAAAAAAGTTGAAGAATTCCTGTTTTAATGATACTGTCAGTGACATAGAGTTTTCAGGTTATCGTTTAGTTAATTTAGATATTCTTTTGGATGAAATTTCAAAATGTTTGTGCTGCAAAATTTGTGGATGTGATGTTACATTAAAAAAGACTCCTGTTTGTGGTTTAGCCTCAAAATTTACTATTT
This sequence comes from Cheiracanthium punctorium, assembly GCA_038373885.1. Lineage (NCBI taxonomy): Eukaryota > Metazoa > Arthropoda > Arachnida > Araneae > Cheiracanthiidae > Cheiracanthium > Cheiracanthium punctorium. The sequence continues at coordinate 7,365 of JAWZYV010014843.1, read as the reverse complement.
CCTGCTCATCATGTACACTGGTTGTGCTCATAAGTCTCTTTGAATATTTAAGTTTTCGAAGTTTACGGCTGTTACGGCGTAGGTTACGGCTGTTTTTAAACGATGATATTTCATCATCATGTGAAGAAATTTCATCGTTTAGAAACAGCCGTATGTTAGAAGAATGCGGCACATATGAAATAAATACAAGATTTGTTTATGCTATGAGATGTTTGGAAATGGTTGGACTAGTATGAGCCCATTTAGCAGTGTTATGGGTTTGCCACCTCCTGTTCAAAAAACAACCCACACTAAAATTTGCAAAAAAATTACTACTGCTGCATCAAAGGCAGCAGAAATTTCTATGAAAGTGGCTGCTGAGCAAGAAATTTTAAAAAATGGTAATTCGCAAATAACTGTATGTGGAGATAGGTCATGGAAGACTCGGGGTCAAAACTCTTTAATTGGAGTAACAACCATTATTGGTTCAGAGACTGGAAAAGTTTTAGATTTTGAAGTGATGTCATCTTTCTGTAAAGGCTGTGACTATTGGAAGAAGTCGAAAGAGGGTGCAGAATACGAAGAGTGGTTAAAAAACCATAAACCAAACTGCATTAAAAACCATGCAGGCTCTTCAGGAAAAATGGAAGTAGACGGCATGCTCAAAATATTTAAACGATCTGAATCTAAGCATTATGCACAGTATATAAATTATATAGGAGATAGAGATTTGAAAACATTCTTACAACTACAAAAAAGCCAGATATATGGTGAAAAAGTAGTACTAAACAAAATTGAATGTGTGGGACATGTTCAGAAGCGAATGGGTACTCGCCTCAGAAATTTAAGAAAATCGATGCACGGAAAAAAACTGAGCGATAATAAATCACTTGGTGGGAAGGGGCGACTAACTGACAAACTTATTGATCAGCTTACAGTTTATTATGGAAATGCGATTCGAGGTAATAAAGACTCCCTTCCAGATATGCGAAAAAGCATATGGGCAATTTATTACCACACGCGTTCTACTGACAAAGAACCTCTCCATGATTTTTGCCCCCCTGGTAAAAGTTCTTGGTGCTCATATCAAAAATTGAAAAGTTCTGGTAAAGAAAGAGAATACAAGCCTAAAAATGTTTTGCCAGCAGCTGTTATCGATTGTGTGAAGTGTATTTTTAAAGATTTGTCTGATCCTGTTCTTCTCAGGCGATGTCTTGGAGGAAGAACACAAAATGCAAATGAGTCCTTCAATGCTTTGATGTAGAAATTCTGTCCCAAATTTAGTTGTTTGAGCCGAATTATAGCAGACCTTGCAGCCAATGAAGCAGTTGTGCAATTTAACGAGGGCAGAAAAGGAAGACTCGAGATAATGAAGTTTATGGGTCTGCTAATTGGAGACCATGCATTAACTGCTTCTAAAAAGCTTGATGAGGAGCGAATTAAACAATCAGATAGGTTCTTTATTAATTTAGAAAAGAGGAGAAAAAAGTTACATGCTGTTTGTAAAAAGGATGATGATTCATACAAAGCTGGTAATTTTTAAAAGTAAATTAACACTTTTTTAATGTTCTTTTTTAAATATTTATTTAATAATGAATCATAAATTGTTTAAAAATATAGTATTTAATAAGTTAAGAATAAAAATGGCAAAATATGATATATATAGATTTAATAAAAGTTAATTTTTTTTAATTTTGTAACATTTTTTCTAGACCAACAAATGATGCTAATTTTAACGAAGCGATAGATTTTGGGCTCTGATATGTAAATTCTTATTTTTTTTATAATAATTCACTTTAAAATTTCTTAAGAAAACATTTAATACATGTAAGACATGAATTTAGTTGAATCTGTAGGAATTTTTTTTGGAAAATTAAAAGTTTTATCTTTAAACGCTTTTATCTCAAAATAGCAATTTTTGGTATTTCGCGCAACATATCTTAGGAACGCTTCAATGTAATGCCTTAAAATTTTCAGGACTTGTTCATAGTATTCATATACATAAAATGAACTACAATTAAAAAGATAAAATGGATAGAAAAATATTTATAAACAAAAATATCTTCAAAAAGTGCAAAAATTTCATTTTTTCCTAATTAAAATTAATTATTGTTCATGCATTTTAAAATATCCTTATGATTTATACATTGAGGATAACCAAATAATAACCAAAAAATAATTAGTTCAAATTATTATTTGGTGTATTATCTTCAATTTAAGGTAATATTTGTTGGAAAATATGGAAAATTGTTACAGTTATCCTGCGCGAAGTGCATTATAGTAATTTTGAAGACGTGAAAATTTGTGTTTTATTTATGTATTTTTAAGTCATAAGGAAACTGTTTATTAGTATTTTTTAATTTTTATTGTATAAAACAATATCTTATGTAACCCACCCTGAAAAATTATTTTAAAATATTGAATACTTTTAGTTCCAGAAATTTCAGAAAATGGATCACATTTTTGTGATTTCATGCCTTGTATGATTAAACTGTCCCCTTAACAGGGTGAATTATGTTTTCAAAATATTTGAGAACAGCCCGCGAAAGTCTGGAAATGAAACTAAATATCATTCTATAAAATTTACTTATTACTCTTTAAAAATGTCATAAATCTCTAAGACTGGATTGGCAGTGTCTTTTCAAGGACAATATGCTGTCACTCTTCTTACAGAGCCAGGAACTCATTCTCATGTGTGGGTTCACCTCTTTGGTAGTATGAGAAATCCCACTATTTTTAAAAGTGACTTTTGACTCTTTGGAGGTTGACTAATTTTTAAGAGTTAGTAAGAGTGAAATATCACTCCTGAGTCTCACCAGTAAGTGTATATAGGTTTCTGTTTCAGGGGAGGCTGATTCGGTATTTTAAACCTTTATTGTTACTAGAATTAACATAAATGTTTTAAAAGAGCTTTTTTTAATAATTGTCTTACAATTTCCCACATTTAGGGTGCCCAGGCTCCCTCGTCCCCCCTAAATATGCCACTATTTTTCCCTCTTGGAGATTAACAGAGTAATATATAATTATTGATTTTTAAAAATTGTCATGAGTTGTACCTACTAAAAACTTCTTGTTCATCAGTTAACGCACCAGAAAATTTATAGATCTTTATTTTGTATAATATCACTTTTAGTTATTGAAAGTGGGCGGGGTGTCTACAAAATATCGCAATGCGCTTCGGTCTCCCATTACGGGTACTGCGCGAGCTGTCCTGCGCAAATGTACAACCAATAATGCTGGACTGCGTTCCTTTCACAGTACTCGGCGCATTTAAGTAAGGACTTCTTGAATATTAATATAGACATGAAAACCTAGTTGTGCGAGCATATTTTGTTATGCTAAATAATACCAATCCATAGAAATAGTAAAATATAATATGGACGATGGTAATTAATAACATGAATTACAAACGTTGAAAAAATTTGTTTGCCTTCGTTCCATGTCATATTGAATTTGTTAAAGAGGAAACCTACAAAGCAAGCGAAACCTTTAAACTGAATACTGCAAATAACGGAAGACTGTAAACTTCCAGTGTTAATAGAATTTTTAAGACAAGGCGGAAATTGTCTGAAATTGAGAAGGTTTTCATTAGCAACGTAATTTGGTCAGAAACCTTATAGTTAAAATAATTAGTTTGGAAATGGTCGTTTTATATGTACACTGATTAAAAAGTAAAGGGTCACCTTGGTTTCGTAAGAGCTGACACGAGGAACTTAAAATTGTGGTGGCACTATTTCATTAGACAAACAGTCAGACTTCATTATCAAGGACTTAATAGGGCTTCTTATTCAAGAAAGCATGAATACCCATAGCTGCCAACCTTTCCGGAATGTAATTAACTACTTTTCGTAAACAGTTATTTCCGGCTAAGAATACAGCAGTGTTTTACCTGCAACCAGTAGGCGGGTTTCTATGTTGGCATAATACTTAAAAAGTTTGTTGTTCACAGAAAGAGGTTAACTATACTATGGGAAGGTATGCAGCTGTGAATGCCGTCGATATTAATATGTATATTTAAATATATAAATATATGTAGTGTTCAGAAGTAATACCGTTGCAAAATAAAGAAAAATACAATTTTAAAAATGTTTATTAAAAATGGAAAGGCATGTCTCATTATCCATTATTTTAAAGATTAAATGGCTGTCTTGTATCTATATATAAAGTCAAAATACGAATCAGTATTAGTTTTTCTTCAGAATCCGAAATGTGTGTGTTGTTTCCATTAAAAAACATCAGATAAGTTCTAATTATTCTGCATCATTATTTCGAGCAATATCTAATCATCATGATGTACCAGAATAAATAGCTGCGCGAGCTCTAATAAACTGCTAATGGGTACGCCGTAAGACAAGTTGAAAATTTCTTTAATGGCCATCAAAGTGTAAATTGTCGATTTTTAAACTTATTAGGAACTACTAAATAGTAGAAATCAGTGAAAATTATGTGATGATCAACACGAACAACATGCAACAATACAAGCCAAAAATATCACTAACTGTGCATAACAACCCGTCGAGAAAGAAGAACCTGTTGCATTATTTCTGAAGCTTTTCATATTTCGATATAGGTTGATCAATTTAAAAGAGTATCTGCTTGTTTTTTGTGTTATACACATCTATAATCTATGTAGCAAGACTTGCAACATCATTATTCATATAATATGTCTACATTTAACGTGAGGGAATCGTTTTATTCACTTTCTAAATGTGAAAACTCGCTTTTCATACGTACACTCAAGTGACGGCCGTACTCATTAGTACGTTCGCATTAACTCACCAAACAGAGGGCCAGATATCGAATGGATGTATATTGGATGCCTATTTAACATCTGACGAGATTAACAACTGTCAAGTTCTTGGTGAATACGACCCTTAATGCCATTAGTAATTTTTGATCAGATTTTACGCAAGTGATTTGAGTACTTGCATAAGATTCTCATTGCATAAGATTATGCGTAAGTTTTCCAGAGACGTTCGGCAAACATCGATAAATTAAAACAAATTATAACTGAAGAAATCTCGCCAGTAACAAAAACATTGTTGAAAGTGTGTCAAAAAACTTGGTAGGACGCGTTCACGTTTGCATTCAAAATGGTGGTGAACACTTTCAACATTTGCTGTAAGGAATGATAATAATGTAACAAATTTGAATTAAATATTATGTTTTTAAAAAATACTATTATCATAGGTTTATACCTCATGAATAATGTTGTAACAGTCCAACAGTGTTGGAAATTGTCTCCCACACTTCAACAACGTTAAAAAAATTATACTTCAGTTTTAGAATAGTCGGCACATCTATCAGATTTAAGGGTAATAAGAAAAACAACAGATGCTTTTTTAAACTGATCACCCTATATATTTCGAAAGAAAGAAAGGAGAAATAAGAAAAAAGCATATATGAGGAAAGACATTCTCAGATATTTTAGATATAGATAGATGTTTTAAGTGATTATTATCAATAGACTAGTAGCCAAGTACACTCATGCTCATATATTAAGGATTGTGACAGTTTATGCAAATAAAGCTGTAAAACCACAGCAAAAAATGATGTAAACATAAAGACTATACATCAAACAAAAGGTACAGAACAAAAATTAGATACCTGTAATAGCTACCAACTACTACGGAATATAATCAACCACTTTTTTTAAACAATAATTTTCGGCTTAAGACATAGCTAACATTCAAGCCTGACTTCGATTTTTGACTACGCGAGAGCGGGTTCCTGTTTTGAAAAAAATGCTAAAACAACATATTGCGAAAAGTGGTTTATTATATTCCGTAGTAGTTGGCGTCTATGCGTGTACAATAGTACCTAAAAAGAAGGGTACATGCCAAAACCTCCTACATATAGAAAGCCTGACAATTCAGGTTTTGACGTCATCACAGTTTAACTATCGCAAAGTAAAACTATTTAAAATTTCTGGTGAATGATACAAATATTAGAAAATATCTTATATTAAACATTAAAAATAAAATACCTTTCTTAAACAAAATTATTCATTGTGATTTATTTCCTTATCATATTATGCAATTAGTCATGGTTAAAAACTGCCATTTGTCGTAAAATTAAATTCAGTATCTCAAATTATTAAAATTTTGTTATGCATGAGGAAAATCCCCAGAAATTTTTAATAGTTTTATTTTGTGAAAATAAAACTTTTAAACGATGTTCTAATGGTGACGTCAAAGCTTGGTGACGGAGCAGTTGTTAGGCTTTCTTTATCTAGAAGGCATTGAACATGCTCTATGGAGGCATCTTCCGTCCAAAAAAGTAACAGTGTACGTTGTACGGTTTGATTGAGTGTTAATAGGCAACATATTTTCAATGTCCTTCAATAGACTCAGGACAACGTCTGGTCCTGCTGAGCACTAAATTATCTAGCTGGTCTTGTTTGTTTGTTTGCTAGGAGAGGACAGCTCACGTCGCCCTGTTTAGAGCTATATACTTCCTTCCCGGAGTTTCCCGCCACAACTTGGATCCTCATCAGAAGGTTGTTACTTCTATCAACCTATGCAGGCTCCGAGGGGTTCCAATATTCAGAAGGTTGTTACTTCTGAATATTGGAACCCCTCGGAGCCTGCAAACGACCCCCGAAAGGACTTTCGAAACCACGGATTCAACGTGCTGTTACACTGCATGTACTCGGTGGTTCCTTAATGTAATTTGTGACTGATAGTTTGATAAAAATTGTTATTGTTAATGTTTTAATTACTTTGAATCACGTTTCTAAGAATCTATTCTGTATTTTGTGCTCACACATTCTTATCTTTGGCTATCATTATCTACAAATTGAATATTTCAGTAAATGTTATTTGTAAATTTCCACAAGTAAGTAAAACCTATTAACTTTGTTGTAAATTCTATTGATTATTCAGAGATTAAAACCACCTGCTGATTATTGGGATGGAGAGAAGAGCAGTGATTGCTCACGAAAATAGATTAAAACAAATATTCAACACAAAACAGTTAAATTACTTATTACTTACTACGATAGGAGGGAAAATAAGATTCTCTCCCTCTCTCTCTCTCTCTCTCTCTCACACACACATGCAGTCGTTTTTTTTTTGCATTCGAATCAGCTATCGAAAAAAAAAAAAAAGAGAGATGATGACATTGCAAATTCTTTCATTAGATAAGGAAGTTAATTTATTACTAAAAGATAGCAGATATGCTAGAGGTAAGGGGGGGGGGGTATATTGGAAAGAGTGAAAGTGAAATTCGAAAAACCATTGATTTGTTTACAAGCACACACTGCAGTTCTGACACTACAAAATTATAAAGGCTGTAAATAATTGGAGAACATACATAATATTGTTTAATTCCCATGAATAAGCTGACACTAAGCTGAACTACTTTATGCAATGAGACTTATCTTAA
>JAWZYV010014842.1:0-155396 GCA_038373885.1 Cheiracanthium punctorium | reverse complement strand
TATGGACGCTTTGCCGATCATTATAATGAGTTTTTGACGAACGTCCAACACGACAGAAATACAGTGAAACCTCTCCAATACTATATCTTCTTATAAATAAAAGTGAAATTCTGTTTGTTTGTTTGTTTGTGGATTTGATTCGTATACAAATCCAGAAAAATGGACCTATCGGCTTGAAATTTAGCACAGACATGTAAAATAATATAGAATAAATTGTAGTCCACTTTAAAACTTTGAAAGTCCACCCGTTCCCGGAATTTAAGAGATTTTTTATGTTCTCCCCGCCAAAAGCTTTCCGTAATGGTAACCCCTGTAGTGAAAAAAGTGTGAAATAAGGATCGTGGTTGCCATGTGTGGCGATTTTGCCGAATAAAATGTTTTAAATTCTCAAAATAAAAATAAAAGAATAATAATGATTTTTTTTTTTGTTAGTTTATATTCGTAATGTTACAATAGTTCTGAATACAAAAGTTCAGAATTCTATGTCTAAAAGTTTTAGAGTAGTACAAAATACAAAATAATTTTTGGAGCAAAATTTGGTGATATTTCGGCAAAACTCGCCAAGGTCGACGACAAATGGCGAGATTTTACCCATGGACCAAACAATGACTGACTATCGGCAAATTTGGCGATATTTCGGCAAAATTCGCCAAGGTCGACGACAATTGGCGAGATTTTGGGCATGGGCCAAACATGACTCTCTAAAGACGTAATATATTGAAGATGTCCATAAACATTAATGCACTAAAATTCTTTTGGGTGGTCCTGTCAATAAACTCTCCAGTAGATTCGAACCAAAATTCGAGATGCACAATACACAAAAATCTTATTATACGAAATTTCAACATTCTACGACTAATAGTTTTTGAGATTTGAGAGTTAAATAATTACACGCGTACACCAAAAGTCGTCAAGCTTGGCGACTTTTGAGGTAATTCTAGAGGGAGGCTCGTGACCGTGGTCTGACCATTACCTAACTATAGGATAGGATGGTACGCTTTAATGAATTTCTGCCCATAGAGCGTAATGTATTTCGAATCTTTTGGGCGGTCACTGTATATAAACTATCCAGTCGATTGAGACCAAAAGGGGAGGTGCACAACGTAGATCATAGAACAATCCTAAATATCAAATTTCAACATTCTACGACCAATAGTTTTTGAGATATGCGAGTTACATACATACGTACGTAACGTCACGTACAGACGGCATGGAAAAACTGGCCAAAATAGACTCGCCGCTGGTCAAAATGAGTTGCAGACGCGTTTATGTGATCGTGCATGCTAGCTTACGATGAGATGCATCAAAAATTTTCTTAAAATTAAATTTAGAGGTAGTCAAAATCAGTTTTTTCTCGAAATTTGGCCCCCGAAATTTTTCGGGATCACATTACTTCCTTATACTCCGAACTAGGAAGTAAAAGAGAATCTGATGTGGCCAACACATGACTTCCTTGCACGTCTATTAAATCAAAAATATTTTCTGACGCACTTCCTCTAAACTTATTTGTTTGAAAGAGATAAAATATCAATAATAGTAAGGTTTAGCGATTTCTAGCCAAATATTTCGATATCGCCAAGCTGAGTTCAATTTGAAAGATTTCCTTCTGACACTTTATTTGGCGATATTTCACCAAAAGCCGACAAGCTTGAGATAGTTTGCGAGATTTTGGGGATAGCCAAAGTAGTCATTGACCACAGACTTTCAATGAATTGAATGCATCCATACACCTTAATGTATTTAAAGTCATTTGGCTCACCCTGTAAATAAATTCCCAGTCGATTGCAGTCAAAAAAGATATTGAAAACAGTTAGATATTACAATAGTTCTAAATACAAAAGTTCAAAATTCTACGGGTTAAAGTTTTAGAGTTATACAAAATACGAAATAATTTTTGGCGCCAAATTTGGCGATATTTCGGCGAAACTCGCCAAGGTCGACGACATATGGCGAGATTTTAAGCATGGACCAAACAATGACTGACTATCGCCAAATTTGGCGATATTTCGCCAAAACTCGCCAAGGACGATGAAAATGGCGATATTTTGGACATGGACCAAATGACTGACTATCGCCAAATTTGGCGATATTTTGGTAAAACTCGCCAAGGTCGACGACAGACGGCGAGATTTTGGGCATGGACCAAACAATGACTGTCTACAGTTGTATTATATTGAAGATGTCCATAGACATTAAAGTATTGAAATTCTTTTCGGTGGTCCTGTAAATAAACTCTCCAGTAGATTGGAACCAAAAATCGAGATGCACAACTTGATGTTACAACAATCTTATATATGAAATTTCAACATTCTACGACTCATAGTTTTTGAGATTTGAGAGTTAAATACATACACGCGTACACCAAAAGTCGCTAAGCTTGGCGACTTTTGGCGTAGTTGTTGAGGGAAGCACGTGACCGAAGTCAGACCATTACCTAACTTATAGGGTAGGACGGTATTGTGCTTGAAATGGATGAATGCCCCTAAAATTGCCATTGACCGTAATGAAGTATGTTTACAAGCCCCACTGAGAAAATCGCTCCCAATGACCCAAATGTTGCCAAGCATGGCGACTTTTGGCAAAATATCACGCGATTGGGCGACAAAAATAAGTCCCCAAAAGTGAAGTGGCCGAAGGCCTAGGACCCCTATTTCTCGAGATTTCTAGAAACTGCATACAAATGAAACCTCCGTATCTTCGGTTCTAGTGGACCGACTGATGATATTTGATGCAACAAAAAGCAAAATTTAACTATTTGAAGAGTAGAATACGAGTTTTAAACTATTTTAAGCCCCAGAACAGCGGGTTGCCCCGAAAAATCGTAATAATATAAACTATTCTGTCGATTGGGACCAAAAGGAGAGGTGCACAACTTGATGTTACAACAATCTTATATATGAAATTTCAACATTCTACGACTCATAGTTTTTGAGATTTGAGAGTTAAATACATACACGCGTACACCAAAAGTCGCTAAGCTTGGCGACTTTTGGCGTAGTTGTTGAGGGAAGCACGTGACCGAAGTCAGACCATTACCTAACTTATAGGGTAGGACGGTATTGTGCTTGAAATGGATGAATGCCCCTAAAATTGCCATTGACCGTAATGAAGTATGTTTACAAGCCCCATTGAGAAAATCGCTCCCAATGACCCAAATGTTGCCAAGCATGGCGACTTTTGGCAAAATATCACGCGATTGGGCGACAAAAATAAGTCCCCAAAAGTGAAGTGGCCGAAGGCCTAGGACCCCTATTTCTCGAGATTTCTAGAAACTGCATACAAATGAAACCTCCGTATCTTCGGTTCTAGTGGACCGACTGATGATATTTGATGCAACAAAAAGCAAAATTTAACTATTTGAAGAGTAGAATACGAGTTTTAAACTATTTTAAGCCCCAGAACAGCGGGTTGCCCCGAAAAATCGTAATAATATAAACTATTCTGTCGATTGGGACCAAAAGGAGAGGTGCACATCTTGATGTTACAACAATCTTATAAATAAAAATGAAATTCTGTTTGTTTGTTTGTTTGTTTGTTTGTTTGTTTGTTTGTTTGTGGATTTGAGTTGTATACAAATCCACAAAAATGGACCTATCAGCCTGAAATTTTGCACAGATATGTAAAATAATATAGAATAAATGATAGTCCACTTTAAAACTTTGAAAGTCCACCCGTTCCCGGAATTTAAGAGATTTTTTATGCTCTTCACGCAAAAATCTTTCCGTAATTCTAACCCCTGTAGTGAAAAAAGGTGAAATAAAGATCGTGGTTGCCATGTGTGGCGATTTTGCCGAATAAGATGTTTTAAATTCTCAAAGTAAAAATAAAAGAATAATAATGATTTTTTTTTTTTTTTTTGTTAGTTTATATTCGTAAGGTTATATTTTTTTTAATTATAATATCGTGTGCATGGGAAATCGGAGCAGGAATGAAATGTTTTATACGCAAAACAATAAGAATTGAAGATTTCCGAGGCTAATATGTTAAAATTTTTTAGTTTGGCGAAAAAATAAAATGGCTCAAATGCCGAGAAAGTGAGTTCTAGCGGTTTGCACAGTTTCCGGCTTGGCGAATTTACTGAGAGCTTAAGGAAACGGATTTTTGAAAACAAGTACAAAGGTTTTATTAGAATACAGCGTTAAATTTTAATGATCCCTGCGAAAATAATGCAGTTATTAAGGGATTTCAAGGGATCTATCTTCAGCATTCTCGCGATTTTGAGGAGGATTCTAACGCTTGGCGCTATTTATCGTAATTTAATCGTCTGCTATTTGGGTTATGAATATTGGGGCAGAGTGCGAGTGGTAGAGGAATTAATTATATGGCATTCACACATTTAGAACATTTATTAACGAAACATAACATAGCACAACATATAACATCGACGAAAAAACATTGGAATAAGTAAAACACAATAAGGGGTAACTAGGGGCAACGGAACAGCATGTTGCCATACTATAAAAAGGTTAACAATGGGAAAGATTATTATTTGTGACATCACAGTCACTATTTGACTTTAATAATTATCCCCAATACCCCCACTTTATAAAAGTCCAAATAGTTTAGAAATGCCAGACAAACGTTCGGCTGACGTGGCTTTGGTTAAACAATCAGCTAAATTATTTTCTGACTCTACATAGTTGACTGTCATCAAGCCTTCTTCAATTTTCTCTCTCACAAAATGATGCCTGATGTCAACATGTTTAACACGTCGAGAGTTGATTGGATTTTTGCTAATGCATATGGCACCTCTGTTATCACAGTATAATTTGACTGTTTCATTTTGCAGATTTTCCAGTTCTTCTTGTAATTGCTTAAGCCATAACAGCTCTTGTGTGGCTGAACTTATAGCCATATACTCAGCTTCTGTTGTGGACAATGCGACTGTTGTTTGTCGCTTTGAGTTCCAACTGATGGCTCCGCCTGCATTTATAAAAACATATCCAGTTGTTGAACGACGGTCATCTTTGTTGTTAGCCCAATCGGAATCACAGTAACCACATAAACTATCTCCATTTTTGCAAAAATGCAACTTTTTTGTTAATGTGCCTTTTAAATATCTAAATATTCTTTTAACTGCAATCCAATGTGCCTTTCCTGGATTGTTACAAAACTTGCTTAACAAACCAACTGCGTGAGCAATATCTGGTCGAGTACCTTGTGCAATATAAAGTAAAGAACCAATTGCCTCACGATATGGGACGTTTTCCATTAATTTTCTTTCTTCTTCTGATGCTGGACACATATCTTTGGATAAATTATTTTGAAGAGTTAAAGGAGTTGATGTACCTTTACAATCTTCTAAGCCAAAACGTTTCAGTATGTCTTTAATAAATTTAATTTGATCAATAGCTATAGAATCTTTTTGTTGAACAATATTTAGGCCAAGAATGTAATGAGCTTCACCAAGATCTTTTACGGGAAATTGTTTGTTTAGCTTTTGAAATAGTTTATCTTTACGTTTCTGATTATTCGTAATAATTAGTAAATCATCAACATATACAGCAACTATAAAGAATTCCTTACCTTTAATATTGAAGAAGATGCAAGGATCTACTTTAGATCTTTGTAAATCCATTTTGAGTAGGCAATCACTTAACTTTTTATACCAAACTCTGCTGGCTTGCTTCAAACCATATATTGATTTATTTAAGCGGCAATAACGATTTGGAAAGTGTTCCGTTTCAGGTAGTTCCATATAAATTTCTTCATCAAGCTCAGGATGGAGAAATGCTGTTTCCACATCCATTTGAAATAGCTTCAGATCGTGTTTCACTGCAAGAGATAAAAGGTAACGAATGGAACTTTGGCGAATTGTAGGTGAAAACGTTTCTTCATAATCAATCCCATATTTTTGAGAGCATCCTTTAGCAACTAGGCGAGCTTTATATCTTTCTACTTCTCCATTTGCTTTGTATTTAGTCTTGAAAATCCATCGACTTCTGATCGGTTTCTTATCAGATGGTAGGTCACAGTAGGTCCAAGAATTGTTGGCAAGATGAGCGTTTATTTCATCTTCAACAGCTATCTTCCATTTATCAGCTTCAGGTCTTTTCATTGCTTCTTCGTACGTTTCTGGATCTTGATCATCAAAAATGTTAGCTTGATAAACTATGAAATCGTCATTAAAATATTTACTGTTTGGAGTGATAATTCTCTTGGGATATCGACTACTGTGAGATTCTTCTATTTCTTCTTTGGCTTCATCGTCAGTTACAGTTTCCTTTTCTTCATGTTTATCTATAGACGTGACATTCTCTTCTACTTCATCTTTGTTAGTTTCTTTAATTTCATCAGCATCTTCGGGTGGTTGGGATAAATTCTTCATAATTTCATTTTCAAGGAATATAACATCTCGGCTAATAATTACCTTTCTTGTAAGTGGTTTGAAAATACGATAGCCTTTACTGCCTTCTGCATACCCTATGAATATTCCTTCTTCAGATTTAGCATCCCATTTCTTCCTAAGGGAGTCTGCTATATGCACCATTACTTTGCATCCAAATATCTTCAGGTGCGAAAGATCTGGCTTTCTTTTTGTCCAGACTTCTTCAGGTGTCTTAAATTTAACAGCTTTCGTGGGTGACCTGTTTTTCAGATAGTTTGCTGTGTTAACAGCTTCCGCCCAATGTTCTCTCGGTAGACCTGAGTCGAGCAGCATAGTACGAGCTTTTTCAACAAGAGTTCTATTCAGTCGTTCTGCGACCCCGTTTTGTTCAGGTGATCTGGGAACTGTCGTTTCATGTCTGATTCCAGATAACTTCAGATGTCGCTCAAGGTCTTTATTCACATATTCTCCACCATTGTCCGAGCGAAGGGCTTTGATTCTCTTTCCTGTTTGGTTTTCAACCAGAGCTTTAAATTCCAGGAATTTATCTTTAACTTCATCCTTTGTTTTTAGAAAATAAACAAATGACTTACGGGAGAAATCGTCTGTAAACGTAAGAAAATACCTTGATCCACCAATGGAAACAGTTGACATAGGACCACATAAGTCTGAGTGTACAAGTTCTAGAACAGACTTAGAACGATTTTTCGATGCGTGCGGAAAAGGTTGTCGGTGCTGCTTGCCTTTAACACACGTGATACAGGGCTCCTTTGGATCAGCTTCACAAGAAATTCCTGTAGACATTTTAGAAATCAATAGCTTCATATCTCTTCTATTTAAATGAGCTAAACGGCGATGCCAGACATCGTGAGAATTCAAAGTTGCCACTGACGCTTTAACTTGCAAAGTGTCCAATTTGTACAACCCATTATTTTCTGAAGCTGTAGCAAAAATGAACTTTCGAGGAATTTCAATTACCGACTCAGTTATTTTGCAACCTTGTCTGTCGAACACTACTGATTTGCCTTTCTTCACTATTTGAGATATAGAAAGTAAATTTGTCGTCAAATCTGGAGCATGAATGACATCATTCGCCTTAACAGTGTGTTTATTCGCTAACTGAATATTAACATCACCAATTCCAGTTGCCGGAACAGAATTACCATTTGCAACATCAATATTTCGATTAACTTCAGGTTTAAGGTTCTTTATCCAGTCACTTCTAGGAGTCATGTGATTGTTACATCCAGAGTCCAAATACCAGTCTGTTGGTTGCTTTTCATCATTTTCAGTAGATGTAAATAAACTACAAGCTTTATTATGTGGTTCGTTCTTGTATTTAACCGTATTTCTTCTCGGTTTTAAACATGATGAGCTAAAATGGCCAAATTCATTACAATTATAACAACGAGCTTTGCGACTGTCTTTATGCTTACGTTTTTGTGAAAATTTGTTCGCTGACTTCCCATAAAAAGCATTATCAGAGGATGTTAATGTTGAACACATGTCCTTAATGTTTTCTTGTAATAGCAAATTTTTCACAAATTCGATTGTTATCGTCTGATTGGATCCCTGTATTCCAAGAATTAGCGGGCGAAATTTTTCTGGCAACCCTCCTAAAATAATACCACCAACAGTCTCATTTTCAAGCGGCTTTCCAATGCTTTCTAATTGCTCTGCGATAGAAGTAATATGATCTATATATGCGGTCATAGAAGAAAATTCTTCATATTTTGTTCTAAATAGAGAGCCATATAAACCGATTCTTCGAACTACACCGTTATCCTCATATGTTCTTTGAAGAGACATCCAAGCTTCTTTAGCAGTTTTAGCCTTTTTGGTTTCAGCTGACGCAATGGGCTTAATCGATAAATTTATCTTAGCTAATGCTCTTTTATCTAATTCTGGATCAATATTAGTGCCTTCAATACAATCCCACAAACCGGCATCTACGAGAAAATTTTTCATAAGAAATTTCCAATCGGCGTAGTTTCTGCCATCTAAATGCTTTGATTCAGGTAAACCCCCACTTGATGTGGACACGGGAGTTTTTTTAACATTTAGTTGCGTTTGTAATTGTTCAATTTGAAGCTGTAAAGCTTTAATCGCTTCATTTTCTGCCATAATGAAAGCACTTTAAATCTTTTTGAAGAATCAGTTCGAATACGAAAAATTAAACTTAGAATACGAATAAAATTTTATATTGCATACCTTTATCACAATCCTCTACGCTATTTCTGGGCCACCATAACCTATTGGGGCAGAGTGCGAGTGGTAGAGGAATTAATTATATGGCATTCACACATTTAGAACATTTATTAACGAAACATAACATAGCACAACATATAACATCGACGAAAAAACATTGGAATAAGTAAAACACAATAAGGGGTAACTAGGGGCAACGGAACAGCATGTTGCCATACTATAAAAAGGTTAACAATGGGAAAGATTATTATTTGTGACATCACAGTCACTATTTGACTTTAATAATTATCCCCAATAATGAATACACCTGCGTAAAGTTTTTGAAATTTTCATTCAGTTGGAATTGTGCATTTTTCAGAGCAGCTTTTCTGCATCTAATGTATTACATCCAGAAAAAAGGATGTTAGAAATATCAATTTTAATTTTGTTTAATCACACTCATGAATAATGATACACTTTCCAACTTAATAAAAGAAGGAACGAAAATAGGGAAGACCCATGGATTATAACTCTTTTTATATATAGCACTTTAGTGCGTATTTAAAAATCTGAAAGTGTGTCAGATTTTCTATGATTCTAGCGCTTGGCGCAATTTAATGAGAGGGTATTTTTAAAAACAAGCGTAGGTTATCTTATAAATAAAAATGAAATTATGTTTGTCAATTTGTTGATTGGGGTAGTATACAATTCCACAAAAATGGACCTGTCAGCCTGAAATTTTACACAGATATGTAAAATAATATAGAATAAATGTAGTCCACTTTAAAACTTTGAAACTCCACTTAAAAACGTTTTCCTCCTGAAGGGTTCCCTTAATTTCCGTTCCCGGAATTTAAGAGATTTTTTATGTTCTCCACGCAGAAAGCTTTACGTAATATTAACCCCTGTAGTGAAAAAAGTGTGTGAAATAAGCATCTTGGTTGCCATGTGTGGCGATTTTGCCGAATAAAATGTTTTAAATTCTTAAAGTAAAAATAAAAGAATAATAATGATTTTTTTAGTTTATTTTTTTAGGTTATTTTTTTAATTATAATATCGTGTGCGCATAAGAAATGAGAGCAGGAATGAAATGTTTTATACGCAAAACAATGAGGATCGAAGATATCCGAGACTAATATGTAATTTTTTTTAGTTTGGCGAAAAATAAAATGGCTGATAGGCCGATTTTTAGAGTGTGAGTTCTAGCGGTTTGCACAGTTTTAGGCTTTTTGGCTCAATTTACTGAGAGCTTAAGGGAATAGCATTTTTGAAAACAAGTGTATAGGTTTTCTTAGAATACAGCATTAAATTTTAACTATCCGTGCAGAAATAATGCAGTTATTAGGACATTTCAAGCGATGTAGCTTCAGAATTCTCGCCAATTGAGTACATTGATTTAACTTGGGGGAAATCCGCCAAATTTCTGAAAATTGAAATCTTCTCATTTAGTACATCGGAGTAACGATGAATAAAACATGTTATAGTTGATAATTTAAAAAATGCGGCTGCATTAAGGGATTCCACTTTTCAAATAAATGCCTGGCGGTCGAACCATTTCCCATTTTTATTGCTGCTAAGTCAATGCTTCGAATGATTCCCAAAACTCTTGCAAAATGGCGTATGCTGGCACTTTGGCGAGGCTTAGATTTGAAACTGGATTTTACTTGAGACTGGTATATACGTATAATAAGACTGGTTATAGATAAAAATGAATGTTGGTATGTGTGTAGGAGGTTGAAAAACTCCAGCACCGTTTCACCGATTACCATGAAATTTGGTTCACCTAAGTCTTTTATCATGGAGAAGGTTTTTATGCTATCCGTTTTCCTCTAACTTTTCACTAGGTGGCGCAGCAGAACGTCGAATTCTATTCCGTTTAGCCGTTTGCTATGCGAATATCGTCCAACAAATTTCGATGAAATTTGGTACACGCGAATATTAGAACACGGAGAATATTTTTCACTATCCATTTGCTGTAACTTACCGCTAAATAGCGCTGCAACGCATCAACTTCTATACCGTTCTACTGGTCGGCATAAAATTTTTTATACTTACACATTTGAGAACGAAGAATATATTCTAACTGCGTTACTTTTGATGTTACTCACCACTAGATGGCACTGCAATGCATTATTATTTTAACTGGCCACTAGATGACGCTGCAGCAGGCCAAATTTTTGACCATTCAAACGGTCTCTATGAAAATCAGTATACATAGCTATTTGAACAATGAGAATATTTTGGCGTTATCCATTTTGCTATAACTCGCCACTTGACAGCGCTGTAGCAAATCATTACTTTAATTAACCACTAGATGGCCCTGCAGTGTATCACTTCTTGACTGTGCGAATAATCGCTATGAAAATAGGTATACATAGATAGTTGAACACGGTCGCTATGAAAATCAGTATACATAGCTATTTGAACAATGAGAATATTTTGGCGTTATCCATTTTGCTATAACTCCCCACTTGACGGCGCTGTAGGAAATCATTACTTTATTGAACCACTAGATGGCCCTGCAGTGTATCACTTCTTGACTGTGCAAATGATCGCTATGAAAATAGGTATACATAGATATTTGAACACAGGGAAGAGTTTGGCGCTATCCATTTTCCTATAACTTACCACTCGATGTCGCGTCAACACATGAACTTCAGGACTGTCCAGCCGATCGTCATGAAAATTCGTATACATCGATATCTGAATGCGAAAAATATTTTCGCCGTATCCGTTTTGCTAAAACTCGCCACTAGATTGCGCTACGCCGCATGGCCTTCTGCACCGTACAAACGATTGCCTTGCAATTCGGTATGCATGATTATTGGACACAATATAACGCGATATCCATTTTGCTATATCTGTTTATTACAATGAATAGTAATCACCACAAATCGTACTATCAAAAAGTCCATTCATTCCCGTGCGAAGAACGGGTACTTCAGCTAGTATACTATAGACTCCGATACTCAAACCTCTCCGAGCGGCCACCCCTCTAAACGGCCCCTTTTTCAAGGCACGGATTTTTCGGCTCATAGACTTCATGTTAAAATAACCTCTGTAAGTGACCACCCGACCCCCTCTCAACAGCCACCGAGTGGGATCGCCCATTTCATTTTTCGGGAAATTCTACTCACTCCGTGCTTTCATTTTGAGCGAAAAAAATTCAAGGTCAGGTTCAGGATCGAACATGAGACCCAGGAATCACTTGCGAAGTCCATTTTGGAGCAAAAATGCCATTCACGTCCATGTTCACGCCCGTTTCATTTTGTGAGTGGGTCGGTGATCTGAGTTGCCAATCGGAAAGAAAGTCAGCTGAATGATTGAACGGCGTAAAAACGCGAATCAACAAAGTCATTCAAGAAAAGGTAGTCCGGTCAAATTACACCAAAAAATAGGAGTGAAGTTACAAAAATTCACACCCAGCTGATAGTGGGTAGGATTGTTCAAAACACCATCCTAAATGATATCTAAAAAGGTCCTCATCGATCCGATACCTGGAAAAAAATGGACACGGGGTCAAAGGTCAAATGGACGGAAATATCCTTTCGAGTACCTCTCGATTTACTTTTAAGAATTTTTGCGATGCATCTCATCGTACGCTAGCATGCACGTTCCTATAAATGCATATACAACCCACTTTGACCGACCGCGAGTCTATTTTGACCCGTTTTTGCATGCCGTCTGTACGTACGTATGTACAGCTGCGGAAAAAAAAGTCCCACTTGCTCTTTATTTCGCCGTCGTTCGTCGTACAGTAAAGTTATATATACCATTCGTTTGCAAATAACGCGTACTTTAATTTACTATTAATTTAATTTGCATCAGGGGCCGTCTTCATATTTAATTCTGCATCAACTTCGTTTTTCTCTATGGCAACCCCATATTTTGACTTTATTAAACGAAAGAAAACCTTCAAATTACCCTAAATATAAATTTTCACCAATTTTCTACGATAATTTCCGGAGATATTGCGAATTAATTTTTGCGCGTTTTTAAGGGACTTTCTGCAAATTGAAAAACGCTATTTGTAGGTTCCGAACTTTTCGCCTTTCATTAATTTCGCTCGCGAGAGTTAAAAGAAATTAATATTATTTTCAAGGAAAATATTGTTTCCATCTCTCTTAAAGTTTTTTGTACTGAGAATATCAAGGGTAGAATAGAATATTTAGTCTGTGGTCCAAATGACCCGTGAGTTCATAACTTCCTTGGTTCGTACACATGATTTAAGGGAAAAATGCAAAATGACTGCTCACGATTTTGAAAATCTTTGTAATTTTGAAATTGTTATTGAGTATTTCCGTTGATGGTTCTCTTAGACAGGTGAAATGTTGGCAGGAGTTAGAGGCTGCTCTCTGCTCTTCTGACTACAAGCTTGAATATTACTCAGCTATGGTCGAACTTGAAGAATGATTTCCTGATAGAAAATTTATTTGTTTGAATTTCATGTAAAAAACGCAATTACTTTTTTGCCGACCCAATATTATCACTGTGTTTGTTATTTCACTTTCTTCATTTAATACTATCGTCTGCAATGTGCAATATTCTTAAGACTTTTGGCGGTATTTTAATTTATAGTTAGATGAAAATTTAGACAGAAAAACGTGATTTTGAATGTTTGATAAAGTATGGGGAAGTCCAAAGACCTAATGTTTCCGATATTAAAAAAGGTCACATTCACGCCTGGAAAGTTGAGGATGTTAGTTTTTCAGAAATAGGACGTTGTATTAGAAGACATACATCTACTGCATCTAATTCTATAGCTGGAAAATATTTTATTTTGGGGAATATGGTAGCGGACGCAACAATACACGCTTTATAGAATCCCTATCAAACTGTAAAAACCTCTAATTTCAAAATTTGATATTTTTAATACTGGTATCTTTTACTGTGTTTTTGCACAAAATAAATCTAATTTACGTTTATTTTATGCAATTTTCAAAAAATTTTCACTTAATAAATTTATATAGGGTCCCTTAACTCATGAAAATAACACATTTTATTTAATATAAATTAAACTACTGAACGTAAAAATTTGAAATTTTGCACAGCCATGTAATATTAATTTCTGCATCTATTTCCATCGAAATTTGGCTAGGTCGCTATTCATAATTTGTTTGAATATTAATTTAATAATTCATAATTCATATTAATTTATTAAAAATCATAATAACATTAAATTATGTTTGGGTCGTTTAGTTCTAATAGTACGAATAAAAATCAGCTTCTTACTACCAATATTATATGAGATATGAATTGAAGTATGAAAAAATATTTTAACATAGGGGGAGGGGGATTTTGGGTGCTCATAACTCACTCATTTTCTGTCCAAATTTATTGAAAATGGGTGTCCGGGGTTAAAATGAGCTAAATTTTTGAAATATGAAGTGAAATCTAGGGGTTGCTATTGAGAAAAAAAAGTTGGTGCGAATTTTAATATGTAGATGGCCCCTTATGCAATTTTTATGCATAGCAAATTAAAGTGTACGTCAATCGTAAACGATTGGTATCTGTAACTTTGCTGTACGACGAACGACGGCCGAAAAAAGTACAAGTGGGACTTTTTTTTCCCGCAGCTGTACATATGTATGTAACTCGCATATCTCAAAAACTATTGGTCGTAGAATCTTGAAACTTTATATTTAGGATTCTTGTAACATCTAGTTGCACACCTTCCCTTTTGGTCCCGATCGACTAGATAGTTTATATAGAGGACCGCCCAAAAGATTCGAAATACATTACGCTCTATGGGCCGAATTTCATTAAACCCCCATATCTCAAAAACTATTGGTCGTAGAGTGTTGAAACTTTATATTTAGGATTTTTGTAACATCTAGTGTTGCACCTCCCCGTTCGGTTCCATTCGACTAGATAGTTTGTCTACAGGACCGCCCGAAAGATTCGAAATACATTACGCTCTATGGGCCAAAATTCATTAAACTCGCATATCTTAAAAACTATTGGTCGTAGAATGTTGACACTTTATATTTAGGATTGTTGTAACATCTACTTGTGCAGCTTCCCTTTCGGTTCTATTCGACTGTATAGTTTATCTACAGTGCCGCCCAAAAGTTTCTAAATGCATTACGCTCTATGGGCAGAAATTCATTAAAGCGTATTTTAAAGATATTAGGCTACTTCAAACGACTCACAAGTGGAATCTGCTGTTAAGAGTTATAAAATGAATTTCTCCATCGAAAATAGTGTCTTTATCATTTATAGTTTTGCTATAGGCACACTCAAAAATTTCCAACGCATTACGGTCAAGGACACTTTTAGGGACATTCACCCGTTTCAAGCACAATACCGTCGTACCAAGTTAGGTAATCATCCAACCACGGTCACGTGCTTCTCTCAAAAATTATACCGATTGGGTGTACGAGTGTATGTATTTAACTCCCATATCTCAAAAACTATTAGTAGTAGAATGTTGAAATTTCATGTATAAGATTGCTGTGACATCTAGTTCTGCATCTCGATTTCTGGTTCCAATCTATCGTAGAGTTTATTTACTGGACCACTCAAAAGAATTTCAATACATTAATGCCTACGGACATGCCGACCAGATTGTAGAGTGGATAAAGCAACGTACTACGGTTTCGGGTTCACCTCCCGTCGGTCGGGGTTCGATCCCCGACTGGGCCGATGGCCACTGCTTCGAAAGCAGAGGCCTGCCATTTGAAAAAAAAAAATGTTTACGGATATCTTCATTACATTACATCTGTAGTCAGTTACTATGGGTCCATGTCCAAATTCTCGCCATTTGTCATCGACTTTTAATTACAGAATTTTGTATTTAGAAATATAGTAACATCTAACTGTGCATCTCTTTCTTGATTGCAATCGACTGGGTCATTTATTTGCAGGATCTAACTTTTATTATTCAATAGTTTCAAATGAAACAGAATCACAACAGATCTGTGGAATAGGCCTACCGGGGAAACCACATAAAAAAAAAAAAAAAAAAAAAAAAAAAAAAAAAAAAAACGCGCTAAGTACACTACCTCAAAGGTGGCGTGGAAACGTGTGCATATTATGACGATTACAACTCTTCCAACTTTTTGAATCGTTATAACTCAGAAAAAAAAATATTTAGACATTATTTATAGGTAGTTATCTAATCTACAATTTTTGTCTGAACTCATTTTATGATAAAACTGACCGTTTTGCTGAAAATCGCGAAAAACCCTTTTTTGTGACCTTTGACCTCGAGTCCATTTTTTTCCAGGTGTCGGATGGATGAAGACTTTTCAGATTTCATTTAGGAGGGTGTTTTGAACAATCCTACCCACTTTCAGCTGGGTGTGAATTTTTGTAACCTCGGATGTCTAAATTTGATTAACTATTTTTTTTTTCTTTTTTAGTTTATAAACTTTTGACTTTGGCTGTTTCCTGGAGGACTGTTTCGCTGAAGCCCAGACACGTGGCAGACAGTGCGGGGGAAAACTAAAGAATCCCGAAAAAAAAAATCATGGATCCCGGGAGACTCTCGTTGAGACTTCTCTAGAAAAGAAAGAAACTGAATGACACACAGCCTCTGCTTCCCCTTTCAATCTCTCGACGGAAGTGGGCCCGAAGTAGTTAATAGACTCACTGCACAGCAATCATCATGGTCATGGAATCAATGTCCATGAAATTCTGAAGCAGGTTCTTTGAAATCCGTTTGGCAAGTTCTTAACAACCAGTACAAGAAATGTCTCGCGATCCGTTCGCCGCCCTGTTCAGGAAATTCGACCTCCCGTTTTCGGCCGAAGGGGCCGAAGTGGACATCGCTTCGGAAGCGGTCAAGAAGTCCGAGCTGCTCGGGGACGAAGACAGGCAGAAGGTGGGTTGAAAACTTCCACCCTCTCAGAGCATTTCCTTGGCCGACGAGAAAGACCGGTGCTCAGAATCTGGTCACACCCATTTGCCCTCTAAGAGCCATGTGACCATCTTAGTCCGAGATAGCCACCCCCCTGGGTGACATGACTCTTAGTTGGCAAATGGGGGTGACCAGAATGTCAACACCGCAGCCTGTCTTTTTCGTCAGCAACGGAGCCTTTAGACGTGACGTTTCTATGACGTCATCTGGGTGAGAGACGGCAAGGAAATGCACGTTCTAATCCATGTGCGCGCCGTGTTTGTCTTTCTTGTTCCACAAAACATATCTTCAGAATTAAAATCTATTCTAAAAACGCCTACCAAATCTGTTGAACGGCCTTTCTTCAGGCATATTCTAACTATACCTCACCTTCATGAATATCAGTTGAATGGGTGTCGTAATCCACGAGTGTACCGTATTTGTCTTAAAACGTTTCTTTAGAGCTGAAATCTACATTATAAAATCGCCTGAGACTAATTTTCCATCTTCGCCAGGCCTATTCTAACAATACTTTTAATTTGTAACAAACTGTCGCTTTTGCCAGTTTCTTGCCCAGTTTGGAATATGTCGCCAAGCTTGGTTCGGTTTTGAGAACTTATTTTTCTCGAGAAACTGGGCGATCCAATATTGAACACCTCGGCGACTTTCACCATCTTATTCCTCCAGCCTCCCGCAGTATGCACTGTTTCGACTCATTGAAAAGTGACCAATCGTGTAGACGTAATGTAATGTCGACGCTGAAAAACCTGATTGATTTTAATAGCACTCGAACACATAAAAAATGTAAATAAATTGCATTCCAGAGTGGAAGAAGAAAGATGTGTGAGGCTTTTTGCAGGTGAATAGTTGTTTCAGGTGCCTTACTTGCTAAGGCTGTTTAACTTGACGAGCGAAAGCGGCTTCGGGGACTAAGAGAAAACCATGAAAAATGGGTGGTTTGGGGATTTAAGGATACATGTCGCGCCATCTTTATTCATGTAATGGACACAACAGCTAGCAGTATTTTTTAGAATATCTCTGCAAAAATTTAAAAAATATAATTATAACTCTAAAACTGAAACGATCTTAACTTTTCTCTTGGTGTAAAATATTGTAATAAGCATTAGAGTTCAGCGCGAGTTCATTTTTTTCAAATGAAATTCAATTAAAACGCGATAAAACTGCTGAAACATTTCAGTCCGAAATACCATCTTCATTCATTTACTTACTTTTTTAATTAAATGGCTCGTATAAACTTAATGTTTATAGAACATATCGTAAAGTAGTTTCAGATGAACCCTTATAAATTTTTCGGTAGCTTTTCCACCGTCATTTTATTTTAAATCGTGAATGTAATCTTGTAATTTAAATTTTATAATTTTATTTTAAATCTTAAAATGTAGTACATTTTTGTCCCCAAAACATTCTTAAATGTATTAAGAAGCGATCCAAATTTATATTTTAAAGTTGCGTTTGAAAGAACATTTTTCAGTTAGCCAATTTTGAATTTGAGTTTAAAAAACAATAATTTTTTCTTCTTCATTTTTATGAAAACTGACTAGTTATTCAGATTTTAAATTGGCAGTAGTCCACAGTATAGTTTCCGAGGAAATATTCTGGAAATTTTCATAGTTCTAGCACCGTAAGTTTATTTTTTATCTGTAATCAAAGTGAACCCAAAAGCACACTTCTCCGAAAAAAATGGCACGCTTAATTTTTTTTTCAAAAAATGAAGTAACTTTTCGATTTTGTAATTTGTTTCAGTTCACAGTATGGTTTCTGAGGAAAGAGTCTAAAACTTTTCATAGTTCTAGCATCGTAAGTTCATTTCTGATCTTTAGTGAAAGTCCATCGAAAACTTTTTCCTCTGAAAAAGTGCCAAGTTTCACATTAAAAAAAAAAAATTAGATAGTTTTTCAAAATTTATCTCAATGTCAGCTCTCTAGTTTCCGAGGAAACATTCTGAAAATTCTCAGAATTATAACATCGTCAATTTATTTCTAAGCGAAAGTCGAGAAAATAGCGTTTTCTCTGAAAAAGTGTCAAGTTTAAGAATTACAAAAAAAATAAATAACTTTTCAAATTTTGTCTCAGTGTCGATTCTTATTCTAGTTTTAGAGGAAACGTCCTGGAAATTCTCATGGTGATGTGATTATAAGTTTACTTCCTATCTTGGGCGACCGAAATCCACCGTTTTCAGGTAGAACAGCCTTAAGTCAAAAATAAAAACTAGCTTTCCTCGCGTTCAGATATAAAAGTGGGAAACGCTTTGCACGAAACTGGTTTACTTTTACGGAGAACAACAGTTTGAGAGATTTTCCCCTGACGCATGCGTGTCTCTTCGTCGTTTCAGGTGTTCCTGCGAGAGGTGCTGAGCATCGTGGAGGAGAGTTACGGCTGCGAGCACCTGGAGTTCGCCGAGATCGCCTTGCACCTGGGAGACGTGTACGTGAACGCCGCGAACCACGCGGAGGGGAGGGACCTCCTCCAGAGGGCGCTGCGGATCTTCGAGAGGCGGCTCGGGCCCGACTCCCTGAAGGTGGCCGAGGCGCTGGTCAGGCTGGCCGTGGCCCACGTGTTCCTGGACGACCCCCCGAAGGCGGAAGCGGCCCTGGAGAGGGCCCTGCCCATCGTGGAGAGGCACTTCGCCCCCGATGACGTCAAGGTGAGACACACGCTACGATCTTTGAACTGATAACTGGGGAGACATGAGTGTGATGTCGTCCCCAATTCTGAAACAAGAATTGGGGACACTATTAGTTCCATGCTCTTCTCACATAAGCTTCCATTCATTCAACAAATGCATTATTAACAGTCGTAAAATGAAGGAAAAGTGATTTTTTTTTAAACCGGAAGAAATAACTATTTTAATTACTGACGACCCCAATTGCTGATGCTGCTTTTAAGCGGTATGCTTTTTTGGCCACTTGCCTTATTTCCTCTGGTCTGGAATATTAGACGGTTCAGGTCTTATTTTCTGTTCCAAGTTTTGAAGTCAAGTCATCTTTTTATTACGTGCTTGGAGAATTTGTGTGGTTTTTTTTAAAAAACCACATCAAATATAGTCTTATGCTTCTTTTTAAGGTGGCTTTCAATTGTGCATTCTATATATAGAGAGAGCTGTTTCACCTACGTCATTATCACTACGTCCCACCTTAGGAACCCACTTTTTTTGGTCAAACATTCGTTCCTTTGAGAAGGGTCATGGGCCGAAAACGTGGCTCTGTATCCCTCACTATCCGAGTTGACCGAAAAAAATTTCAGTGACGTCACGTGAAAATACTCTAGATGTAGTTGGGCAATTTTCGAAATTCACTAAGGTGAAGGCATGATTCGCCGTGCGTTCTGCCAGGCTCCTTTCACGGCGCTCTTCAAAACTACCCAGGTCATCTGGCGTGGCGTTCATGTCTGCCGACATCGCATAGGGCACCTGTTGAGGTGCCGTGCGGGAATATTCTTCCATGGCCTCGTCGATATCTTGAGACGGACCTACGTATCGTGAACCTAGCACTAAGGGAGCTTTGTCTGTCGAGAATACAACATGAGTTGCCGTCTCGGAGACCAGAAGCTGAGGGTACACAAGATCTCTGTTTTCGATCAGGATGCTTGCCGAGAGGTCTTTTGAGAGAACTGAGATCGAAGGGACAGGGTTACTTGAGGAAGCTTTGGCGTTGTTTAGATGCGGGTGCTAGGTCTATGCTATTGACTTCCATATGGGCTACCGAGTGTATTGTTTCCGTTTTTACGATGACTGAGATGAATTTGTACTATCTTTAATGGATTGCTATTGGCGGGAGCTTGAGTAGAACTCTGCATTTTTGAAGAAAATGTTTGGTGTTTGGAGAAATGTATATGCGGATTCTCATTTGAATTTTCTCAGCCGAATTCTTCTTCATTGAAAATGATTCGAAAGTTTTTAAAATTATGTTTAGGATACTGGATGCTCTCCGTTTTCGTGACTGTTAAGCTACTCTTAGTTTACGATCTGTTTACTTTGGGATCTATCTCTCTTGTCCGTGTGTTTGTCTTGGTTCGCGTTGTCTGTCCTTTTGTTTGCTTGTTCCTCTTTTGTTCTTTCGTAGTTGTGATTTGCTGGACATTCCATTCTTAAGATCTTACGTTTCTGTTTGCTTTCACAATACGGCTAGTCTTCGTATCTTATGCAACTTGGTGTTTCACTCTCACATGT
The DNA here is from genome assembly GCA_038373885.1 of Cheiracanthium punctorium. Classification (NCBI taxonomy): domain Eukaryota; kingdom Metazoa; phylum Arthropoda; class Arachnida; order Araneae; family Cheiracanthiidae; genus Cheiracanthium; species Cheiracanthium punctorium. Next base: position 134,852 of record JAWZYV010014842.1, on the reverse strand, counting down.
GTTTGTTTCATGCTTTCCTCCGCATCTTGCGCACGCTTTGTCGTTTTTACAAACATTTTCCGCGCGTCCAAAGGTTCGGCAGATATACAGCATCTTGTGATGACATCCTTACACTTCAGTTCGTGGTGTTCAATTTCACTTTCGTTTCTTCCAGGTGGCCGAGATCCTGTTCAACCTGGGCGTGGCGTACGGCGACCTGGGCGACCACCGGAAGCAGCTCGGGTTGATCGAGAAGGCGCTGGACGTGTTCGAGGCCGTGTACGGGCGCCACCACTTCGAGTACGCAACCCGGCTGGCGGGTATGGGCGCCGCCTACGTCTTCCTGGGCAACCATCTCAAGGCCAAGGACCTGTTGGAGCGGGCCGTGCCCGTCATCGAGGACCACTCCCTCTCGGAGAACGGGCACCAGCAGGACGAGGTAGCCGAGGCGCTCGCCAACCTGGGCGTCGTGTACGGCGGCCTGGGAGATCACGAGAGCGAAAGGGCGCTGCTGGAGAAGGCCCTGGCCCGATTAGAGTCCCGCCACGGCCCCGAGCACATCAAGGTGGCCGTGACGCTGGTGAACCTGGCCCTGGCGCACGGGGCGTCGGGCAACCCGATCCGGGAAAGGGAGCTGCTGGAGAGGGCGCTGCACGTCTACGAGCGCAACTACGCCCCGGAGCACCCGGAGGTGGTCAGGACCCTGGTCGCCCTCGGCGAGGCGTGCGCCGCCCTCCGCGACCACGCAGCCCAGAAGGACTTCCTGGAGAGGGCGGTGCAGGTGCTGGAGGGGAAGACGCGGAAGGAGCGCGAGGAGGAGGCGGAGCTGGCGGAGGCCCTGGTGCATCTGGCCTCCGCCTACAGGGAGCTGGACGACCGCTACACGGAGGCGCATCTGCTCGAGAGGGCGCTGCGGACGCTGAGGGCGGCGTACGGCGATCGCCACGTGCACGTCGCCGAGACCCAGTGCCAGCTGGGGTTCGCGTACGGGGCGCTGGGGGACTCGAAGCGGCAGAACGAGCTGCTCCTGGAGGCGCTGCCCGTCCTGGAGGACCACAGGGACTCGGGCGACCCCCTGAGGGCGGCCGTCTACAGGACGCTGCTCTCGGAGCCCGGGGTGTTCCGGAACAGGATTCTCCCCACAAAGTGCTGCTCTTTACTCTGACTGCTACTGCGCGTTTAAACTAACTTATTGAATGGCTTCATAAACTTTCTGAAAGGGCACTCCTATAGAACAGAAATTCACGCTGTCGTCCGTGGGAATGTGGAACGGGTGATGCTCTCTATCTGGGGACATTATGAATCTTAATCGGGACTGCGTGTGCACTTCGATGAATCTCATCCAAAGAGGCCTATTGGCGTTTCTCTTTGGTTAGAGTCGGCCGTTAGAGGACGTACAACCCAAGTGATGGAACCGATAAGTGAGCATCCGTAGGCCTCTTTGGATGACTCATCGGAGTGCACAAGCAGGCCCGGTTAAAGAGTCACGATGGCCCCGTTCTGTCGGAGAATTATTTAAAGTGTCACTGCTTTTCCCGTAAGAGTAGGAAGTTTATAGAAGGCTCTTTCTGTGGACGCTGCACAGGCATAGAAGTTCGCACGGACGTCAGCGTGAACTTGAAAGAGGTGTTGCCATCTGTCGGATAATTATTTAAATACAATGTCTAATTATTTAAATAAAGTTGGAAATGTTCACGAGTCTTATAAAAGAGGCCTGCGTAACAGAACTCACGGCTGTGAGGTTGGGCGCTGGCGGTCTAGGAAGCGGAGTCTCTGATTTGGAATACTCAATTGCAGGGATAGTATTTTTTTCTATAAATTCTGAAATGGGTATTGTTATGACAGAATTTTATTGACATGTGCCAGTATCGTATTGCCATTACTTGACATGTTTATAGGTCATATAAAAGAGACCTGCATTATAAGTCACCGAACTATACCTTGAGAGCTGGAGTCCTTACTTTGTAGTCCGCCGTCTGCTTTGCTGACGACAGCATCACAGTCTCGCTGGGAAGTGTTCTTAAGCGCACTTCAAGAAGTGTACAATAATAATCGCGAGTATTTTTACGTGCCTAGCAGCAATAATTCACGCATTGGTTACAAAATGGATAACCAAAGCCATCCAGGAAAGAGAAAGCTCAAAAATCAGTTCGGAGTACTGTGCTGCTAATTATGGGTTACACTCAACTTTTTCTTGGGTTTCGAAACAAAGACATGACAAGATTGTATCCAACCGAAGCCCGAATAGAGCATTTCGACCAGGAAGTCACTTCCCTCTGCGGGACAGCAAGGAGCTTTCGTAATGTTTCGTAATTGGGAGAGACACGATGTTTAAAACATTCAATAAATGATACTAAATTAGGATGAATGCAATGAAGTGAATTGATTAAGCGAACATTCGACTTTCATCTTCCAGGGGCATTTTTGTGTTTTCGGGTGATTGAGGATCATTAAAACGGATTTTTCTGATTAATTCTAAAACCCCGGATTGAATACAATTGGAATACAGTGGGAAGATCGACACCGTAAGGATGAGCAGACGGCTGTCTTTCAGATGACGTCACTCCAAAATGCCCTATGAGCACACTGTACTGAGGAATAGGATGTCACCACCCTAACCCAAACACAGGTGAGTGTTCCTAACAGCAAACCGCGACATTATCATGAAGGTCGTAAGATCCCTCCGCGAATCAGCCTGGAGGCGTCACTAGCGATGCTATTCGTCTCAGTGCTGCGAAGTCACAAGCCAATAACTCATCACAAACCCAACAGCTTGAATGAGTCGATGGTCGATTCGAGAAACACGAAGTGGTCATTCACAGTCACGTGAACGTCGCAGTATAGAGCGGACCCCCTCTTCAAAGTGGCCTCGGGAAACTTCCAAAGGGGCACTCAAATCTCACTTCAGACCATGAATGCCCTGAGTGAGATCTGAGTGCCCAAGCTGCTATGAAGATGGGCAGAGCGTGACTCATACGAAGAGTCCAGCAGAAGCTGCCGATTTTTGTAACTTTCTTCTTGCAAAAGCAGACTTTTTGGGTTGTCACCCGCCTGGATCGTCCCGTCCGCGATGTCACGGACATGGACGTCCGATGTGGACAACGGACTAGCCACACTGACTTCATGATGGGATTGGGTGACGACGGTGTGCGTCACAGTATGGGACGTCCACTAGAAGTGACCTCTCTGCGTGGATGAGTGGCTATTGTGACGCCACTGCGTAGCCACGGACCGTCTGAGACACTCTGTTCCCGACACCTCTACACTCTGCAGCTGTCCCTACTCAGTCATTTACGCTGTGGCTTCAGGATGACTTTGCCGACGTCACACATTAAGGTCACGATACTGGCATAAGGATGGGAGTCCCACAGCAGCTGAGTGCTGGAGTCCTCCATTCTAGGAAACCCGTAAAATGCATCGGGAAACGTATGCCGCCATTTTCAAAAGACACGAGTTATGTTAAATGCATCGAACGTACTGGTGGAAATATCAGCCTTTCTCATAACATCTATTTTCAACCGACTTCAAGAAGAAGGGATCGGTTATCCATTGGTCGAAATCTTTTTTTCTTTTCTTATGTATGATTTTTTTAACACGTGGTACGATATCTTTTTTTTATTCGAAGGGGAGTACCTTAAAGGGGGTCCCCTATTAAATCGGCTCGAGTTCTGAAGGTATTAAGAAAATCGTGAAAAATCGCGATTTTAAACGGCTTCCCAAAGGTTTCTCAGCACTTGCGGTCATATTAGTATCGCCCATTTTGGAGATGAAGAGTCAAGGTTGTCTCTAAAAATGGTTCCTCAAAAACTGAACCCAGCTTGGTGATATCTTGCTTGCTAGTTAACATATTGAGTGTATTGTTCATTATGCTGAAATAATTTGAAGTCCGCTTTCTTAAAAAAAAAAGGAATTCCCAAATGAAAAGAAAAATAATGTGATTGTGATTAATAATGGCGTCATCCAAAGTCTCACGCTGAAAAGCAGCGCTGAGTACAGAAGGAAAATCGTGTGTGCTGTCCACGGTGCGAGTATTCACAGGGGATGGATTATGTATGATAGAATCCAACTTCTTGCGTACACGACGGCCAAAGTTTTTTGTAAAGTGTGCCAGCAGCGGGACATTTTATTTATTTGGAATCAATAGTTGTTGGTGGGCCGAAGTTCAGGAAAATCACGAGATAAAACATTTTACGATGATAAAGAAGTAGGGTGAGAACAGAACACAGTTACTGACATATAAAATGCAGCTTTTCCATTAGCCATTTATCTAAGACAATGAAAGTGGGAAGCAAAACGAAGAACAATGCAGTATTTTTGGATAAAAGTGCACCCACCAAATAATGGCGGGGGGGGGGGGAGAAAGAAAGAAAAGAGAAGTGAGGTACACCCTTCTGAACATCCATTTCTAAACGTAGGATGCACTTGATATTCTATTTCTCGTGTCCTCCGAAATATGGAATGAACGCTACGTGAACACTCGACAGCCATCCAACCAAAAGAGACGAATCGTAGCCGACGCATCGATCGGGGAACGCTTTTCAACACGCAACAGTCCCATGGGGGCGGAAGGTACCAACTTTGTGGATTCTGGAGATAGTTCAAGCACGAGTTTACTAGAATATAAGATAAAACGGCACTATTCCACGGAACAGGAATGACGTAAACTGGACGATGAACAAATGGCTGGTTTCCTGTTGGAGCGTCAAAAGCACGGGATTGTTAAATGTTTTCGACTGACTGTTGGCTACCCACGCAGCACACACACATACACACGTTGTTAGAACAACTGTCGACGTTCAGCCATGTTCTTTGAGCGTCCGTTGCCATCGTGATTCTACCGGGCCTGCTTATGCACTCCGAAACGACGTTTCCTCATTGGTTAGATTCGGCCGTTCGATGACGTGTATCTAAGTGCTGGAACCCATGAGTAAGCATCCGTAGGCCTCTCTGGATGACTGATTCATCGGAGTGCACAAGCAGGCCGTGTAGAATCACGATGTCTCCGGTTTAAGAGGACCTGCTTGCATGGGCGCCATCAGCACAGGGCAAGGGGGGGGCACTTGCCCCTCCCTGGATTTTTGTATGCAGTGATTTCCCTTGCTTTTTTGTTCTTTTCAACATGGTTACCATACTTTTAAGTAGTCTTTGCCCCCCCAGGAGTAGTAGTCTTAGCCCCCCCCCTCTGGGAAATATTCTGGTGGCGCCCATGCCTGCTTGCGTGCCCGGATAAAAGACGGATTTTTATTCGTACGTTTAACAGATGATGGTTCTACGAGTAGGGCGTGGAACATTCCATCCATTTCCATGCAACAGTGCACTGCGAGAAAGCGTCCGATAAAAGCTCGGAGAAATACATTCTTTTCTAAATCTGTTTTTGCAAATTCCTTATCTGAGTTTTAATTTTGGAAAACAAAGCCACTCTTGTGAGCTCAGATCCTGTACTTCTTTTTTTCAGAGTGAATTTTTACGTGTAGCAGGCAAAACCCGGCGGAGTCCACCAGTACACCCACTCCCAATTTCCCCCCCCTTTCACCCACAAACCCATCGGAGCGGACACACACCCTCCAGGATTCGTTACGCCTCGAACCGAATTTGAGTCTGAGAGTCCCGAGACCAACACATTTGGGGGGAGGGTGTGTGTCTTCCCCTGCGTTCATGTTTAGATTTCTTTGTTCCAGTTTCAAACTATTTGTTCGTTCCCCCCTTACTTTGTCATCAACTACTTTGGATATCTAATAAAGCATGAAAATGAAAAAGTTTGTATTCTCATTCATTTTATCGTTATGCGCATACAACAACGGCAACATTCTTCAACACACACACACAAAAAAAAAGAGGGTGCTGAAAGATGTGAATAATTAGAAACTCCGTAAGAAAAAGTACACTTATCGAGACGATCGTTTCGGATAGCACCCAAAATCCGCCCTCCTTCGGGTGCCCAAAATAGCCCCGCTCGAGCAGAAAGATCGGAACTGGGAAGTGAACAGGGTGGAGGGCCGAATTGGGAGGGTCTGGCGTTTTAGACTACCACGCGGCTGCCGATCGAGCTGTCTGGAGTCTTGGGTAGCTCATTCTTCAGACGAAACGTTGATAACAGTCACACAATGTCTTAGAAAGTTTTGCGCTCGAAGTAAGAACCCTCCTCGACTAGTACTCCCATTAGCTTTGAATCGACGCGATACTAACACCTCTGGAGAACCGGTCAGTAAACAACATTGCCATTCGGAAGGAGGAAAATGTACGAAACCCGAGAGAATATTAAAGTGGAACGAAGGGGAGAGTGGGTAGGGAGGGAATCCATTTACAAAAACAGGGATGTTGGCTTAAGAACGCAATAATTTACATAAGAAATCTACATAATTTACATAAGATCTCCGAAGCGTAACGTTGCCATAATCACTCAAACAAGAACTCAATAAATTGTAAAATGAACAAAAATATAGAAACACAAAATCATAATAAATATAGTTAAAGAAACAGAACACTCCTACGCTCTATGATTAAGCATAGCGTCGGAGGGTAGGTAATGGCCCATCCATTAAAGCCATTGGACGGTCGACATTTTAAATTCACTAGCTCCATGTAGACATACGTGTTTGTTTATCATATATATCCCTGACGGAATAATATAATTTCAAATACTTTTAATTAAAAAAAAAAACAACTACAATATGTTGTTCGGTTGTCTACATAGAAATCTTTTCACCTTTTTCAATACATTCATCTACAAAAATACCTTTGGCCGTTTATATATCAGCGATTGTCTCAATTTTCAAACTTTAACTGAATCAGAACCGAAAGATGACGCTTAAAATGAAAAGATTTCTGTAGTACACAGACAAACATAGATGGCGACACCAGCAAACGAATGCGGACTCGCCTCGTCACGAACATGAATGAAAAGGAAGGGAGCTCATTCATGAATTCGATCTTGACAGCTGCGGTTTCGATGAGGTGAAGGTAATGCTGCCTGAACTGAAAAAGTACAGTGCAGTAGAAGTCCAAGGAGTGGGACTCACATTAAGAGAAACGATAATGAGAATCATCACCATGTTCTTCTTTTTCAAAACATCTTTTATATGCCTGGGTCACTCAAACATATAAGTTTTGCGTTTTAAACCGTCAGATGTCGCATAACCTTTTTGAAATAATTAAATGGATTCGTTCATTTCAAGGGCGACTCCTGAGGGAATTCTCGGAGGGGGCCATTGAACTTTTTACTGAGGTCTATAAATTCATCGTGTGAAGTTGTGAAATATGCGAATCTAAAGCTGTAAAAGAAAATTTTAGAGGGGTCCTGGCCCCCTCACTATAGCGGCTCTTGTTTTATTCATGCTTATGTATAGACACTTCCACGATTTTCAAAGAAGTGATCGCAATGTAAAAAATTCTAAACTTAAAAAAAAAAGAAGAATGTGGTAAACTATTAAAATCGTAGAAACTGGATCTTATGGAATAAAGATAATCGAATGTATACAGCGTGAATTCTGAAAAACCAGCCATTCCTGGAGCTCCTACTCATTTCACAATGTATGTATTCGAATTTCAAAATTTCCGAAGATTTAAGATGATTCACTCAATCGAGCTAGTACGACATTGATAAATGACTTCGTACAAAAGACAGCAGATGGCGCCACCACATAAAAATTCCAGACATGAATGAATACACTGCACGAGGGCACTCGCTCAAATTCATTCACAAATCTTGGATACAAAAGAACTAACACTAGATCAGGTAAGAGTAGACTATCTTAATTTTCCGAATACTGCAATAAATATATTGCCATTATTAATTTATCACAAAGTTTGATCACAAATACGACCCTGCTATGAACAGAAAAATACATGAAAATTTATATAAAACAAAATAAAGAAAAAGTGTAGGGTCAAGTGGGGTCATTACGATCACTTTTACAAAATTCAACTTTGTGAAATTTTTTAACGCTTTTAATCATTGGAAAAATATTGTTTTAATGAGTTGGGGGGGGGGGGGAAACTGTGACCTGAGAACACCTTGTGAAAATGATCTTTCACCAAGATTGCTAACTTAAATTTCAAGGGGTGGTCATAGTGACTCCCAACTGTATCACAAATTGGAAAATAAATAAATCAATATATAAAATAAAAAATTGGGCCCTACCAGTGGCATAGCGCGCTGAACTGGGAGACGAAAGGTGTCTGGTTCGAAACCAGGTTGCGTCCGCCGACCTAACCGTTCGGAGTTTTCCATGGTTTCCTCCGAGGCATAGAGTAAATACTGTTTGGGACCTCTTAGAAAGACCCCATTTAGGGACCCAGCCCAGAGAACGCGCGTAGCTAATCGGCCGTAATTCACAAACCAAAAAAAAATTGGGGTCATTAATAGGGATGGACGCGAGACGAAAAATTGGTGTCTCGCAAAACAGCCGAAAAGCTTGTCTCGTCTCGCAAAAATCCCTATATCATAATGTTAAAAATGTTTGTCTCGTCTCGCAAAAAAGCTGTAAATCTCTGTCTCGTCTCGCAAAAAGTCGTCTCGCGTCCATCCCTAGTCATTAAGACCACATGATTTCTTTTAAGTGCTGACGATTTCTTTTAATAGGTTACCGACGATCCTATGCAAAATGAATAGAACATCAGTTGGTCTGACCATTGATGTCGAGGCCACATCGCAAAAAATAAACTACTGCTAATACTTTGCTAAACAAAACAAAACAAACAAAAAGAAAAAACAAACAAACAAACAAAATCTGTGGGTCCATTTATCGCTGTAAGGGAACCGCCGAAAATAGTCTACCTCTGGTCTCTCTCTATTCTAAAAAAAAGTAAAGGCCGCTGGCGCTGTCAAAGCTTGTTGGCCTATCTCCTTCTAAACCTTGGGGATTTGAATTTCGAGAAACGTCCACGGATTTGGAAAATTCCGAGGTACCTGATAAGCTGACTTAAATTTCGAAAATCGAATTATTTTAGATGATATTAATAAAAAACTGAAAAAATAAAACAGAATGGTTGCCAGATTGGGCATAAAATAATTCATCCCTTTGCAACAAAGCCATTCCAAGTATGTAAAATCGCATGAAATTGACAAATATAAAATAGAATTACACCCTTTTTACGCCAAATTAAAAATATATGAAATAAATAACTCAAAGTGTGTTACACAAAGTTGGACCATTTTCAAATAGTAAGTTCGTTTAGACAACAGGAGTTTAGAATGAGCGATGATTCGTTTTTCCAAAACAGAATAACTCATTGTAACTGATTTTAATAGCGCCATCTTAGCATTAGGTACAATCTGACAAAATGGTATCTTTCGAAGCAGGATGAATCTAAACCGTGAATTCAAAAATGTTAGAATCCAATATCTTGAAAATAAAAAATAATTAAAATGCAGATTCTTTTAAAGTCCAGCTGGAGTATTGGCTACCAGTAGAAATATTGGGTGGCGTTCACTGTGCCATTATAGCAGTTATAGTACACTTTGGATATTTGCCAGCGTGGCGAGATGATATAATTCGTGGTGCTCAATACACCTATCTGCAAAGGATTATGTAATATATGGATAACGGTTTTCCGGGAACCTTAAAAGAGCAGTCATTATTGGTTGTGAGCCTGTGTCCATCGCCCAATCATGAAAAGTTGCCATGGGTGGCAAGCTATCCTAGCTGTTCCGTAGTTTTTATCAAAGAAAACATACGAAGTATTGTTTCCTTACAGTTAAATATTAACTATACATATACGCAAGTAGCCCAATTATGAAAATTCGCCAATAATTGATTCATATGAAAGGTGTTCCTCAGGTTTCACATCATTAAAAATAGTGCGAAGTTTCAATTTTTATGTTCCAAGCAACATGCAAGAACCAAGCAATGCGTAGCTCGGTAACATTCAATCGGATCCAACCTCTGGGTTTTGTTTGTTGAAATGATGCCTTATTTACGAATAAGCCTTATTAGGTGCCGAATGCCTCATACGAAAAGCGAGTCTAGGGGGCCTTGGCCCCTAGTAATAAAAAAAAGCGGCCATGGACCAACTAATGTTTATTTTTAGTTTAGGGAAAGATCAGAGGTAGCATGTAAAGTTGCACAGAAATTTCTGGAGGGTTTCTCGTCATTTCCATAATCCAGAGGAAACAAAGCCCATTCGAAAATCTTGTCGCCAAGTTGAAAGGGCAATACTGCCAGCTTAACCACTTTGTGGCTGGATCTTGCCCCTTTAAACCGCTTCCGTGATATTTCCAGGCTGAAGAGTTCAAAAGCTACGTGCCGGAACAATTAGAACATGTCCATTCTTATGCGCTGATTTATTTTATTTTTTTATTCAAATCCTTAAAATGAACGCATATATTGCACCTTTAAACATGCACATGCACAGTTCTTATGCAATATTTTTTGAATAAAGAAATTTTTGGAACTTTTATGACTGCTTTCTGGAAAATAATACGGACCTTTAAGAGGTTAAGAGCGTAAATAGCCTCCAATTTTCGTAAAAGTGACAAGTAGCTGTTTGAGCCCTATTCTTTCTGTTTTAAGCAATTCTGGCCATTTTCGACCGTTAGGGATGTCCGCGAGACGAGACAGAGACGGACAGTGGTTTTGCTCGACGAGACGCTTTTGCGGCTGTTCCGCCCCAGACAGCACAGCAAACTTGCATCAAACTTGCAGCAAGCTTGATTTATCAAGTCAATAAGCTTGAATTAAGCTTGAAAAATTCCAGTCGTGTAAGCTTGATGCAAGCTTGAATCAAGTGTTCTAGTTTTACACTTGCCCCAGCTTGCATTAAGCTTGACATTTCAAGCTTAAAAAAACTTTTCCAAAAAAAAATTTTCTAAATACATGGGGCGCCCGCGCGCGCCCCACGTACTTTATTTTTTCCGCGCATTTTTCCCCCTTTATGCTGTAATTTCTAAATTATTTTTAATCTGTTTTCCATCGAGTGTCCGTGGCTAGAATAGAACCCGGGACCTTTTCGATTCGTAGCCGAGCGCGTTATCCATTCAGCCACCAGAGCCTTGTGCAGAATTGACTAAAGTTTGAAGTGAATTATTAAGCGGTTTTTCTGGCCAGATTGATAAGTGGGCGATATGTTTATTTGTTTTTTTTTTTAATTTTTTTCCATGGGATGCATCAAAATTAAAATAATTTTTATGTGTGATTTAGAGACTCTACTAATAGGGAAATAAACATAATATAAACTTAAGAGCAACACATGTTTTTAAAACTTTCGCAACACTCATGACCAATACTGCCGCTGGCCGAGACAAACGACTGATTTTGAAATCAATTTCGTAGTATAATTGTATTTTTATTTTGAAGAATTTCCATATTTGGAAATATAGAATGGGTTTTACTTACTTAACACAAATTTTTGTGTTAAGTAATCTGAAATCAAAGAAAACAGATAGTTAAAACGTTACTTCGAAATGCTATATCACAGTTGCTAACATAACATATATGGAATACAAAACACTTTAGTCATTTTTTGTAAATATTTCTTATAATAACAAATAATTGAAAAAATTTTTGCTATTTTTTTAACGCTTAAAAATTCTCTTTACAAATGTGGTTAGTTATTTTCCTACATATATTGGTATGCTATATCGATATAGAGCATTTCGAAGAATTAAAAAATAAGTTTAAATTAATTTATACAAATGTAAATTTGAATTATTTTCATTGTTCGTACTTTATAATTAAAAAAAATTATTTAACTTCTGAATTTTTTTTTTTTATCCTTTGTAATTTTATTTTAAAATTACAAAAGTGTAAGATGTAAGATTTTTTGGGCCCTAAAAATCTGTAGGCCCTGGGCAGTTGCCCCGTTTGCCCTGCCGGTAATATGGCACTGGTAATAAAAAACCCATCCCCGTTAAAACACATCTTTTACGAACTTTCAACAAATTTGAGGACGCTAGACAATTAATGTCCATTCTCTTTGACAGATGGCGCCATCACCGCACTTTGCAAGTCAAAATCCAGCTTAAGCCAACCTTGCATTGCCAAGCCAAATCTCAAACTTGATTTAAGCTTATGTGCTGTCTGGGGCGAGAGGCGAGAACAGGCCTAATTGAACGTCTTCGCGTCCATCCCTATACCACGTGATGGATCCTACTGTCCGTTCCGCTCGCTCGTATCTTTACCTTTCCACTCGCATTTTTTTAATTTATTTCATAATGCGCATGCGCAAACTAGAGGGTATAAAATTTCACCCTAGTGGTCTTTTTAGAAACGTAGACGATAGGCGAAATAGAACTTTGCAGACGACTGTCCGGACGTCCGACAACGCAGTACGGCAGTTTCACTCGACGTCACAATCATCCCTGTTAAAAATAAAGTACTTAAAAATGAGTACTTTAATGCGCTCACACTTTTTAAGTACATTTGCATCATGCATGAGTACACGGCGTGCTTAGAAGTAAATTCCAATTCAAAAAATTGAGTGTACGAGCTGCTTAAATTGAAGAGTAAAGAACTCGGAGTTTAAATACACAAAAGAACCTCTGTTTAAATAAGTAGGGGGGGGGGGGGAAAGCAATTCTACCAACAGACATGTCAAAAACTGAGGAATCCTGGGATACCCGGCGGATTTCACTTGTATCCGTACAGTACCGCGTGAAGAAAGAGAAAAAGAAAAAAAATACCGTTACTACCTCAAGAACGTATATAAATATTTAGTCCCTCCTCCAAAAGGAAAAATCTGAAGACTCTATCAATGCTCTGAGACCGACCAGTATTTGAGGAGGACTGAAGTACGCCAGACTTCCGCATTCTCTTCTTTCGAGGAAACGAGGCTATATAAATAGTGCACCGAGAAAGATGAAATTCAAGTCATGTGCAAAAGAAAAAAAAATTGATGTGGACAACACACGACTTCCTCGCACGTCCATTCAATCAACAATATTTTCGGCGCACTTCATCGAAACTTATTTTGTTTGAAAGAGATAAAATACTGCAGTAAAATACACCAAGGTTGAACGACTTCTAGCCAACTATTTCCGATATCGCCAAGCTGGGTTCAAATTGAAAGATTTCCTTCTGACTCTAAATTGGGCGATATTTCTCCAAAAGCCGACAAGCTCGAGATAGTTTGCGAAATTTTGGGGACAGCCGAAGTAGTCATTGACGACAGACATTCAATGAATTGAATGTTTCCATACACCTTAATCTATTTAAAGTCATTTGGCTGACCCTGCCAGTAAATGACCCAGTCGATTGCAATCAAAAAAAGAGATGCACAGTTAGATGTTACAGTAGTTCTAAATACAAAATTTCAACATTTTACGGTTAAAAGTTTTAGACACAGTTATACGAAATGCGAAAGTCATTTTTGGTGCCGAATTGAGCGATATTTCGGCAAAACTCGCCAAGGTAGACGACAACTGGCGAAATTTTAGGCATGGACCAAACAATGACTGACTATCGCCAAATTTGACGATAGTTCGCCAAAACTCGCCAGGGACGATGACAAATGGCGAGATTTTGGCCATGACAGACTATCGCCCAAATTTGGAGATATTTCGCCAAAACTCGCCGAGGACGATGACATATGGAAATATTTTGAGCATGGAGCAAATGACTGACTACAGATGTAATATATTGAAGACATCCATTGACATTATTGAAATTCATGTGGGTGGTCCTGTCTATAAACTCTCCAGTAAATTGGAACCAAAAATCGAGATGCACAACTAGATGTTTACAACAATCTTATAAATGAAATTTCAACATTCTACGACTCACATAGTTTTTGAGATTTGACAGTTAAATAATTACACACGCACACCAAAAGTCACCAAACTTGGCGACTTTTGGCGTAATTCTTGAGGGAGGCACGTGACCGTGGTCGGACCATTACCTAACTATATGGTAGGAAGGTACTGTGCTTGAAATGAATGAATGTCCCTAAAATTGCCATTTGCGTGTTCCTGTAGCAGAGCTATGAATGAAAAACACACTTTTTTACGATGGAGAAATTCATTATGTAACCCTTAACAGCATATATCACTTCTGAGTCGTTTGAATTAGCCTAATACCTCTAAAATACGCTTTAATGAATTTCTGGCCATGGAGCGTAATGTGTTTAAAGTCGTTCGGACGGCCTTGTAGATAAACTATCCAGTCGAATGAGACCGAAAGGGGAGGGGCACATCTAGATGTTGCAAAAACTCTAAATATAAAGTTTCAAAATTCTACGACCCATAGTTTTCGAGATATGAGAGTTACATGCACATGTACGTCCGAACAGACGGCTTGGAAAAGCTGGTCAAAATAGACTCGCGGTCGGTCAAAATGGGTTGTATACGCATTTGCATGAACGTGCATGCTAGCGTACGATGAGATGCATTGAAAAAAATTCTAAAAAGTAAAGTGAGAGGTTGTCAAAATCGGTTTTTTGTCGGAATCTGGCCTCCGAAATTTTTCGTGATCACACATTACTTCCTTATACTCCGTACAAGGAAGTAAAAAGGCAATTGACCCTTTGAAGCGCAAGCATTTTCACATCCCTACGCTTTAAAAACGAGATTAAGCAAAATGTACTCATTTCTGAGTACATTGTTATCTTTTAGTAGCTCCGAGTGCTTTACTCTTAAATTTAAGCAGCACATATACTACTCATTTCTTGAACTGCAATTTATATTTAAGCACGTCATGTACTCGTTTATAACTCAACTATGCTCAAAAAGTGTGAGTACATTCATTTTTAAATAAGTCTTTTTAACAGTGTATAGGAGACCCATGGGATAGATTGCCCAACGCTGAAAAAAATGCAGCGCCCTTGCGATCGTTCCACTTCGAAACTTAGTTTAGAAAATTGGCAAAAACAGCGGCTAAACACGACGAAGGTATTTTTTAGGGTCTGAGAAATTCTCACCGGCGTATTCGCCGACTGCCAGAATAGTGCGAGGGGAGAATAAGTTGGAAGAGATGCCTCTATGCAGAACTTCACTAATTATCGCTTAATTTTTACTCATACACAGTCCCATGCACCATAAATAAATGCTATCAGATCGCAAGAACGATACGTACGATTATGGAAGCCGACCCCAGCTTGTAGCCAGTTAGCCCTTGGAATTATTTGGAAAAAGATTATATTTTTACACTCCGTGTGCTAATCTAAAAACCCATTAAAATTATGCTAAAATTGCGAATGAGAAAGATAAAAACGAAATAGAAAAAATGAATCAAAACTATAATAGTCTATAACCTATTGAAAGAGGTATATAAGTACACAAAATGGGTGAAATTCCATAAAAATAGTTTTTCGAATCGGACTGCACCTGTAAAGAAATACAGCCAATGGGGCCCAAATGGGTCCAAAAGGGTTCTTATCTAGAAAATGCACCCCGGAAAGATAACAAAAGACAGCTTCCGTTATAAAAATTGTTCCAAAAATCTCAGAAAAAAAATTCCAGGGTTTCTATAGATTAAATATAGATTTTTCCATAAAATTCTCCGGCATAGCAAAATTAAAACGCAATGCGACAACTTTTGCTCATGAAATAAAAAATTTAAAAAATAGAACAAAACTCTACTGCATACATTAACCATAGGTTCATATCAGCTATGAATGCAAAGCATAGAAGATTTTCCCTTAAAATCGAACAACTGGAGGTTTACATCCACGAGATGACTGGAAGATAAGATGTGCACGAAATAGTTATAGAAAGAGATTACAAATTGTAAAAGGAATTCTGTAAAATGAGCAAAAAATTGTGGCACAGTATGAATAAGGTAAACTATTAAAATAAATTCCAGAATTTGGAAGTCTACACCAGCGACATCGCGTAGTGCCACGTAGTCTGAAACAGCTTGGAAGGGAGGAGCTGTTTCAGACAGATGATTTGTCTGTTTGAGGACCTGTCTGACTGCATCACAAATGGAAGCACTGTACTTGGCAGTCGGCTTATAAATGCAGTCAATGCGAAGATTAAGGTGTTAGCCTTCAGCCTACCATCCCCCCCCCCCCATCCTACCCCGGGCCCCACCGTGTCCGAGGAGAAGATAAGACTCTGAACAGGGTGGTACGGCTGGAGTGTGAAGGTCCCTCCGTTCCGGCCTACGCGAGGCTGTCGATCGAACCGTCTGTTGTTTTGGGCGGTTTTCTCCAGATAGAGCCTGTATGTCCGTCAGAATGCCTTAAGAAGTCCTCCGAAAAAGTCACTCTCCTTGTAAGCAAATGCCCCTCGTGCAGGCTCGTATAGCACCAAAAAACACGTAAACACACCCTTCCTTCCAAGGTGAAGGTGCATATTAGGCAACAAAGACCTGAGAAAGCACTTTCCAGAAATCCGTGAAAACTTGCCAAAAACAGATTTTAAAAAAAGGACCCAATTGGGTCGAACTTACAAAACTCAAAATAGTCCGATACAGAACCGAAAGGCGCTCAGACATTATAAACAGCCAAACAACTACTAACACATGATTAAAAATACTCTTTTTTAAAGCATCCGCCACTTTTAAATAGCGCGAAAGGGTGGAAATTCTAATTCTTCAAAATTAGAGCGGGAGCAGGAATAGATTTGTACCTTCACAAAATAATGCCAAAACAGCATAAATGGACCAAATCGGTGCAATCTCAAAGAATTTTCATATAAAGCAACCAACGTAGTTTGACTCAATATCATTCAACTCATGTACTTGCAAAGGCTGCAAACGATTAGTGAGTTCACAAAATAAATAAATAAAAAATACCATTGAAATACTCGCAGACACCCAAAAGTTTCTCCAGGAAACTTGTCGTGTATAAAAATTATTCTAAAACTTTCACAGCGTAGTAATGACTCCCGGCTTGTACATGTTTTGTATGCTATTCTCCAATACCAACGCTAAAATCCAAGGCTGCCACGCAGGAAAAGCTAGTCTGAAACATTCCCTATGCATGCAGCCAAAACCACGGAAGAGAGAATAAAAAATTTTTAAAACTAGTCCTATTCGATGATGTCCTTAACCAACCCAAAAGCCATAAATACACACAAATTTTCTTTCAAAATATTTGAAAGGATTCGAATTCATCACCACGCTTGCGCTGTAGTACATTCGCCAAGAGTAGTAGATAAATGAGAGTTCTGCTCATGCGGTGCCATGTTAATTCTGCGGTGCTGCCTGTATAACTGTGTTCCCTGGGTTGAGCGGGGAAGGGGGGCGTGGTCGGACCGGATGCTAAGACCGGATGTTCAAAGGGTTGATAAGAATTTTTTTTCCTTTTTTTTCAAATAAGGGGACTTGTAATTTTTTTCAGATCGTGACATATTTTTCAAATAAGGGGACTTGTAATTTTTTTCAGATTGTGACATATTTTGAAATAAGGGGGCTTGGACAAATTTCAGATTGCGAGATTTGTGAAATAAGGACTTTAACATTTCGTATGAAAATAAGAGACTTTGACATAATTTTAAATAAGCTATACTTTATGAATTAAACCTGAAATAAAAAATTTTATTATAAAATGAGGACCCACCAGCCGCCCGGTAGAATTCGTCTACCGCCTCATTTCAAATAAAAATTCTTACTGTGCCTTTCCCCATCACGCTAGCCTCGCATGAATGGAGACAGGGCGTAGCACAGAGGATGCGTTGTTGTTTTTGTTTCTTTAAATAATAATTAACTATGTGGAGCAAAGAAATGAACAACATCCCCAGGAGGCCTACGAACTTTAATTTTAAGTTAAATAAGTAATTTTACAACAAATATTTTTTTAATCAAGAGTAATTTATTTTTTTTTTAACCAAGTTTTAATTTTAAGTTAAATATTTTTCTAAATTTATTTTTAATCAAGAGTTTTAATTTTAAGTTAATAATTTTACAACAAATATTTTTTTAACCAAGTTTTAATTTTAGTTAAATAATTTTACAACAAATATTTTTTACCAAGTTTTAATTTAAGTTATATAATTTTACAACAATATATTTTTTTTACCAAGTTTTAATTTTAAGTTAAATAATTTTACAACAAATATTTTTTTAATTAATTTTACAACAAATATTTTTTTAATAAGTTAATTTATTTTTAACCAAGTTTTAATTTTAAGTTAAATAATTTTACAACAAATATTTTTTACCAAGTTTTAATTTTACAACAAATATTTTTTAACCAAGTTTTAATTTTTAGTTAAATAATTTTACAACAAATATTTTTTACCAAGTTTTAATTTTACAACAAATATTTTTTACCAAGTTTTAATTTTAAGTGAAATAATTTTACAACAAATATTTTTTTTTACCAAGTTTTAATTGAAGTTAAATAATTTTACAACAAATATTTTTTTAATTAATTTTACAACAATATTTATTTTTACAAGATAATATTTTTTACCAAGTTTTAATTTTAAGTTAAATAATTTTACAACAAATCAAATTTTTTTTAACCAAGTTTTAATTTTAAGTAATAATTAATTTTACAACAAATTTTTTTAATCAAATGTTTTTAATTTATCAAGAAAAAAAAAATTTAATCAAGAGTTTTAATTTTTTGTATACCGTATTTTTGTTAAGTAGCCGTTTAACATTAAAGTAGGATTTAGGATACCCATACATTTTCTACAAATGTAATCTACTGTTAGGCAAGTGAGAAAATGACACCATAGAAAGATTTTTACAAATAATGATATAGTCTTATATTCTATTGCGAGAAAACCACTTTAGCCATATACCCCCCAAAACTCAAGTTTTCGTATATGAAATGCATGAATACGCGTTAGATCCCCTTAGAAAGTCCTCCTACCAAGGCACCCCTCATCCTAGGCAGATACCCCGCGTGCAGGTTTGCCTTAAAACACAAACAAACAAAGTATTTATCTAAACATTTTTTCTTACCCACACATTTCTGATAGATTTTAGGCAGCGATTATACTAGTTTATATTTTCTATAGATCAATTAGATAAAAAAATAGCATTTTTAGTAATCCTACAAAATATTTTTACTGTATATCTCAAGTAGAGTAACATGATTTATAGAATTTCAATACGATACGAGTTAGATTGTTTATGTGCAACACTCATTTCAGATTGACTATGAAAGCATAATTTTATACATGCATTAATATTTTTAGAGGTATGCACTTAGCCTATTTTATAGAAAGGTGAGTTTAACTAGCACAAACTTTTAGACTAGATAATATTATTGTTAGAAAGTTGAACTATTGAAGATAAAAATTGAAGATCCGTTTTAGCACAATTGCATGTACATAAATATCTTTCAACTACTTAGATAGTTTAAATCGCAAATCATTACTTAAACTAAAAAATACAAGGTTTTTACTTACGTGAAGGGAGATCGTGCTAAATCTTCTAGTCTCTGGACAAAGTACCAACATCTATACGGCTAGCAAGACCGGAAAATCGAATAATGATTTAAAATACATTATCCCTAATTCCCGGTCCAACTAACACATGTTCATTCATTCTTAATCTTGGCTGAAAATATTAATAATATTTTGACACTAAAAACAAAATAACACATTTGAAGATATTAAACGCTTTAAAAGTACTTTTTTCTTATAACAATTTATCAGATTCACAATGCTATTTTATGTAGGATAAAATTAGTTAGCAAGCGAAAATTTAATCTTAGTTAGAATTTACTGAAATACAAATACCATGCATGCCTTATTTTCTATTTGGAGAAAGCCCTCAAACCCCAGTTTTTGTATACAAACTGCATAAAGTACTTCTACCGATAATGCTATTAATATTAATTACACTGGATTACCAACTTAAAATTTCGCAAAACACCAAAATACAGAAAAACATACATTAACAAAAAAATCACACTTAAAAGTACAACACATCAAAAGTGCAACTATAAGAACCACATAATTATTTTCAATTAGAATTACGGTATCAACTTATATGTAACTAAAATAATAGAAAATATTACACTTACCCTGTACTTGTACACGCGAGAGGTGAAAATAATAAAAATACATAATAATTCACAAAAGAATGATTGAAGTAAAATCCACGTGCCTGTGATATTGCTGATAACAGAAATTTAGAGATAAGAGAGTGCCTTGAGGCTCTACAGAGCCGGTACAATAAGAGTTGGCCAGTTTGCCGATAAGATAAAACCAGGGAGGGTGCTAGGGGTATGCAATTGGGGACACGTGTTTCATTCTGCGTTCAAAAATGGGGACTTATGGATTAAGATCATGTTAGATTAAAGCCATTTCAATAAAAATCTATCCTTTTTGTAAACATGGGCATTATATCCTAAATTAAAATATCAAAGTTAAGCTACAACGATTAATATATTTTACGTAGTTTAGGAAACTAATGAATCATTAAATTAATTTCTGTGAAACAATTAGCAAAGAGCATTATACTAAAGCATAAAGCAAATTATTTTTGTTAAGTTTTGATAAATAACAGTAATAAATTATAGGCATTGCAGATGAATGAGTATTCACGTATAAAATAGGTATTAAAATTATTGTTTAAAACAATTTTTACAATAATAAACTAAAATTTTTATTTAATAAAGTCATAAACTAAAATTATTAATGAAAACTTGTTAATAAATTAAACATATCAAAATTTTTACACTCAGTTTTTTTATAGACTTAAATTTTACAAAGATATCCTTTTAATAAATTCATAAACTAAAACAATTTTTACAATAATAAACTAAAATTTATTTATTTAATAAAGTCATAAACTGAAATTATTAATGAAAACCTGTTAATAAACTAAACTGATTACTCTAAAAGATAGCTAATCACAACATATATCAGAAAAAATATAAGCAATTATAATACCTGAAAAATACCGGACAACACTCTTGTTGCATGCGGACAAAACATCGGTCAGCTCGGCTAAAGAATTCTTAGGTATCCGTTGCAGGAGAACTTACCTACGCCCAACCTACAAACTCTACAAATTTAACGGCAACTGATTTTCTCTTATCAGGTATCACAGATCAGATAAGAGATAAGGAAGTGACATGCGCAGAAGACACGTGATAGTGACGTGTGCAAATCTGTGTTGATTGAATATCCGGTAGGTTTCTGGCAGGATGTACATTGAGTGGCAACTCTCTGTAACAGGCTAAGACAAGTTAGATGATGCAATATCTACTGGGTTGAGGAAGGTAGAGGGCGCTTGGGTAATCACGTGATTTTTTAAAGAATCAGTATAGAGACATTTTAGTTAGATAAAGTGGCCAGGTGTGTGTTGCGAGACTCTCTTTACACTGTGTGCGCCTATACTTAAGACGTGTGTTTTAATTGATTTTTCGCCGAGTTTCAAAAATGTGTTTGCTTGCGTCGAATACTACATACTCCCGAGTTTTATACTCAAAGTGATGCGGATGTGTTGCTGCAAGAAATAATACAATTGCCTTTAGATGTAAAGCCTCTGCAAAGTATTGAAAAGAAAATTTCCCCCGAGTTTTATACTGAAAGTGATGTTGACGTGCTACAGCAAGAATTGTTTCAATTACCCCTGCAAAGTAGTGAAAAGAAAATTTCCTCGACCCGTAAAGTAATTACTTTTGCTGATGAAGGAATCAATTACAGTTTACCTGGAGCAACAGTCTCTGTTTACTCTTGGATACCCATTTTGCAAAAAATACGTGAAGATCTACAGAAAGTGACAAATTATGAATTTAATATGGTGCAAGTGAACTTTGGCTCTGAAGAACAACCTAAAATTGAAGACGGCAACTACGAAGATTTTAATCTAGACCTATCATCAGGTGTATGCATTCTAAGTTTTGGATCTAAACGAACTTTGGATTTTAAACCAGCGAACTGTGAAACCGCTACCATTAAATTAGAACATGGCTCAATGTGTAAGATATATCCCCCAACCAACAAACTTTTAACGCATGGTATTCCTTCTGAACCTTATGTGACAGACCCGCACATTAACCTTACATTTGCCAAAATGTACATTTATGAGCCTTCCCCGAAAAGGGCAAAGTTGGACAATTGGACGGACGATCTTTACCATAGCTTATATGCTTCTGTAAATAGTACATGGCACTTGGAAAGACTTATCTACGTTTCACTTCACGATGAAAGAACTGACTTGAAGATTCATATTAGACAATTTATTCAGAATGCCCAATTAGACTATATACCAACCGGTCAGGGAGTCGTGATGAACCCTTCCACATGGATCGAATTTATTGTAAAACTATTAGATTTTAATATAGGTCATAGCAATAGCTCTTTTATTTGTAATAATCAATTATCTGTATTTAATGATGATGGAAAATGCATCTTACAACAAATTTACAAAACCGGAGATTCATTTACGTTAAATCCAATTTCCTTAACACTTTTAAATGATCAAGTAAAAAAACTTTGCGAAATGAGAAATGAAATATTGGAATGCATTTTAAAAACGCTATATACGACGACCCTGCCTCATTTAATTTTAAAATTAAAGCCGCAAAAATGTAACCGTGAACCCCATTGTAATTATGATGAGGCGAAACAACAATTAATGGATATAGTACATCAGGAAATTTTTAAAAACATAGGCCGGGTTCAAGATCATTCTTCGCAAAGGATACATGCCTGTTCGAATAGAACACATATTGATGAGCGAGAGGGTCTTATAAGTAGTAAAGCATGGTTTACGGTTGACATGCCGTATATTGCAAGAGAGATATGCGAGAAAAAATGCACTTGTCATTATGACGGAGAATTTTTTTCAAACATTTTCATTGAAGACTATATGAAGTATCTTCAAAATGAGCTATTTAATTCATTTTTTCAACCGTTTTCAGATTTTGCTAATTCCAAGGATGACAAAACATGTGTAATTATGTGATGTTATTGGTGTATAACTAGTATTGCGATTGTAAAAAATATATTAAAACCATTGTGATTATGTAGAAAAAGTTTGCTTGCTTCTACAACAGTAAGATTTTACTGATTTGTGCATGCTTAGTTATAGAATACACTTTGAAAAGTTATTATTTTCTTAATTGTGTAAATAGTTTGTGTAATTTAAAATATGTTTTTGTAAATAAATAAGTTTAAATATGAAAACTTTTCTGTGTTTTCTTATGTGTATGTGTGTTGATTACTTGCAAAATAAAAATCTATGAAATTTTACTGAAGCAAAAAGTGATAAAGTTAGCATACTTGGTCACGATTTAAGGTTCTCGTTTTATACTTATCTTTTATACACTACAAGGTAGAAAGTTAGAAATTTAACAAAATTTATTGAAGCATGTACTATGGAAACATTAATCTACTACATAGAATTAAAATGTTTTGATTAAAATCATAAACTTAAGTGTGATAGGTAAATTGTGTTACATGAGAATTCCCAAAGTACTAATTTTTTATAAAATGAACTTAGCTAAAAAAGTTAGTTTCCATAATTTTATAACTTAATCGATTTTACAGGTTTTTCAAAAATAAAGTTAAGTGAGATAAAGAAACTTAGTATTTTTAAATAAAGATTTTTTAGGTGTTCTTTAATGTAAAGATCTTACCATATTTTACTTGAAGTAACAGAATATTTAAAATCATACACTATGTTTTTAAAACATTAGAGTATTACCTTGGCATATTTTTATAATTTTTATTAAGTAATGGGCTTGAATATTTTTATGAGAAATATCAACTAAGTGCACATGTTACACATTTTACTGATTGAGATGGTTATGCTTACAAATTTTAAATAAATATGCTCTTACTTTTATACATGTTACTTGTTCAAACTAAGTATACTTTTGATTTGTATACGTTTATGAGTTCTCATAAGTTATGAAATTATTTCTCGAAAGGAACTTAGCTATTAGAACTTTGTAAATTTCGTAGAAGTAGTATGCTTAACATGTTTTTGATAAAATAGATTTAAATGTGGTACAGAAATGATCAGCTATTTTAGCATAGATGTATAAACTTATCTTTATGTAAACCTTAACTAATTAAAAGTAATATAATTTATGTCTGTACAAAGTGAGGGACTTAGGCTATTTTTCAGAATTATCAAGTAAAGGATTTTACAAAATACTTAGTAAACTGCATTAATAGATTGTAAGGTGTAATTGTTTCTTTTAGAAGTTTTGCACATTGGTATATTTTATGTTCTGATAAGTCGTTGAATATGTTCTTGAAATAAACTAACATATCTGTACTTTGAAAATTTTATTGAAGTGTCGAACTTTGGTATTTTTAGAATGTTACGAACTTGATACATTTTTTCTGAAGTGCTAGATATGTGAAATTGTCTTTTTAGAAACATTGAATTATTCAACTTAGTACATTTCAGTTACTCTTTCAAGATAACGGACTTAGAATTTTTTACAAATAGCAAGCTAGTAACTTGCTAAACATGCTTCTTGCAAATATTTTTAAATACCGTTCTTAAAAATCACAGTGTCTACTTAATATATTATAATTTAATATTATTAATTTAGTAGTACACTTTGATTTTTAAGAACGGTATTTAAAAATATTTGCAAGAAGCATGTTTAGCAAGTTACTAGCTTGCTATTTGTAAAAAATTCTAAGTCCGTTATCTTGAAAGAGTAACTGAAATGTACTAATATGAATAATTCAATGTTTCTAAAAAGACAATTTCACATATCTAGCACTTCAGAAAAAATGTATCAAGTTCGTAACATTCTAAAAATACCAAAGTTCGACACTTCTATAAAATTTTCAAAGTACAGATATGTTAGTTTATTTCAAGAACATATTCAACGACTTATCAGAACATAAAATATACCAATGTGCAAAACTTCTAAAAGAAAAAATTACACCTTACAATCTATTAATGCAGTTTACTAAGTATTTTGTAAAATCCTTTACTTGATAATTCTGAAAAATAGCCTAAGTCCCTCACTTTGTACAGACATAAATTATATTACTTTTAATTAGTTAAGGTTTACATAAAGATAAGTTTATACATCTATGCTAAAATAGCTGATCATTTCTGTACCACATTTAAATCTATTTTATCAAAAACATGTTAAGCATACTACTTCTACGAAATTTACAAAGTTCTAATAGCTAAGTTCCTTTCGAGAAATAATTTCATAACTTATGAGAACTCATAAACGTATACAAATCAAAAGTATACTTAGTTTGAACAAGTAACATGTATAAAAGTAAGAGCATATTTATTTAAAATTTGTAAGCATAACCATCTCAATCAGTAAAATGTGTAACATGTGCACTTAGTTGATATTTCTCATAAAAATATTCAAGCCCATTACTTAATAAAAATTATAAAAATATGCCAAGGTAATACTCTAATGTTTTAAAAACATAGTGTATGATTTTAAATATTCTGTTACTTCAAGTAAAATATGGTAAGATCTTTACATTAAAGAACACCTAAAAAATCTTTATTTAAAAATACTAAGTTTCTTTATCTCACTTAACTTTATTTTTGAAAAACCTGTAAAATCGATTAAGTTATAAAATTATGGAAACTAACTTTTTTAGCTAAGTTCATTTTATAAAAAATTAGTACTTTGGGAATTCTCATGTAACACAATTTACCTATCACACTTAAGTTTATGATTTTAATCAAAACATTTTAATTCTATGTAGTAGATTAATGTTTCCATAGTACATGCTTCAATAAATTTTGTTAAATTTCTAACTTTCTACCTTGTAGTGTATAAAAGATAAGTATAAAACGAGAACCTTAAATCGTGACCAAGTATGCTAACTTTATCACTTTTTGCTCAGTAAAATTTCATAGATTTTTATTTTGCAAGTAATCAACACACATGAAGAAAACACAGAAAAGTTTTCATGTTTAAACTTATTTATTTACAAAAACATATTTTAAATTACACAAACTATTTACACAATTAAGAAAATAATAACTTTTCAAAGTGTATTCTATAACTAAGCATGCACAAATCAGTAAAATCTTACTGTTGTAGAAGCAAGCAAACTTTTTCTACATAATCACAATGGTTTTAATATATTTTTTACAATCGCAATACTAGTTATACACCAATAACATCACATAATTACACATGTTTTGTCATCCTTGGAATTCGCAAAATCTGAAAACGGTTGAAAAAATGAATTAAATAGCTCATTTTGAAGATACTTCATATAGTCTTCAATGAAAATGTTTGAAAAAAATTCTCCGTCATAATGACAAGTGCATTTTTTCTCGCATATCTCTCTTGCAATATACGGCATGTCAACCGTAAACCATGCTTTACTACTTATAAGACCCTCTCGCTCATCAATATGTGTTCTATTCGAACAGGCATGTATCCTTTGCGAAGAATGATCTTGAACCCGGCCTATGTTTTTAAAAATTTCCTGATGTACTATATCCATTAATTGTTGTTTCGCCTCATCATAATTACAATGGGGTTCACGGTTACATTTTTGCGGCTTTAATTTTAAAATTAAATGAGGCAGGGTCGTCGTATATAGCGTTTTTAAAATGCATTCCAATATTTCATTTCTCATTTCGCAAAGTTTTTTTACTTGATCATTTAAAAGTGTTAAGGAAATTGGATTTAACGTAAATGAATCTCCGGTTTTGTAAATTTGTTGTAAGATGCATTTTCCATCATCATTAAATACAGATAATTGATTATTACAAATAAAAGAGCTATTGCTATGACCTATATTAAAATCTAATAGTTTTACAATAAATTCGATCCATGTGGAAGGGTTCATCACGACTCCCTGACCGGTTGGTATATAGTCTAATTGGGCATTCTGAATAAATTGTCTAATATGAATCTTCAAGTCAGTTCTTTCATCGTGAAGTGAAACGTAGATAAGTCTTTCCAAGTGCCATGTACTATTTACAGAAGCATATAAGCTATGGTAAAGATCGTCCGTCCAATTGTCCAACTTTGCCCTTTTCGGGGAAGGCTCATAAATGTACATTTTGGCAAATGTAAGGTTAATGTGCGGGTCTGTCACATAAGGTTCAGAAGGAATACCATGCGTTAAAAGTTTGTTGGTTGGGGGATATATCTTACACATTGAGCCATGTTCTAATTTAATGGTAGCGGTTTCACAGTTCGCTGGTTTAAAATCCAAAGTTCGTTTAGATCCAAAACTTAGAATGCATACACCTGATGATAGGTCTAGATTAAAATCTTCGTAGTTGCCGTCTTCAATTTTAGGTTGTTCTTCAGAGCCAAAGTTCACTTGCACCATATTAAATTCATAATTTGTCACTTTCTGTAGATCTTCACGTATTTTTTGCAAAATGGGTATCCAAGAGTAAACAGAGACTGTTGCTCCAGGTAAACTGTAATTGATTCCTTCATCAGCAAAAGTAATTACTTTACGGGTCGAGGAAATTTTCTTTTCACTACTTTGCAGGGGTAATTGAAACAATTCTTGCTGTAGCACGTCAACATCACTTTCAGTATAAAACTCGGGGGAAATTTTCTTTTCAATACTTTGCAGAGGCTTTACATCTAAAGGCAATTGTATTATTTCTTGCAGCAACACATCCGCATCACTTTGAGTATAAAACTCGGGAGTGTATTCAAGTAAGATTCGACATTAACACATTTTTGAAACTCGGCGAAAAATCAATTAAAACACACGTCTTAAGTATAGGCGCACACAGTGTAAAGAGAGTCTCGCAACACACACCTGGCCACTTTATCTAACTAAAATGTCTCTATACTGATTCTTTAAAAAATCACGTGATTACCCAAGCGCCCTCTACCTTCCTCAACCCAGTAGATATTGCATCATCTAACTTGTCTTAGCCTGTTACAGAGAGTTGCCACTCAATGTACATCCTGCCAGAAACCTACCGGATATTCAATCAACACAGATTTGCACACGTCACTATCACGTGTCTTCTGCGCATGTCACTTCCTTATCTCTTATCTGATCTGTGATACCTGATAAGAGAAAATCAGTTGCCGTTAAATTTGTAGAGTTTGTAGGTTGGGCGTAGGTAAGTTCTCCTGCAACGGATACCTAAGAATTCTTTAGCCGAGCTGACCGATGTTTTGTCCGCATGCAACAAGAGTGTTGTCCGGTATTTTTCAGGTATTATAATTGCTTATATTTTTTCTGATATATGTTGTGATTAGCTATCTTTTAGAGTAATCAGTTTAGTTTATTAACAGGTTTTCATTAATAATTTCAGTTTATGACTTTATTAAAAAAATTTTAGTTTATTATTGTAAAAATTGTTTTAGTTTATGAATTTATTAATAAAATTTTAGTTTATTATTGTAAAAATTGTTTTAGTTTATGAATTTATTAAAAGGATATCTTTGTAAAATTTAAGTCTATAAAAAAACTGAGTGTAAAAATTTTGATATGTTTAATTTATTAACAAGTTTTCATTAATAATTTTAGTTTATGACTTTATTAAATAAAAATTTTAGTTTATTATTGTAAAAATTGTTTTAAACAATAATTTTAATACCTATTTTATACGTGAATACTCATTCATCTGCAATGCCTATAATTTATTACTGTTATTTATCAAAACTTAACAAAAATAATTTGCTTTATGCTTAGTATAATGCTCTTTGCTAATTGTTTCACAGAAATTAATTTAATGATTCATTAGTTTCCTAAACTACGTAAAATATATTAATCGTTGTAGCTTAACTTTGATATTTTAATTTAGGATATAATGCCCATGTTTACAAAAAGGATAGATTTTTATTGAAATGGCTTTAATCTAACATGATCTTAATCCATAAGTCCCCATTTTTGAACGCAGAATGAAACACGTGTCCCCAATTGCATACCCCTAGCACCCTCCCTGGTTTTATCTTATCGGCAAACTGGCCAACTCTTATTGTACCGGCTCTGTAGAGCCTCAAGGCACTCTCTTATCTCTAAATTTCTGTTATCAGCAATATCACAGGCACGTGGATTTTACTTCAATCATTCTTTTGTGAATTATTATGTATTTTTATTATTTTCACCTCTCGCGTGTACAAGTACAGGGTAAGTGTAATATTTTCTATTATTTTAGTTACATATAAGTTGATACCGTAATTCTAATTGAAAATAATTATGTGGTTCTTATAGTTGCACTTTTGATGTGTTGTACTTTTAAGTGTGATTTTTTTGTTAATGTATGTTTTTCTGTATTTTGGTGTTTTGCGAAATTTTAAGTTGGTAATCCAGTGTAATTAATATTAATAGCATTATCGGTAGAAGTACTTTATGCAGTTTGTATACAAAAACTGGGGTTTGAGGGCTTTCTCCAAATAGAAAATAAGGCATGCATGGTATTTGTATTTCAGTAAATTCTAACTAAGATTAAATTTTCGCTTGCTAACTAATTTTATCCTACATAAAATAGCATTGTGAATCTGATAAATTGTTATAAGAAAAAAGTACTTTTAAAGCGTTTAATATCTTCAAATGTGTTATTTTGTTTTTAGTGTCAAAATATTATGTCTATTTTCAGCCAAGATTAAGAATGAATGAACATGTGCTAGTTGGACCGGGAATTAGGGATAATGTATTTTAAATCATTATTCGATTTTCCGGTCTTGCTAGCCGTATAGATGTTGGTACTTTGTCCAGAGACTAGAAGATTTAGCACGATCTCCCTTCACGTAAGTAAAAACCTTGTATTTTTTAGTTTAAGTAATGATTTGCGATTTAAACTATCTAAGTAGTTGAAAGATATTTATGTACATGCAATTGTGCTAAAACGGATCTTCAATTTTTATTTCCAATAGTTCAACTTTCTAACAATAGTACTATCTAGTCTAAAAGTTTGTGCTAGTTATGCTCACCTTTCTATAAAATAGGCTAAGTGCATACCTCTAAAAATATTAATGCATGTATAAAATTATGCTTTCATAGTCAAACTGAAATGAGTTTTGCACATAAACAATCTAACTCGTATCGTATTGAAATTCTATAAATCATGTTACTCTACTTGTGATATACAGTAAAAATATTTTGTAGGATTACTAAAAATGCAATTTTTTCTCTAATTGATCTATAGAAAATATAAACTAGTATAATCGCTGCCTAAAATTTATCAGAAATGTGTGGGTAAGAAAAAATGTTTAGATAAATACTTTGTTTGTTTGTGTTTTAAGGCAAACCTGCACGCGGGGGTATCTGCCTAGGATGAGGGGTGCCTTGGTAGGAGGACTTTCTAAGGGGATCTAACGCGTATTCATGCATTTCGTATACGAAAACTTGAGTTTTGGGGGGTATATGGCTAAAGTGGTTTTCTCGCAATAGAATATAAGACTATATCATTATTTGTAAAAATCTTTCTATGGTATAATTTTCTCACTTGCCTAACAGTAGATTACATTTGTAGAAAATGTATGGGTATCCTAAATCCTACTTTAATGTTAAACGGCTACTTAACAAAAATACGGTATACAAAAAATTAAAACTCTTGATTAAATTTTTTTTTTCTTGATAAATTAAAAACACTTGATTAAAAAATATTTGTTGTAAAATTATTAACTTAAAATTAAAACTTGGTTAAAAAAAATATTTGTTGTAAAATTATTTAACTTAAAATTAAAACTTGGTTAAAAAATATTTGTTGTAAAATTAAATACTTGATTAAAATTGTTAAAAAATATTTGTTGTAAAATTATTTAACTTAAAATTAAAACTTGGTAAAAAAAAAATATTTGTTGATAAAAAATTATTCACTTAATAATTAAAAACTTGTGTAAA
The DNA here is from genome assembly GCA_038373885.1 of Cheiracanthium punctorium. NCBI lineage: Eukaryota > Metazoa > Arthropoda > Arachnida > Araneae > Cheiracanthiidae > Cheiracanthium > Cheiracanthium punctorium. The sequence goes on along the minus strand of JAWZYV010014842.1, from coordinate 104,293 downwards.
AATATATTTATTGTAAAATTAAAACTTGGTAAAAAATATTTGTTGTAAAAATTATTTAACTTAAAATTAAAACTTGGTTAAAAAATATTTTTTGTAAAATTAAAACTTGATTAAAAAATATTTGTTGTAAAATTATTTAACTTAAAATTAAAACTTGGTTAAAAAAATAAAATAAAAATAATTAACTCTTGATTAAAAAAATATTTGTTGTAAAATTATTTAACTTAAATTAAAACTTGGTAAAAAAAGTTATAATTGTCTAAATATTATTATGTAAAAACTATGGTAAAAAATATTCTATGGTAAAATTTTCTCACTTCCTAACAGTAAAAGAAATTTGTAGAAAATTATTATCTTAAACATTAATATCTAGTAAAATATATTATAAAATATATGCTATAATTAAAACTGGTATAAAAAAATTAAAGTATGTGATTAAAAAATATTTGTTGTAAATTACTTATTTAACTTAAATTAAAGTTCGTAGGCCTCCTGGGGATGTTGTTCATTTCTTTGCTCCACATAGTTAATTATTATTTAAAGAAACAAAAACAACAACGCATCCTCTGTGCTACGCCCTGTCTCCATTCATGCGAGGCTAGCGTGATGGGGAAAGGCACAGTAAGAATTTTTATTTGAAATGAGGCGGTAGACGAATTCTACCGGGCGGCTGGTGGGTCCTCATTTTATAATAAAATTTTTTATTTCAGGTTTAATTCATAAAGTATAGCTTATTTAAAATTATGTCAAAGTCTCTTATTTTCATGAGAGAATGCATCACAATCTCAAAAATTTGTCCAAGCCCCCTTATTTCAAAATATGTCACAATCTGAAAAAAATTACAAGTCCCCTTATTTGAAAAATTGTTAAAGTCTGAAAAAATTACAAGTCCCTTATTTGAAAAATTTGTTAAAGTCTGAAAAAATTACAAGTTACCTTATTTGAAAAAAAGGAAAAAAAATTCTTATCAACCCTTCGAACATCCGGTCTCTCGCCACATCCGGTCCGACCACGCCCCCTTCCCCGCTCAGCCCAGGGAACACAGTTATACAGGCAGCACCGCAGAATTAACATGGCACCGCATGAGCAGAACTCTCATTTATCTACTACTGCCAAGTCCGAAAGAGTGCGATAAGGCAGAAAAAAAAACCGCACTACCCTATTCCGCCAGCTACAGGAACCTGGTGCAGGTGCTTGGTACAGGCTGAGTACTATACTACATCACGCGCAGACGGAATATGCAAAGAAATAGGAAGCCATCTGTATCCTGCAGACAGCCAGAACTTGGCCAGCGAGTAGAGGATTCCATTTGGATGGAGAACCTGCGAACTCGAAGAACGTTCATAAAAGAAGCCTTGTAAAAAAACCTTCAAAATTCTCCGAAACCTTAGGCAGTATAGCAGTTCTTTAGAGTGTCAGGCAATTAAAAAAAAAAAAAAAAAAGGAAAGAAAATCAACCATCAATCAAATGAAACGGAATCATGTCCACAAATTATGTTCACAAAAAAAGAAAACAAAAAACCTGATTGATTTTAATAGCACTCCAGTGCTAGCAATGATAGAGAGAGTCAAAATGGACGAAATTTCCATAGAGTAATTTTTAAAAACTGTATGCAAACTGTACTGGAACAGTTCCGAAAAACCAAAACGAAAATAGTGTTAGTCTGGAAAATCTGGTGCAAAAAGTAAGGAAAGGTGGTTTGCGTCGAAGAACAGACTCAAGGATTTTTTTGGTAGATAGTTGACGTGCGTGAAATTCTCCGACACATTAATATAAATAATAAATGTGCCAACGACTGCTGACGTGCCCCCCCCCCTCACTCCTGAGGGGAGGGCATAAAAATATCCCTGAAGAGTCACCAACACCAGGATTTTATGCGCGATTTCATCAAGCAAGGAAACATTGTTTAGAAAAAAGAATTCCATAAATTTCACCAACAATTCCAGTTCTATACGGTCCAGTTAAACCAAAATGTATTCGAGTATGAACCAGCGTTTTTGATAGGACAATACAACAGAAAGAGAGATTTGTTAAGACCCCTTTCAAAAGACCGGTCGAAACAGGCCAAAAATTTCGAATGCGAACAAACTTCGCAAAAAAAAGCAAAAATCTTGATTGTCTGATAAGCCAAATCACAAAATAAGAAACCGATCAACACATACTGTTCTGAAACGTACATCTAAAGTGGAGGCAAACAGATGAAACCAGTTTTAATTGTCACACAGAGTGGAGGAAATCCCCAGCTCACTCCTCGAAACGTCCTATTCCGAGATGGCAACTGTAAAGGCAGACCTATCCAATTAAAAATGCTTAACTGTATAATATTGACGGTGTGAGGATAGAGTCCCAAACAGCGATCCATACACCAAAATTCTTGTAAACGAATGAAAATCAGAAACTGCCGAAAATCGCCAGGAAACATGGGACTTTGAACCCTGAATAGAGTTCCTAAATTCGAAGAAATTCTAATTCTAATCTGGTTCACCTAGGTTCGACACAATCCAATAGGACAGTAAAACAGCAGTGAATTCTTAAGGAATATTTCCTAGCCAATACTTACGATCTCAAAAAATGACTATTACCAAAATACTGAATGCTGATTGATTAAAAAGATCATTTCGATTAAAGAGCTATAGCCTGCACTCAGCTAAAGCGTCCATAATTTTATTTCAATTTTTCGCCAGCGTACTTATCGTGCGTGCAATAATGCGGGAACCCCGTAAAATATATGACAAATTTCGGAATTGGGAGGAATTGACAAAACATGTAACAGCTCCTTAACAGTGTTTTTTTTTTTTTTTCCCAATGGGCAGGCACTGGCCACAAGCCTTTGCCATCAACGGCCCTAGTTACTGTCCATTTTATTATGGGAGCACCCAGTGGGCGGACAGCACTACCCCCTATGAAGGGACGGACAAGTTAACATCCATGCCCAAGCCGGGATTCGAACCCGGACCCACGGCGTGATAGAATGGTTCTCTAGCCACTACACCACCTGGGCGGCTCCTTAACAGTGTAAAATGATTTAAAATAGGTATTTTGAAACATACAGTGCCCTTCCTGTCATTCTTTAAAAACGTTTTTAAATCCATTCTGCTTCAAAGAATTCATCTTGCGCGATATATTCCAATTTGTAAGTGAAAAACACAAAAATTGACCAAAATGGTCGGTATTCCAGAAAAATACGCTAATTTTTATGAATGGTTGCAAAACAAGACAGAGTTTGCAGTTGGCATGCGAGACGAGACAGCCCTAATAGCTGTCTCGCAAACATTCTCAACCTCTCTGATACTTCTGCATCCATGAAAAGTCAGATACGAAAGGAAGGATAAAAAAAAGAAGTTTTTTTGAAGAATCTGTTACACGAATATGTACCCAAATCTCGGCAAATTTTACTTATAAGAACTGTAAGTGTATTAAAAAAACCACCGTCCAAGAAATTGAGCAGGAAATCTACAATAAAATATCGGAGGGGCGATAAGAAACTTACTCCACACTCTCGAGCCCCAACAATACAACAGCCTATAAATAGGGTAAAACAAGACTTAAATACGTAGCCTACAGCAACGTAGCTACTCTGTACCATCCTACGCAAAGGCGCATTTATTTTTAATAGTAAGTTGCACCTGCGAATTCTTGACCGAACTTTAGTCAAAAACTAAAAAACAGATACAAAATTACAAACAGGGGGAGAGAAAAGGATAATTAAAAAGCTACTCTACGCAGGGGCGTAGCCAAGGGGGGGTTAGGGGGGTCATAACCCCCCCTATGTGGAATTTTTTGCCATACAAAATGTATATTCTTCACTCCCTTATCACACACATGTATGCATATATGTGAGTTGCAGTAGTCCTAACTCCCCCCCCCCATGAAAAATATCTGGCTACTCCCCTTCTAGGAAATACAACAAAAATGTTGGCAATACATGAGTTGAGATTCCTTGAAATTTGTTTCACAAGTTGTAGAGAATTGCGTGCAAGAATGAAATACATAAAGGATTTCATTAAATTGAAAAAAGAATATCATGTGCTATTATTTATGCATAGGTAGCAGAAAGAATTAAAGAGGACATGAAAATAACTCTGAAAATAATAATAATAAAAAGAAAAAACTGGACGATTTCAATGACAAACTCAACCTTTGGGAAATTGTCCCGAAGAGCCATACACTCACCAAAACTTTGGTTAAAAAAATCAAAAAGTGTGTGGAAAATGAACCAAAAATCTCCACTAAACATGGGGATATAGGATGTTTAAAAGCAGTTCAAAGACTCTTCGAAATTCGACGCTCGACCCAGCTCATTTGTAAGGAACAATAACGAGGAGTCTGAATTGAACGTGGTCTCTTAATACAATTAAAACAAATAAAGCCTTACCTTGCGGCCAGTTTTGGAAATCTGATAGAAACTGGACATGCAGTTTTTAAAAAAAACTCGGGAAGACTATAAACTTGTACCGTTCAAAAAATACTGTTCAGGAAAAGACCTTTATAAATAAACCGAAGCAGTGGCTATAACGGATGTTATAACGGAAAATCTACTAGAACTGAGCGCAATCGATTGAGGGATCATCAAAATAATCCAAAACTAGAGAGTCTATCCAGTTCTTTAAAACCTCTAAAACAGCAGTTAAAAAAACTAGTAATAAGAATTGAAAAAGCACATTCGGTATTTTAACCGTTTGTATCAATTACAAAAGCAAAGAGAGAAAACATGAAATCATCTTTAAAACAACGAACTGCAAAGTCGAACGTAGCAAATAGTTCCAAAGATCTACAACCACAATCAGTTCCTAGTTAAACGAGAAAGCCAAGTGTGAAAAGTTCCTGAAAAATTATACTCCTGATGAACCCGATAATTTTTGATTGAAAAACAGAATTGGAAAATTGGCCAACATCCCCAACTAAACCTGCGGAAGATCTTCTATAAAATGAACTCTTAGAGTATTTGAAATTCCACGTTCGTGCACGTTATCGAACGTTGAAGATTGCTCTGAACTGCAAGAAATCTGAAACGACGACAAAAAAATAAAAAATAAAATAAAAATAAATAAATAAATAAAATAAATAAAATAAAATAAAATAAAATAAATAAAATAAAATAAAAAATAAAAATAGCCAGGAGGATCAAAGGGGCTTATTTTACATATTTTTCCTCCGTCATATAAATACGTTTGAAATAAAATAAAAACCTTAGCTTGCAGCCTCCTCTGAAAACCTGAGAAAAAGAAAAAGAAACGGGTAGGCACCGAAACTATCAGCCATTCTACAATGGGGGATCCCAACATGACCCCCTATGAAGGGTCAGACAAGTTAAAAACCAAGCCAAAGACATTGACCGTACGCGTATACCCTAGAAAGTGATACATTAGTTCTTCAGCCACTACACCGCACCACAGTGGCATCTGAGAAAAATTGGACTCGTTCTGTTTTGGAAATTTCCAAAGACCATGTATAAACTTGTACCGTCTACAAAATGCTGCAAAGGAAAGAGATGTACACAAATAAGTCTAATCAGTAGTATAAAGTGTTAAAATGAAAAATCCACTGGAACTGTACGCTAAAGACTGGGGGATCCTAAAAACCGTTCCAAAAGTATAGTCTATACTCACTGTGTTTAGTTGACGAATTCCATCTAATGAAAACGAGCTCTTTCATCACTGATTTTTGACAATCTGGAACATCCCTAAAAGTTACCCCCCCAGCCAAAAATCCTGTGTGCGCGCCTGACCGTAATGTATTGGAAATCTTTTGAGTATTCCTGTAGCGGAACTATAAATGATAAAGACACATTTATCGATGTAGAAATTTATTTTGTAACCCTTAACAACATGTATCATTTCTGAGTCGTTACCTAATACCTCTAAAATACGCTTTAATGGATTTCTGCCCATAGAGCGTGATGCATTTAAAATCTTTTGGGCGGTCCTGTAGATAAACTATCCAGTCGACCGGGATCAAAAAGGGAGGTGCGCAACTACTTGTTATAGCAATCCTAAATATAAAATTTGAACATTCTACGACCCATAGTTTTTGAGATATGAGAGTTACATACAAACTTACGTACGTACAGACGCCATGGAAAAACTGGTCCAAATAGACTCGCAGTCGGTCAAAATGGGTTGCACATGCATTTATATGAATATGCATACTAGCTAGCGTACGATGATATGCATCGAAAAAATTCTTAAAATTTAATTTAGAATTCTCTAAATTTAATTTTAAGAATTTTTTCGACATTGTGGTTTCGATAAAACAACCCTAGTCGAAATCTGGATCCTAACAACAAAGACCCTAACAACAGTTCTTTGCAAAAATCGACACTCGCAAGACTAGTGTTATGACACGACGATAAAATAGCAAGAGAAAGCAAAGAGGCATGTTTATGTGCTTTGCAGTTCCAAGCTCTATTCTTATCAAGGCTAAAACAGATACGGTCCAAACAAAATATAATATTAGCTTTTCAGCCAGCCATATAATCCGTTCTATTCTTGGTTTTTCTTTTTCAAATCCAAATATAAGAAAGCATCTGCGGAGTTCATACATGAACAACCTATTTGAAAAATCCCATTAGGAAAAACGCGTTCAAATGTACCAAAAGTTCAGAAGAGGGGCCAAACTTGGCAGATTTGTTAAAAGTTATAATTAGATGCAGTCAAAGGACAGAACAGACTCTAATACTCAGAGGTTTTCTGGAAAGTCCAACAGAAATGCCAGCGAAATAGGAGTCATCCTAAAAATTACTCCACAACTCTGAGATGATAAAAAGTTTCTTTGGGGCACACGCCTTTGCCTCTAACATTCGGTGAACAAATTAAACAACTAATAAATAAATCTACAAATAAGAAAAAACCTCAATTCAGAAAAAAACAGCGCGAAACATCAACCGAATATACATATATAGCAGAAACGAAAGAGATGGAATATGAAAATATCGAAAGAATGAAAACGCTGGAAGTTTTCAATAAAGAATTCCTCATTCGGAAAATAAAATCGAAACTCTGTAAATACATCATACTTTCGGTTCAAAAATGAATCTAGAAAATTGGCAAAAACACAGGGAAGATATCTTTTGAGAACTCGAAAAATTCCCCACGCTCACCAACTGCCGAAACAGTCCGATGGGGGCAATAAGTCGGAAGAGATGCCGCTACGCAACTTCACACACACTAGACCTTGATATCAGAATCACATATACTGAATAAATGCAACCGGAACACAGTGCTCCACCAAAGACATCCCCCCCCCTCCCAGGCAGATATCCTTCGTGGAGGCTGGCCACAACGCAAAACAAACAAAACTCAGGGACAATACATGCGATTACGGAAGCTCCCTCTATTTGCGGTCAGCCAACTCTTGGATCATGCGAAAAATGATTTTTTTTTAATACAGCATCAGTCATCGAGAATCCACTGAATATATGCTATTACGAGCGAGAAAAAAGAATCCTTCCCCCAAAAAGCCAAGTTTAAATGGAAGGAAACAATCAAAAGTATATAATGGTCTATTATAACCAAATGAAAATAGTAGTTATTTTGAAATATACATCTCGCATACAAGTACACAAAATGGATGAAATTAAAAAAAAAAAAATAATTTTTGAAGTTGGACAGAATGCAGAAATACTGCCAAAGGAGCATAAGAAGGACACAAACTGCAATCCTAGAAACCCCACCAGAAAAATACAACAATAGATAGCTTCAGCTTTAAGAATCGTCCAACAGAACGACAGGGATTCGAGGATTTCTATAAACTGAAACGCTCCAACAAGAGCAGTATTAAAATACAATATGAAACATTTTTCTAATGAGAGAAAGAAAGAACTTTGGAGAGAGAGATTAAAAAAAATCTTCTGCAAAGCTTAGCCATACCATCAATTCATAGGAGGATATGTATGCAAAGCACACGAACTTGAGGTTTTCATTGACGAAATGACTGACAAATAAGACGCCCACAATACATATTTATAAAAAAGGGAGGAGGAGGAGGGAATGTTTTTAACGGAATTTTGTAAAATTCCTCCCACAAAACTGTGGCATAGTATGGCTAAGGTAAACCATGAAATTAGATTTCAAAATTTTGAAGACCGCACTGGCGCAATCGCGTAGTGCCACGTATTCTGAAACAACAATAAATGATAGGATGGAGCAGAAACGAGAGACTTATTTGATTTCCATACAAACTCAAGCACTGTACTTACAATGGTCTATAAATGCAACCTATTTAAATCCTAACTACTATTATAAATGCGAAAGTGAGTTTGTTTGTTTGTTTATGACGCTTTCACGCCTAAACCGCTGAATCGATTAGGATGCATTTTGGTTTAGATATAGATGGGACCCTGGAGATGGTTATAGGCTACTTGGAATTTTAGATTTTTAATTACTCTTTTAATTATTAATTAAAAACCGTTTTTACATTGCCATGCTCGGCGAGTTTTGCCCGTATCAAATGATTCATGTTTTGAGCTAACAAGAATGCTATTACTTCAACAAAAAAACGCGTGCATCTGAAAAACATTAAATACCACGGAAATTAAGCCAGTTTTATGCCAAATCTATCTATCTATCTGTAATAATAAAAATCTGATGTGTCCAACACATGACTTCCTTGCACGTCTATTAAATCAAAAATGTTTTTTACGCACTTCCTCTAAACTTATTTGTTTGAAAGATATAAAATATCAATAACAGTAAGATATAGCGATTTCTAGCCAAACATTTCGATATCGCCAAGCTGAGTTCAATTTGAAAGATTTCTTTCTGACACTTTATTGGGCGATATTTCACCAAAAGCCGACAAACTTGAAATAGTTTGCGAGATTTTGGGGATAGCCAAAGTAGTCATTGACCACAGACTTTCAATGAATTGAATGCATCCATACACCTTAATGTATTTAAAGTCATTTGGCTCACCCTGTAAATAAATTCCCAGTCGATTGCTGTCAAAAAAGATATTGAAAACCGTTAGATATTATAATATAGTTCTAAATACAAAAGTTCAAAATTCTACGGGTTAAACTTTTAGAGTTATACAAAATACGAAATAATTTTTGGCTCCAAATTTGGCGATATTTCGGCGAAACTCGTCAATGTCGACGACATTTGGTGAGATATTAAGCATGGACCAACAATGACAGATTATCGCCAAATTTGGCGATATTTCGCCAAAACTCGCCAAGAACGATGACAAATGGCGATACTTTGGGCATGGACCCAATGACTGACTATCGCCAAATTTGGCGACATTTCGGCAAAACTCGCCAAGGTCGAGGACAGACGACGAGATTTTGGGCATGTACCAAACAATGACTGTCTACAATTGTATTATATTGAAGATGTCCATAGACATTAAAGTACTGAAATTCTTTTCGGTGGTCCTGTAAATAAACTCTCCAGTAGATTTTAACCAAAAATCGAGATGCACAACTAGATGTTACAACAATCTTATATATGAAATTTCATAATAGTTTTTGAGATTTGAGAGTTAAATATGCACACACGTACACAAAAAAGTCGCCAAGCTTGGCGACTTTTGGCATAGTTTTTGAGGGAGGCACGTGACCGTGGTCGGACCATTACCTAACTTATGTGGTAGGACGGTATTGTGCTTGAAATGGATGAATCTCCTAAAATTGCCATTGACCGTAATGTATTGGAAATCTTTTGAGTGTTCCTGTAGCAGAACTGTAAATGATAAAGACACTTTTTTTAATGGAGAAATTCATTTTCTAACTCTTTACAGCATATATCACTTCTGAGTCGTTTGAAACAGCCCAATACCTCTAAAAAAACGCTTTGATGAATTTCGGCCCATAGAGCGTAATGTATTTCGAATATTTTGTGCGGTCCTGTACATAAACTATTTATTCGATTGCGACCGAAAGGGGAGGTGCACAACTAGATCATAGAACAATCCTAAATATCAAATCTCAACATTCTACGACCCATAGTTTTTGAGATATGCGAGTTACATACATACGTACGTACGTACCTACGTACGTACGTACAGACGGCATGGAAAAACTGACCACAATAAACTCGCCGCTGGTCAAAATGAGTTGCAGACGCGTTAATAGGATCGTGCATGCTAGCCTACGATGAGATGCATCGAAAACATTCTTAAAATTAAATTTAGAGGTAGTCAAAATCGGAATTTTTGTCGAAATTTGGCCCCCAAAATTTTTCGGGATCACATTACTTCCTTATACTACGTACAAGGAAGTAAAAATGAATTTTCTCCAGACAAATTTACAGAAAGCAGAGCTTTGAAAATTTGAGCATGACTCAGCCCATAACTTCGGTAAAGTGCATCTGAGGATCAGAATTTTGAAATGTTAACTATTTTTCTAACTATTAATTAAAAGCCGTTTTATCGCTCGCACGAAATGATTTATGCTTTTAAAATAAAGCAGAAATTCTATTTGCAAAATCACATGCATTTGAAAAACATGGAAATTATGTTGATATTACGCCAAATAAAATAGCATAAGTAAAGAAAAGGGTACTTACGTATTATCCCGGCGGTCCGCCAAGAGAAGCGATTTTTTGCCGAAATAAATGCCGGGCACATGAAATTATTAATGGTTTTGAATACGTTTGGCAACTCATTTGACGAAAAAACAGTTTGGCGGGAATGACCGCCGGGATAATACGTAAGTACCAAGAAAAGTCCAGATGTGTTTCTTAAAGTTCATAAATTTCCAAATCCTACCAATAATATAAAAGTGTACGTTTGTGTGTTTGGATGTTTTTGACTGAATCACACAAAAATGGTTGAACGGATTTGGAAAAATTTGTAATGAAAATAGCTTATGCCCTGGATTAACATACAGGCAGCCTTTCAAGCATATAGCATAAATAATTCTTTTACAAAGACACTCAAAATAGTTGTAATGCATTGCGCTCTATGGAAATTTTGTAGCTACTAAACCGATTCTAAAACTTTCTTCACTGATTGAAAGTTACATTATTCCTGAGTATTATTGTTTGTTTGTTTTTGTATTAAGACCGATTGACTGCACTAGGGTCCTAGGCCTATATGGCGAATTCCTCTGTGGGTGACTTTCTAAGGGATCCTAGCCCGTATTGACGGGAGGTTTTTTAGAAAACCACGGAAAACTGGGAGCGGCTAGGTCGACAGGCGCGATCGGGGTTTGAACCTGGCACCCCCCGCCTTGCAGTTTTGAGAGCAGAACTTCTTAGACACTGGTGGCATCCTAAGTGTTATAGGCTACCTTTAATGCCTATATCACAGATAGTTCTTTTACAGGGATGCTAATAAGAATTACATTACGCTCTAGGTGCATCTCTGTAAGTACTGAACCGATTCCTAAACATTTTTTACGGATAGTAAGCTAGACTATTCTTGAGTATTATAGGTTAAAATTCATGCATGTAGCGTAAATAGTTCCTTTACAGGAACACTCAAAATAATTCTAATACATTACGCTCTCTGGGTATCTCTGTAACTACAGTACCGATTCTAAAACTTTTTCACTAATAGAAAGCTGCTCTATTCCTGATTAACCTAGACTAAAATTCATGCATATAGCATAAATATTTCTTTTACAAAACAGTTCGCAAATACTGTCATAACTGTCTCTATTCGCCAAATGCCTGAAAAAAATCTAAATTTAGTAACTCTGCATATTCTCTTATTTTAAATGAAGTATACTACCATGCATTATACTTCATTTGAAACAAGTAAAAAGCAAATAATATTTAAATGCAGTTTGTTTTGTCGCAACAATATTTGTTATTCACACATGCTACATTTCTCTCGGGACCTAATTCTAAAGCCGACGCGGACGAAGTCGCGGGTAGCAGCTAGTAGCATATAATGCAAAGAATAAGGTATTGGCAGTGGCGTAGCCAGAAATTTTTCATGGGGAGGGGGGGGTTACGACTACTGCAGCTCACATGTATGTATATGTGTGTGTGATGAGGGAGGGAAGAATATACATTTTGCATGGCAAAAAATTCCTCAAGAGGGGTTGTGACCCCACCTATCGCCCCCCCTTGGTTACGCCACTGGGCATTGGCCTTCAGTCGACCCTCCAAGGGCGAAGGCGCATAATGTGGGCAGCACTTGCAAAACAGACGTTGGTGAAGAAAGAGCTGAGAAAACAAAGTTCCAGAAACTAGTGAAAGCTTGTCATAAGTAGATAAAAAAAGTAAGGGAATGGGTGGTACTGACTAAAACCGAAATAGTCTGATACAGCCGAAAGACAAAACAGATATAAACAGACAAAAATGATGGTTTGAAGAGCCTTTCATGATTCACTAAAAAATAGTTGTAAGACATGAGATTTAACGAAAATTGCTTAAAACTCACAGGTTTCATGGATAATTCAGCGCAAATACTTTGCCATATATATTTCAAAGACAGGAATTAAAAAAAATAATAATGATAACTTATTGAGAGAGATTAACAATGTGTAGAAAGCAGAAACCAACGGGGACAGTATAAAAAAGCTTCAGGCATAAAGCCTCGAAGCTTTCGAAAGCAAATTCACCCTATGAGAAATAGCCCTATATATCTGGGGTGGGGGACATTCAATCTAAAAGAAAAAATAAATATGGACAATTGATCAGAAATCTCGTCTAAACATGAGGCAGATCGGCTATAAAATCATTACACTGCTGAAGCGTATTCGTTATCATAGCAAAACAAACTCTAAAAGTATGGGAAACAATTCCTGAACTATGCAATGTTTTTAGCATTCAATAAAAATAACTGTCGTTAGGGGTGGTTAAGAGGCAAGAGAGAGACAGAATCGTGGTTGGTATGCGAGACGAGACAGACCTGTATTTTTCTTCGCACAAGCATCAACAGTGTTTTTAGCCAAAAGGCGGAAATGAATCACACCTAAGAAAAGGTATTTTGGAACATCCTGCATTATGTTCACGTGCTAAAACAGGCGGAATTATTTTAAAGTTAGTTAAGGTGAAAAATTCAAGACAAGAAATAAAACGTAAATATCTGGAATTAAATTAATTTTATAACTGTAGCATGCCTCATAAGCCCAAACACTATATTTCGAAGAGGAATAAATTCAATCAAAACTACCGAAAACAAACCTGCAGTGGCTCAGTTCATTCCCGAAATTCCTCGACTGAGGAGCAAAGCGCTTTGAATGCTAGGCAACCCCTGCATCGTAGACGTTAGTGAAGAGACAGTCGAGAAATCTCTTTCTAGAAAACTCGCTAAAACAAGACAAAATTATAAAAAAGCCAAAAAACATTACGATATTATCACACATTCTGATACTCCAATGCAACATGAAGACACAAACATAAAAGGGGGCTAAAATAGCCGTTTTGAAGACTACGTTGGGAAATCTAGAAAAATGTCCGCGAAATAAGTCTTAAAATTCCTTCTAAAACTCTCAACAAAATCAACTTTGAAAATTTTTTAAAGCTCACCCATTTTTCCTGCATTGCTCCGCTCATAAACCACATGTAGACAGCAAAAACCAAGAGATAGGTAAAAAAATGAAAGATTGTTACGTCATTTAAAATGTCTCTTAATAACAAACTCAACTAAACTCACTAAAAAGTAGGTCCGGAATACAGGCCAAGAATCTGGGATAAAGATAAGAGAGATGGGCCTGACCTGAGACATAAACCTGAGGCTAAAATAGGTTTTATTAAAGCTACTTTGGAAAGTACACAAAAAATGTCTGCAAAACAAGAAATAAGTATTAAAAAAATCGTTCTGGGACTCTCAGAAATTAAAATATTTCTCCAGCTCACTCGTCTTTCGTGTACAATTATACTCCGTCTGTCAATAACATGTAGACAGTAGAAAGCAAGAGTCAGGTCATAAAAATTAAATCATTCAAAAAGTTCTTTATTAACGAACTCGCCTTAAGGAAAGTAGTCCTAAAGAAAATTATTGGATATCACCAAAATGTTTAATTGCAAAAATTAGGTCCGGAATATTGGCAAGAATCTATATAGTAAAAATTAAAAATATTTCTTAGATTCAGAAAAAATGGATTATAGCCTTTCGCCAGAACTAGGAAAAATCCGAGAGACTCTACTTGTTTTCAACAGCTAGGGCTGTATACTTACACGACTGCCGACACTAAATACCGTCCAATGATAAACAGGATACTTATGATTTTCGAAAATTGTAGTCAACCAGCCCTTAGATAAAGGGAAAACGCTCTAATTTTTATACCATATCAAACAACTAGTCGCGCCTTCATCAAAAAGCTCTGTAAAAGCAGACGGGAAGACGAAAAAGGATCCAAATTGAAGATATGGACCACAAAAGTAACAGTCCTTTACAGCCAGACAATAACTAACACAGGATTAAAAATAACATTTCGTTTCAAGAATTCGCCACTTTTAATAAGCGATCCAAAGGATTTGGAATTTCCAAACAAATTCCTCAATATTGGGAAGAAAAAAGATATTTGCACCGTTTGCCAAAGAGCATAAGTGGACTAGAACAGTGGAATAAAATAAAAAATCATAAAATGAAGCCAGCGTCACTTGACTCAAAAAAGCCACCCATCTTATCTACCAGGACAGGCTGCAAGCGATTGATAAAAAAAAAAATGGTTCAAATACTAGAGACACACAAAAGATTTTACAGCATATCTCCGTGCGTGAAATTCTCCAAGAACGCAAAATACAAGCGTAACACGTCCAATGTTGCCAGCGTGGCAACGGCATGCTGGCTACATTTAGAACAGCATGTCAGTACAGCGTTACGTATATTTACAACAGCATAGGAATATAGCCAACACAAAATTTCAAATTTGAACCATTAGTCATCATTAGTGGTAAATATCCGTAAAACCTAGCCCAAATTATACAATAGTTACAAAAATATTGAATAAAAATACTACAATGAGGATGATTGTTACAAGAAGCAAAAATTCGCACGTGCCATGCGAAACACATCATGTGGTCATCCGAAACAGCCATGTCTGGGAAAGAAAAAAAAAGCACTCAAGAAAAGTATTTTGAAACATCTACAACAAGCACTAAAATTCGTACATCCCCAAAAATATTATTTTAAGTGCATGAAAATTTCATGACTTCCAAGAAAAACAGTGCAAAAATCTGCAATAAATTAATAGAGAAGCACAAAATCCCCTGAAAAATAACTATAGTTTCAGAAAAAGTAGTTCTAAAGCGTTTAAAGCCTAGTCAATTTTTACCAGCAATATATACCGTCCGCTATTCTCTGATAGCAAGAGTGAAAACTAATACTGTCAGGAAGAAGAAGATACTCTGAAACATTCCATATAGCAGAAACCAAAGAAAAAAACAGACAAACCCTAAAGCTCATAATATATATTCAGTGATGCCAATAACAGACAAAAGACATAAATACAGAACACAATTTCGTTCGAAATAGGTTGTTTTTAGGAAAAAAGAGTTCTGTAAATTTAACTGAAAATTCCAATTTAGCATTGTTAAAGTGGACCAAAATATAGATCTGAAGAAATTCGAGTGAAGTAGCGCTTTCGAAAGGGCATTGGGGGAAGACCTCCACAGGTCCCGTCCAACCAGGCTGAAAGTTCGAAAATGCGACTGAGCCTCTCAGTACAAAACAAAAATTGCGTGATAGAGACTAAACAGAAAATATTAAAGATAACGATAGAGTGATTGGCAAAGCCTGTTCTGTAAAATCCACCTAAAGTGGAAGCAAAAGATGAAACCTTTTATACATGTTTGACAGTTTTTAAACGAATCATTTTAAATATCGCAGAAAATCGACAGGGAGGAAGGAACAACAGACCTATTTAATTTCATCACTAAAGCACTGGACTTACAGCAGCATACGTGAACACAGCCAAAGCAATAAGGAATAAGATATTAGATTTCAGCCGACATCCAAGT
This sequence comes from Cheiracanthium punctorium, assembly GCA_038373885.1. Lineage (NCBI taxonomy): Eukaryota > Metazoa > Arthropoda > Arachnida > Araneae > Cheiracanthiidae > Cheiracanthium > Cheiracanthium punctorium. The sequence continues at coordinate 88,432 of JAWZYV010014842.1, read as the reverse complement.
CTAGTAAGGCTGATTTTGGGCCGCACCTAAACACTGGATGTTGGTGCACAAAAACCTGAAAACCAAATTTCCAAAAAATGGCGAAATCTTGCTAAAAGGAGAGAAAAAAGTAACTAAATCGAGTGGTATGGACAAAAATTAAGATACTCCTATACATCCGAAAGAGAGACATTTTGAACAGTTAACAATTGTGAGTCAATGAGCCTTTCTGGCCAATTCTTTAAAAAATGTCTTCAAGAAATGAGTTTTCACTGTCTTAAATCTCTCATAAGTTAACGCTTCACCACAACCACTTTTTTGTTATATTCCGTGATAGGAGTTAAAAAAAAAAGATCGAAAGAACTAGTGGGAGACATTAACAATGTGTAGTAAACAGGAACGACGAGATAGAACATACTATTTTAAGAATTAAAAGACTCAAAGCTTCCCAAAACAAACTTGTTGTGTGAGAAAAAGTCCCGCAGTAAGATTTAAGAAAAAAGCCATCCAATCTTTGAATGGAAACTGGATAAAATGGAAAATTGATCGAAAAATCTCGTCTAAACACGTAGGAATGTGGACAGTAAAAATATTATATTACACTGCTAAAGCAAATTCGGCAGGATATAGAGAAACAATCCCAATCATGTCTAAAAGGAGGGAAAAAGTGCTCCCAAAATTGACAGTATTGGAGTTATTGAATAAAAGAGCTCTAGTTGCAAATGGTTTGGCAGAGGAGGGCCAGGTTTATGGCTGCCGAGTGAGACGAGACAGTTCTACTTCTCACCAACAAGCATCCCTGGAGGTACTCCTGAGTAACCAAAAGGCAGAAACTAACCACAGTTTGTAAAAAAGGTATTTTTGTGAATACCCTACACGTGTGAACACACTGAAAAAGGCGAAATGACCTTAAAGGTAGTTTCGGTATCTGAAAAACCCAAGACAAGAAATAAAACGTAAAAATCTGGGAACACAAGGCGTAGAGAAGCTTACTTGCATGCTTTACAAGCCCAAGATATACTTACAACAGAAATAAATTCAATCAAAAATAGGAGTAAAATCAAACTTGCAGCCAGCCAGCAACTGCATACATTTCTTGCTTGAGGCGGAGACCCGTTTAATATCAGGTGAGAAAAATGATAATAATAGCAATAATAATAGTAATAATAAATTGTTAAGAGAAAATATTCTTTGTCTTATTCTTTTTACAAGCCTAAAAATACATCTCAAATAAAATAAAATCTTAGCTTGACGGCAGCTTTGAAACGTTGAAAAAAAAAAAAAAAAAAAAAAAAAAACTGGACTTGCACTGCTTTAAAAATTTGAAAGACTCTATCTATTGCACTCTCTGTGTTTCATGTCCGCTGAATCCGCAGAAGTTAAAAAACGAATAATGTGAATTTTGAAAAGATATAATTTGATATTTTGAGTGAATAGGAAAAGCGAACACAGAAAACATAAAAGCATCTTTATAAATGAAACGAAGAGACCCTTCACCCCATACAGCAAATAGTCCAAAGTGACCACTATCAATTTATAGTTAGAAGGGAAAAAGGAATTTTGGAAAATTCGTGAAAAATCGCTGCTCAACCCGTGCAAGACGGTCCATAAAAATAATTTTTAGACTATAAGGAATTTAAGGTTTACACCCACTTATAAACCGAATGCAAAATAAGAAGAAAGGGCAAGCCAAAAGGAAAAGCCTTTTGGCTTAGTCACCAACTCACTCCTTGTAAAAAGAACCCAATAATAATTGTTTAAAAACATGGTTTAAACATAGCTGTTTAAGAAAGGCGATATGGGGCTTAAAAGTAGCTCTTGGGAAAATTAGAGGAGTCTGTGCAGGAAGTAACCGCAAATGCTACGACTGCACAATAAAAGGACAAAAGGACGCTGAATTGCTGTTTCGCCCATTGACCCTCTTTCCAAGTGAAAAATTCTCCCAAAATCTCTGCTAAACATCGGATGGACCATAGAATTACTTTTTAGACTTGGCAAAAATCAATTTTTTTCAACGTACCAGTGAAGAATGTTTGAAAGGACAATAAAATAACAAGGACGAGCAAAGAGGTTCCTTAAATTGTCTCACAGCTTCAGGCTCTATTCTTACGAGAGCGAACAAATACAACCGAAACAAACTAAAATATCCCTTCTATCTTTGGATAAAGTGCAATTTCTTTTTCTTTTTACTGCAATTTTTTAATATTAGGCATCTCCTGCGAAATATAGGTTCATCAAATCGAATAACCTATTACAGAAGTCACCAGTTCAGAAAACCAAACTTGTGAACCCTGTTTTCACGAGTTTTTCCAGAAAAATCATTTGGGAAAACTGGTGATAACATGCCAAATCTGAAAAGAACATGCCAAACATGAAAAAAGTTCGAAAATGCGACTGAGCCTCGCAGTACCAAACACAAGTTGTGTGATAGAGACTAAACAGAAAATGTGACCTAACTTGGTGGAAGTGTAAAAAATCAAACGATAGAACATGCCACAATAGTGCAAAGCTTTCTCGAAAACCCAACGAAAACGGCAACGACCTATGATTAATCACAAAAATACGTTCTCGTTTTGCATCTAATGTATTCAGTGATAACAGCAACAAATACATTAAACTAATAATACCAATGGAGAACAGCTAGTGCGAGACTCTAACCCTATGCATAAGCAGGAGAAACGATGCGATAGAGCATAAAATATCTCAAGAATAATAATAGTCGAATTTCTCAAAAAGGAATACATTCTTCCGGAAATAAAATCGAACATACATTACCCTTTCGGTTGAAAATTAATCTAGAAAATTGGCAAAAACTGCAGCTAAACACGGCGAAGGTATTTTTTAGGATCTGAGAAATTCTCACCGGCGTATTCGCTGACTGCCAGGTAGTGCGATGGGACAATAAGTTGGAAGAGATGCCTCTAGCAGAAATTCCCTAACTATGGCTTAATTTTTACTCATACACAGTCCCATGTACCATGAATAAATGTTATCAGACCGCAAGAACGATACATACAATTATGGAAGCCGTTTCCAGCTTGTAGCCATAGTTATCCCTTGGACACTGCGAAAAGGATTATATATTTTTATACAGCATCCGTCAACATGCCGTGTGTTCCTCCAAAAACAGATTGAAATTATGCGAAATTTGCGAATTAAGAACAGAAAAATCATGCTTAAATAGCAGAAATGAATCGAAAGTGCAAGTCTAATTCAAACAACTAAAAATTCAGGCTAAAATCAATTGAAAATAGGTGCTTTAAAATATGCATCGCAGTACACAAAATAGATGAAATTTCGTAAGGATAGTTTTCAAAGTGTTGCATCTATGAATAAGTACAGCCTATGGAGCACAAATTGAACAGACTTCTTATCTAAAAAACGCATCCGAGAAACATAATAATTGACAGCTTCCGTTATAAAAATTCGTTCTAAAAATCACAGAGATTTAATAGATTCTTCCATGAAATTCTCCGACACAGTAAAATTAAAACACAATACGGCAACTTTTGCTCATGGAAAATGAACCTAAAAACAGAATAAGTAAATAAATGCTATCGAAACACAGAGAGTACTTAGCTCAAGACACCCCCTAGACAGATATGTCTCTCGGGGGAGGCTTGCCTCAGCAACGCAAAACGAACAAAACACAGGCACAATGTATACGATTACGGAAGCTGCCTCTAGCTTATAGCCGGCAGCCATTGGATCATGCGAAAAATGATTTTATTTTCAGACAGCATCAGTCAGCTGAAATTTCCTGAATTTATGATAAAATTACGAAAAAAAATCCTCTCTCCCCTCCAAAAAAAAAAAAAAAAAAAGCCTAACTTAAATTGAAGGAAACAATAAAAAGTATAATAGTCTATTACGACCAAATGAAAATAATTATTTTGAAATATGCATTTCAGGCACGTACACAAAATGGATGAAATTAAACAGAAATAATTATCGTATTGTATAAAGTTGGGCACAATGCAGGCTGCACCCATTAAGAAATACTGCCCGAGGAGAATAAATAGGTCAAAAACTGCAAATTCAGAAATCCCACCAGAAAAAGACAACAATAGATATAGCTTCAGCTGAAAAATCGTTCCCAAGAATGACAGAGATTCGAGCATTTCTATAAATTCTTCAGTAAAACCCTCTGACATAGCAGCATTAAGATCCAATATGGTAACTTTTCCTAACGGAAGAAAGAAGAAGCTTTGAAATAGATGACAAAAATATTCCGTAAATCTTAGCCATAACCATAAATTCCTATGAGATACGTATGCAAAGCAGACAAACTTGAGGCTTTCATGTACGAAATGACTGACAAATAAGATACCCACAATACTTGTAAAAAGGTGGAGGGGTGAACATTTTAAGCGGAATCTTTTAAAATTTGTCGAATACTGTGGCATAATATGCTTAAGGAAAGCCGTAAAAATAGATTCCAAAATTTCGAAGCCTGCAGTAGCGAAATCGCGTAGTGCCACGTAATCTGAAAGGACAATAAAATGGAAGGAAGGAGAAGAGACGAGAGACTTAAATGATTGCATTCCAGATAGAGGCACTGCATATAAATACAGTCAATGCAAGCAATGAGATATTAGCCTTCAGCCTACCACCCAAGGCGAAGGCGCCTATTAGGCACCACCTGCAAACTAGACTTCGGTGTTAACAAAGAGAAGAGAAAACAACTGTCCAGGAATTAGTGAAAACTTGCCTATTGTAAATAAAAGAGTGACCAAAATGGGTCAAACTCATAAAAACAAAAACACAGCCTAAAGGCACATTCTGTACCCTGGCAAAAATTATGATTAGAAGAGAATTTCTTGTAAATTCATTAAGAAAGCTAAAAAAGGGAGTTTTCTTAATAATAATTCTAAAAAGTTACGAGTTCACTGCAAAAACTTCGCCACATATATTTCACGAAACGAAATTTCACGATTTAAGAAAATCATAGCTAATTGAAAGATAAAAACAATGTGTAGAAAGCAGAAACCAACAGCATAAAAATTCTTTTAAGAAAACTCGAGTGTTTCGAACACAAACTCATCCCATGAGAAATAGTCCAAAATATCTTGGGCGGGAGAGTACCAAATTTTTAAATGGGGGGAAAAATCTGGACAACTGGTCAAAGACCTCACCTAAACATGAGGAAGATCGGCTATAAAAACATTACACTGCTGAAGGGTATTCGCTGTGTTAGCAAAAGAATCTCTAAAAGTATGGGAACAAATCCCTAAAATAGCCAGTGTTTTTAGCATTCAACAAAAATAGTCAATGTGTTTAGCATTCAACAAAAATAGTCAATATTTTTAGCATTCAACAAAAATATTCAATGTTTTTAGCATTCAACAAATATAGTTAAGGATGGTTGGGAGACCAGAGAGAGACGGATTTGTGGTTGGTATGCGAGACGAGACAGACCTATTTCCCGTCGTGCAGCATCCTTACAGGTAATATTAGCCAAAAGGCAGAAATTAATGACAACAAAAAAAGGTATTTTCGAACATCCTACATTATGTATGCGTACTAAAAAAGGCGGAATTACCTTAAAGGTAGTTTCGGTAACTGAAACACTCAAAACAAGAAGTAAAACGTAAAAATCCCGAAATGCCTTGACTAAGGAGTAAAGGCTTTGAATGCTAGGCAACCCCTGCATCGTAGACGTTTGTGAAGAGACACTCGAGAAATCGCTGAATAAAAAACTCGATAAAACAAGACAAAATTATAAAAAAGCCAAAAAACACTATGGTATTGATTGTCACACATTCTGATAGTCCAATACAACATTAAACGGACACAAACATAAACGGACTAAAATAGCCGTTATCAAGACTACTTTGGGAAATCCAGAAAATGTTCACAGAAGACGAAATAAGTATTTAAAAAATTCATTCTAAAACTCTCAACAAAATCAACCTAAAAAAAATTCTAAAGCTCACTTATTTTCCCCTCTAATGCTGCGCTTATAAACCACATGCAGATAGCAGAAACCATGAAAGAGGTCACAAAAATATCGTTACATCATTTAAAATGCCTTTTAATAACGATCTCTACTTAAGGGAAATAGTCCTAAAGAACCATTAGGCCACTAGAATTTTTAGGTAAAAATTAGGTCCGAAATATTGGCCAAGAATCTGGGGAAAAAATCGGAGAGATGGACCCTAAAAATACTTCTTAGATTCGGCAAACGTCGAACAGGCCGATGGACAAGAAAAAAAAAAAAATGCAGAGAACCTCTACTTATTTCAGCAGCTAGAGCGGTATACTTACGATTGCCGACCCTAAATACTGTCAAATGACAAATGGGATGATTATGTTTTTCAAAGATTACCTCGAACATACAATCATCCATCCCTTGGATAAAGGGTACATGCTTTTATTTTTATACTACACCAGTAAAACTAGCCACGAATGAATGCAAAAGCTGCGTAAAAACAATCCGAAAAACGAAAGATAGTCAAAATTGAAGATATTGACCCAAAAATAATAAGTCGTTTTCAGCCAAACACATAATTGAGAATAGTTATTCCGAAGCATCCCATACGAAATGGTGGAAATTCCATAATCCATGTAATTGAATCCTTTGAAATAGGGGAGAAAAAAGAAAAAAGATTTGCACCGTTTACAAAGTAGTACCAAAGGAGCATAAGTGAACCAAAACAGTGCAATCTAAAAAGTCTTCCATAAAATGCAACGAAACATAGGTTGACTCACAAAAATCATTCAACTCATCTACTAGCACAGGCTAAGAGCAATGAGTTCGTCGATACAAAAATCGTTCGAATACTCACAGACACTCAAAAGTTTCTGCAATATACTTGCCGAGCTTGCAGTTCTTCGACAACGCAATCTAAGACAAACCTCAAAGGCTCCTAGTTTGACAACAGCACACTGGCTTTTATAGTAAATCAACACAGCCTTGCATGTATATACTTACAACAACATATGAATACAGACCAAAAAAAAAATTTAAATTTTATTCTTCATCCTGCCATAGTCCTAAATACTATAAAAACAGGCCCCAAAGTACACAAAAATGGTAAAAGTGGACGGTATTGAACAAAACTATTATAATAAAGGATGATTGTCATAAGAAGAAATTTGCACTTGCCATAGGACACATTCTTAGTGGTCGTCCGTACACCAGCCACAAACCAGAAAGATTTTGAAACCTCTGCCAAGAACTCAAAAATTCAGAAATCGTTTCATTATTTAAAGTGTATTAAAAATTCTAGACATGCATCTCTAATGCACTCTACCGTGCGTTCAATACTCCGACATAGTAATATGAAGACTAAATATATCAATTATGGATAGCGTGATAAGAAAGCTACAAAAGGAGACAAGACTGCTTGCATAAAACACTAAACAGCGCATACGAAAAGGAAGGGCATAAAATGTATGCCTGAACAGTAAATAAGTCCAGGAATTCATGTACAGCAAGGGAATTTTTTTATTTAACCCTGCAGGTTTAATAGAAAACTCCAGTTCAGCATTATCAAGCTGAGCAAAAATGTAGATCTGGAGAAATTCGTCCATTCATCAGTGCTTCCGAAAGGACAATAAAACAGCAAGTGAAACCCTCCCAAAGACCCGTCAGAACAGGCTAAAAAATTGAAAAATGGGACCGAGCTTCGCAGTAAGAGCAAAAATAGGGGTAGCCTGGTTCAGCCAAAACAGAAAATAACAAACACATCCATATAGCGGTTAAAAAAGGCTGTTCTGCTAAATCCACCTTAAGTGAAGGCAAACAGATGAAACCAATTTTCATGCAAATCGTTTTAGATGTTGCTGAGATTGGACGATATCGCTAGCTGACACTCCTCAAACGTCCTATTCTGAGGAGGTGACTATTAAAACAAACCTATCAGATTAAAAATACTTCTGTATTATATTAACAGTGTGGGAAATAGTCCATAAACAGCTGCAAATACACCAGATTTCTTGTTAAAAAAATAAAAATCAGAAATAGCCGGAATCGTGGTTATACATGGGGCAATATAAAGCCAGAAAATAATTCTTAAGACTCCAAAAAATTTTGCCCCGGTTCCGATAGATTTAAAACAGTCCGAAGGACAATAAAATAGCAGTGGATCTTTTTTATCAGGAAAATAAGCCAATATTAACTAGAACATACTTACGATCTCTAAAAAATAACTATTGCAAGAATTCATATAAAATGTTGAATGACTAAGCCATCTCAATCAAGAGCTAGCCAACCCTCGGCTAAAGCGACCATAATTTTATTTTTATTCTTCACCAGTGTACTCGCCGTGAGTGGAAAAATGCGAAATCCCCTTAAAATCTGGCCAAAAATATAAAAATTGTTGTCCGAATTGAAAGGAACTGACCGAACTTATAGCAGTCCTTAACAGTGTAATAATTAAGAATAAATATTTTGAAACATCCGGGGCGTCTTTCCTATGTCATAGTATATGTTCAAGTAGTGAAAACTACTTGTACATAGTATACAAGCAATTACTTACATAATTTATTTAATTAAATCTTTCAAAATAGAAGAAATAAAGATTTGCACCATTTACGAAATAGTGCCAAAAGAGCTTAAATAGACCAAAAAGTGCAATCTAAAATGTCTTCAATAAACACGCAGAAAATGTATCTATCCTTTTTCATTTTTTTTCAAATTTCATCTACAAGCAACATGTACTTAAAATAGGTTGAGCGTGCGAACTCGGCGTTGATGAAGAAAGAGACATACAAACAACGCACATGTGTTACAAAAAAAAAAAAGTGTGACCAGACTTCGAGGTACTGTCAAAATCTATAAAAGACTGATAGAGTCAAAACAAAGAATTGCAAGCAGGACAAAATATAAAAGTTACTGCGGTTAAAAATATTAGAATTAGAAAAAAGTTATATTAAAATCCAATATGCCAATTGCTGACAATGCAGAAAAGAAAAAAAAAAAAAAAAAAAAAAATCCTCTGGGAAGCTTAACACAGAATTTCCTCTGAAAGTTAAACAACTTGAGGCGAATTGACTAAACGAATTGATTAAAAAGTAAGATCACTGAAATAATTTTAAAAAAATAAAGGAAAAACATTTTAAAGAACTCTAAAATTTGCTAAAAATTGCCGCAGGCTAAGGTAAGCCATAAAAATAGATTCCAAAATATCGGAGCTTACAATAGAGTCATCACGTTGTGCCACGCAATCTGAAGGACGATAAAATGGAAGGAAGGAGAAGAGACGAAAGAATTGCATTCCAAATGAAAGCACTGCACTAATAATAGCCTATAAATACAGTCTATGTAAGCAATGATATATTAGCCTTCAGCCTTCTATCCCCACCCTACCAGCCAAGCCGAAGGCGCATATTAGGCCCCACCTGCAAACTAGACGTTACGTATAAATACCTGAGAAAACAATTTTTCAGAAATTAGCAAAAGCTAGCCAAAACTATGTGAAACAGTGACCGCAACTGGTCAAACTGATAATATTGAAATAGACGGATGCGGAAGAAAGACAAATATTATAAACCGGTTAAAATTGTGACTGGAAAAGCCTTTTTTGCAAGTTTCAAAAAATCTCTCTCAAAAGTGAGTTTTTGTAAAAGTCGTTTTAAAACTTTTACAGGGGATTTGATGAAATTACAGGGATATTTGGGCACAGACACACTGCGTGTGATATTCCGTGACAAGAATAATAATAATAAAAAACTATGACACAAATGAAACAAATGTGAAAAATATGGCACATTTGCAATGTGTAGGTAGCAGGAACCAAGAGAGAGAGAGAGAGCATAAAAACGAACATTTTTAAGAATGAACGAACTCAGTTTTTAAGAACAAACTCACCGCATGAGAAATAGTTTTAAATATTCAGAGGGGGAATAAAATCATCAAATTTTGAAATCACCAAAAATAAATCTTTAAAATTGATTAAAAAATCTCGTTTAAATATGAGGAAGATGGAACATAAAAATACTATTTTACACTGCTAAAGCGAATTCGCCGTGACCACGAGACAATTTTAAATATCTCTTTGAAGTACGAAAAAGAATTCCTAAACTAGACAACATTTTCAGCATTGAACAAAATAACTATAGTTAGGGATGTTTTGAAGACACGAGAGGAACAGATTTGTGGCTGGTGTGCGAGACGAGACAGTTCTATATTTCTCGTCGCACAAGTATCCCTAGAGTAAGGTGACCAAACGTCCCCATTTTCCGGGGACAGTCCCCATTTTCAGGACGTTTTTCAAATTGTCCCCAGAATGTAAAAATGGAACTGGGGACAATTTTTTAATTATTGCATTGTTTTTCAATTAAATTACTGTTAATTATTGCATTAATTATAAATGTCCCCAGTTTTGTTGTCAGAATCGGGGACATGTCCCCGTTTCTGACTACAAAAATCTGGTCACCTTACCCTAGAGGGAATATTAGCCAAAAGGCAGATATTAATCACGGCTAAGAAAAGGTATTTTGAAACATCCTACATTATTTAAACGTACTATAAAGGCGAAATGACCTTAAAAGTAGTTTTGGTGTCTGAAAAATTCAAGCCAAGAAGTAGAACGTAAAAATCTGTACTAAAATGACAGGAAGGCGTAAAGAAGCGTACAGCCCAAGCCTTATACTTACAACAAAAATAAATCCAATCATGTCTGATACTCAATTCTAAACTGCGATTCCTTAACTGAGGCGCAGGTACTCTTAAGGTACTATTAGTTATCGTCTGGAATATCCATTTTTGTGAAGCGACATTCAAAAAATTCCTTTCCTTAAAACTGGCACTCTAGCTCAAGTACAAAAAAAGCCGTAAAGCATTATGGCAATGATAGTCCAATACAGCCTAAAGACGCTCAAACAGCCGTTATAAAAGCCGCTTTGGAAAATCCGGAATAAAATAGCCACAAAAGAAGGAATGAATATTAGAAAATTCACTCTATGACCATCAGAATTTGAAATGTTTCTCCAGCTCACCCGTCTCTCGTGTAAAATGTACTCCGTCCATAAATCACACGCAGACATTAAGAAACCAAGAGAGAGGGCAGAAAAATTTCATTTAAAAAGGCTTTTGCTAACGAACTCTCACCTTAAGGAAAATAGACTTAAAGAATCATAAAATCATCGAAATTTTGACGGTAAAAATTAGGCCCAGAATATTGGGCAAGGACATAGGATAAGCATTGAAGAGTTGGACCCTACAACACTTCTTAGATTCGTTGAAATTGGACAATAGTCATTATAGCCTAATGTCAAACAGTCGGACAGGAGTGAAAAAAAGCAGAGACACACTACTTCTTCCAACAGTTAAAGCCGTATGCATTCGATTACCGGCACCAAATTACTATCCAATGACAAAAAAATGCAGAAACCAAGGAAGAGAGCGTTAAAAAACTATTTGAAACTCATAATATTAGATTACATAAATAACTGACAAAAAATCCATAAATATACAAAAATTTCCTTTCAAAACATTAAAAGTGCGTCTTAAATTCGGATTCATTCGTCACTTGCACTCTAGGACATTCGACCAATCAGAAAGAGTGGGATAAGGAAGAATACACGCACTGTTCTATTTTATAAACTAGCAACCTGCTCTTCGCACATACTAAATACTACTACAACGCCAATGTGATAATGCATACAAATACAAAGGCATCTCTAGCCTGTACACAACCAGCGCTTGGCTAAGTGCAAAATGATTTCATTTTGAATGGAATTCCCGTGAACTCGCACAACGCGAATGAGAAAAATTTTGTACAAACTGCATAAAAACCTTGAAAATTGATCAAAAATCTTGAAATTGACCTTGAAAAATCTTGAAATCTTGAAAAATCTTGAAATCAAGATTGAAAAATCTTGAAATTGAAAATTGAAAAGTCGCAAGCATTGACCAAAAATATAATTCTCCTTAATATTCAGCCAATGAAAATGGGTATTTTAAAAGAGCAAAATTATCATAGATACTGAAAATGACGATAATTTCCATTTTTTTTTTGTAAAGGAGCTAGCTCTGCTCACAGAATAGTTTCGTAAAACTACAAACAACCCAAAATAGTGATAATATGAAAAGTCCAACACAAAAGCCACAAAAGAAGATTTGAATCGAAAAATTAATTCTATAACTCACATAAACATTTCTCTAGTGCATATTGCTCCGACACGCTAATATAAAAATAAATAGGTCAGATATCGCTAGTGTGGTAAAAAAAATCTGAAAAATGAGTGAGAAATGCTAATCTAAAGCACTAAGTCTAGGTAAGGAGCCGATATGAGGGAGGGCACAAACATTTTCCTAAAAAATCCAGGATTTTAATTACCATCTCACCCATCAAGAAGAAAAACATTTTAGAAAAAAAGAATTTCACTAATTTCACCAAAAATTCTGATTTAGCGATGCGAAGGCGATACAAAATGTAGATCTAAAGAAATTGGAGTATGAACCACTTCTTTCGGAAGAATAATTAAACAGCAAGGGAGATCTGTGACGACCTCATTTTGAAAAGACAGCCCAAAAGCTCGAAAATGAGAAAAAACTTCGGAATACAAGCAAAAAATGCGACATCTGGTCGATTCAAATCACAAAATTAAAAATATATCAGTATAATAACTTTTTAGTTATTCTTCTTTGGGCTCTTCTGAGAAGACCACGAAAAGTGGAGGCAAAAGATGAAACCAGTTTTCATACAAACCGCTTTAAATTTGCAGAGGATTGAGGGTATCTCCAGCTGACACTCCTTAAACTTCGTATTCCGAGAAGGCATTTTTAAAACAAACCTGTCGGCTTGAAAATGCTTCTGTGAGATATTAACCGCATGGTAAAGAGATAGACAAAATTCGGGGAGAAAAATATATTGTTTCAGAACACTCTGCTAGTTTCTGGGTTCGTCGTCCTAAAGTCCAGTAGGTGTTGAAAGTTTTAGGAAAGAGCCCACTAGTCAGGATGGAACACAAACTTTATGGCTTCTAGATACTTCGTCGAACCATCAGCTGTACAAAATTCACAAGCACAATCAGCCAGTCATGTGCTTATGACAGTCCGCTTAGCACAGAAGCTTTCATAAATGCTGTATTTCTCACGCAAAATAAAACGCGGCCACGGGAATAAATTCTGCAGAAACTTACGACGGAAATCGTCCACAGTCCCTCAAGACTCAGCAATGAAGAATTGACACACAACGCTTAAAAACAAAGCTTCAGAAAGGCAAGCGAGAATACCGCTTCACAGCGAAATGTCCATAAAGTCCCGAGCTTGGCAACTTTTGGGCGAAATATCGCCAAAATGGGCGCCAAATGTAAGTCTCCAAACATGAGGTTAGTGTAGGCCTAGTATCCCTATTTCTCGAGATTTCTAGAAAATGCTATAGAAACCAATGGAGAAACATAAAACTCCATATCTCGCGTTCTAGTTCACCGATTTTGAAGCAACAAAAAGCAAAATTTAATTATTGGACGCGTAGAATATGTCTATTTTAAACCCCAGAACAGTGGCTTGCCACGAAAATTCGTAACACTATTATAGCTAAACAATATCCATTTATTTATTTTACAGAAACTAGGCTCGCCAGCTCACGAAACAGTTCCAAGAATTACAAACAGAAAAAAATACTGCAAGTCTGAATTCAAAGCAAAAATCAACCAAAGATTACATGAGTGCAAAGAAAAATCTGTTAACTCGCAGAGACACAAGCAGTTCTCTGAATGCTTTGAATTTAACCTGCTTTCAATCCTCGACAGAGTAATATAAAAACTAAATATATCAATTAGTGATAGCGTGATGAGCAAGCTACGCTTTTAACAGCGAACTCAACGGGGTAGAGAATAGTCCCGAGTCCCGCAGAGCCAAACACACGCCCGTATTTCGGTTAAAAAAACATATCTGGAAAATGAACCAAAAAATCTCTACTAAACATGACGAATCGTTGACGAACACTAACGTTGAGTCTGAACTGAGAGTGGCTTGAAACGGAGGAGTCAGGAGAAACAGACCTGTTTGCCGTGTTCTTAGTCATATAAATACATTTAAAATTGAATACAATCTTAACTTGCAGCAAAGTTTCAAAAATCTGAAAGAAATAATACATGCAACTTTGAAAGTAATTTGGTACTGTAATTAACTTGTACTGTCCACAGAATACTGCAATTTACTACAAATACCTCTAGAATAATCCCAAACAGTGGCACCAAATGTCAAAATAGAAAATCCAATAGAATTGCACTCAAATGATATAGTTTGACATGTTAGCCATATATATATGTAAAAATTCAGCAGAATTTAATATTCAAAAGCATCAGCTACCCGATGTCCGCGGGATAACCCAATGCAGTCGTCACTACAGTGAATAAAAGCACTTCGAAGTATCTCAGATATCGGGAAATTTTTCTAGCCTATTGGGCGAAGTCCAAACAATTCGAACAGCACAACAGAAAGCAGAACAAGTGCATGTCCAGCTTTTACTTATCTAAAACAGCGACAGAGTGCACAAAAAATCATTTTAAATACAAAAAAACGACTCAAGAATTCTTATTAACGTCACGAATAAGTAGTGTACAGCAGGAAAGCACGAAATGGCGATTAAAAAATTGATCTGGAAAAGTAGTATGAGTCTTACATATAGCTACGTCTTCATAACTGTGAGGCTTGCAGTAGCTCATAATCTGACTGGAAAATAGTACACAAGTACCAGAGCAACATTTCTTATATTTAAAAGAGTGTCTTGATAACAAAAAACCTCCAACATAAGGTGGAAATTCTCTAGATTTGAAAGTGCAAATGTGCCCACAAACACCCGAACAATGCAGGTAAAGGTGGGGATACAAAACAATAGTTTTACAAAAATCGGAGATTGGACGCTTACGTCATATGCAAAACAGATCGTGCACAATATCCACGAAACCAGAGAAAAATGTCTAATGTTTTTGGAAGCTAAGAAAAGCAAGTGAACATAAATGTAATTCTTCAAAGTGAAATATCTTACGTATTGGTATTAAAAAATTCACAAAGACAAACATCTCTTAGCGTCAGAGAAACTGAGCACCAGAATATTTCCTGCGCGAGAAATATTTCGAAAAACGTGTAACACAAGCCCAAAACTTTCCGAATATCCAAAGTTGGTAGACATGAATGAATAAAAGAATTGAAGCTCTGAGACACAAAAATATTTTTTAATACCAACAGAAGAAAAAACCCACTATCTTATTTCACAAACTAGCAGCCTGCACTTCGCACATGCTAATTACTACTACAACGCAAATGGGATATACACATAAAAATACAAAGCCATCTCTTGACTTTATACAGCAAGCGCTATCTAAGGAAAAAAATGACTTTATTTTACAGAGCTCCTCTGAACTCGCCCAACGTAAATGAGAACATTTCGTAAAAACTGTATAAAAACCTTGAAAATTTACAAAAAGTCGCAGGCACATTGGCGAAATTATAATTCTTCTTTACATCCAAACAATCAATAATGGTCATTTATAAAAAGCAACACTATTATAGATACAGAAAATGGCGAAAATTTCCATATTTTTTGTTTTTTTGTTTGTTTTGTAAAGGAACTAGCTCTGCTCACGAAATAGTTCCATGAAGCTACAGAGGAGCAAAAATAGGGATAGTGTGAAAATATTGCACAAAAAGCAACGAAAATTAATTCTGTAACTCGCAGAAACTCGAGAATTTCTGTAGTGCGTCTTGCCATGCGCGAACTGCTCCGACGCAATAATATAAAAATAAATACGTCATGTATTAATAGCGTGGCAAAAGACCTGAAAAATAAGTCAAGATGAGAATCTAAAACACAAACTCTAAGTAAGTAGCCTGCCTATATGAAAGAGGCCACAAAAATATTCCTGAAGAGTCAACAACTCCTGGAATTCAGGTATGATCTCACCAAGCAAGAAGAAAAACATTTTAGAAAAAAGAATTTTACTAACTTCACCAAAATCTTGACTTATCGATTCCAAAATAGTGCTGTAAAAGTAAAGACAAAATGAGTATCCGTATGTATTAGTTACTTAGATGTTCGCTATTCGTTACTAAGTATACGTTACTCGTTACTTTCGTTACTACTAATAGAATCGGTAATAGGATGTTATATAGTGCCCCATAACAACACATCCGGGACAGTGTTGTTATGGGTATATGCCGCCCATACATAAACCCATAACCAAAAAGAATTTTTTTTAGCGAAGTTGTACAAAGTTGTATTTAGAGCTTATTTTCTCTGATTTACAGATTGTTTTTATACACATTTATGGTTTTATACAATGCTAAATTATCCGAATTACGGAGTGCACATAGAAATCTTCCAAAGACATATGCCATTCTTTTTTTTTCTCAACCCCCCCCCTTTTTATAATTCTGAACGCTGGTTTAACCTGTTCATTCTTATCATAAAAAGTGTAAAGGAAAGCTTGTGACTCGTGTTTTTTCTGGGAGCGGTTCTCGAATACTGAGATCCAGGGATTGGGCCACATATATAAAATTCACAGGGCAGGGGATCTCAGTATGATATCAACTACTTTGCGTCTCTAAAAGCATAATATCTTTATTATTTGTGAGTTCTTATTTCATATCAAAAACTTACTTTTGCTGGACCATTTTTCGAAGTAAATTAAAAATTACCATATTTTAAATTAAAATTGTTTTATTCAATGAGAATTACCTATTTTTAAGATATTTCCAGTTCTATTTCTGCACTTTTGGATGAAAGGGGTTAGCCCTTCTGTGGTGCATATATGAGAGCATTCTTTAAACAAAAATTATCACTCCTTTCATACAGAAAGAATGGTTGCACCGGTCTATGCGTATTCCATGAGTTCATGGAATAAAATGTACCATAAAATAGGGCAGATGGCCCCTAAACGCCGACATTTTAGAAACATACTGAACTTCATTGAATTACACTGCTGGCCATCGTAAATGCAACACCCTGAAGGAAGCATGCAAATAATATGAAATTTACAACATGCATTAGCTGAGGGAGATATGCAAATGATTAGAATTTCAGCGCAGACGCACATCAAGCGCGCCTGTGGCGCCACCTCAAAGCGCTATTTAAGGCTTGGAGATTTCGACGGTTTCAAGTACAGCAATTGTGTTTTTCTTGCTTTTTTTCAAAAAACGATAAATTAGCCGAAATTATGCCTGTAGGAAACAACGATCATCTTTTGATCAAGTATCCGAGTTTGACAGAGGAAGGATAGTGGCATACCGAGATTGTGGGTTATCTTTCAGGGAAATCGGTCGTCGTATTGGACGAAACCAAACAACTGTGATGCGGATATGTGATCGTTGGGTGCAGGAGGGTACGACGGACAGACGTGATCGACCGCATCGACCTCAGTGCACCACGTCACGTGATGACAGGCAGATTGTACGCATGGCAGTGACGGACCGCTCAGTCACATCACGAACCATATCACAGCAGATTCAGTCTGTAACGCATCATCCAGTGTCTGCGCGTACCATTCGACGTCGTTTTACAGCAGAATGGTCTGTCCGCAAGACGTCCGTTGCTTTGTCTACCTCTGACGCGGAACCACAGACGTCTCCGCCGCCAATGGTGCGATGAAAGAAGGATGTGGACGACAGAATGGAATGAAATTCTCTTTACTGACGAGTCACGCTTCTGTATGCAACACCACGACGGTCGGATTCGAGTCTGGAGACACCGTGGAGGAGGACGCTGAACAGCATGCACCTTATGCAGTCACACTGGTCCTGCACCGGCTATTATGGTATGGGCGGTATCGGATATCTCTCTCGCACTCCTCTAGTACGCATTGCCGGTACTTTAACCAGCCAGCGCTACATCTCCGAGGTGTTGGAGCCAGTTGTCCTTTCTTACCTTCAGGGCTTGCCAACAGCCATATTTCAGCAGGATAATGCACGGCCACACGTGGCACGCATTGTCCAAGGGTTCTTCGTCAATCACCAGATTGAATTGCTTCCCTGGCCGGCGCGCTCTCCGGATCTTTCGCCGATAGAAAACATGTGGTCCATGGTTGCTCAACGACTGACCCAGAGTTCATCCCCAGCTGTCACACCAGATCAACTTTGGCAACGTGTGGAAGCTGCTTGGTCTGCTGTACCCCAAGAACACATTCAAAGTCTCTTTGAATCAATGCCGAGGCGTGTGGCAGCTGTGATCTCCAACAACGGCGGCTACTCTGGGTACTGATTTTGGCAGGAACCACGCTTCATAGAATTCTGTAAATTTAATCATTTGTTACTTGGTCAACATGTTATCTACGCAATAAATTTTGTTGTGATATCTCTTGTTTTTCTTGGTGTTGCAATTTGGGTGGCCAGCAGTGTATTTTAATACCAGTGGCTTACGCAGGAGTGGGCATAGAAATCCCGGGTCGCTCACAATTTTTTATATATTTTTTAAACAATTACTTAAAAAATGTGTTTAGGTTTCCATGCTAAATATTTTTTTTAGTTCGAAATAATATTTTAAATAATAAAAATGTGTGAATTCGTTTACTTTATAAAAATATATTTTTTAAAAGGTGTATTTAAATAATTTGTTATTTATTACTCATATTTTGATTCTAGCTAAAAAAAAGAAAAAGTTAAGTTCGCAATCCTGCTTCGGAACCACCCTGAAAGAAAGAATTCTGATTGCACCGCTATTTAGTACCAAAATGTTAGAAATCCCGAAATTAGCACCCCTTACTAACATGCTTCTCTTATATGTATTGCTCCTCTACAATTATAAGAACACCTCCTTCCCCCCCCCCGCAAAAAAAGTTCAACTGCGCATAAGAACATGCTATACACCGGATCCTATCCTCCCATTGACCTGCCCATATCAATAGAGCAGCAGATAGTATATCCATCTCCATAACTGTAACGATACATACGGATTCTTCCAAACCTCATCAAAACGATACCATCCGGCTCGGCACAAACGAATTGCAACCAGAACATACTACTACTCAAATACCGAAACTGATTTTTCCCTTCAAACAGCGAGAATCCATAATACTTCCGGTACCTAGTAACGGAACGGAACATACTATTACTCAAATACCGAAATTCATTTTCTCCCACCCGCAGTCTTGTATTCGAAGTTCGAACCTGGTCGATCCGAAATGCACACTCGAAAGTCATTTTCCCCCTTGAAACCGCGATCCGATATCCAGTAACGGCCAGTAACAAATAACAGATGATATTAGTACTCGATTACTGGAACCTGTTCGCCTGGCAGTCTGTATTCGAAGTTCGAAGCTGCTCGATCCGAAACCTTCGGATCGAGTAACGATATCAACCGAAAAGTAACAATTCGTTACTTCGAGTCTGAGTGATTATCCGTATCTTAGTACCGAATACATGCGGTTTGCTTCAGCTCTATTCCAAAATGTAGATCTAAAGAAATTGAAGCATAAACCCCTTCTTTCGGAAGAACGATGAAAAAGCAAGTGAGATCTGTGATAACCCAGTTACCAGGTCAAAACAGGCTAAAAGCTCTAAAATGAGAAAAAACTTTGCAGTACAAGCAAAAAAATGCGGCAGCCTGATTGAATCCAATCACAAAGTTATAAACATATCCGTATAGTTACTAAAAAGGGTTCTTCTGAAAAGACTACGGAAAGTGGAGGCAGTAGATGAAACCAGTTTTCATACAAGTCGTTTTAAATATTGCAGAGAATGGAGGATATCTCCAGCTGACACTCCTCAAACTTCATTCTCGAGAAGGCAACTATAAAAGCAAACCTGTCAGCTGTGAAATATTAACCATACGGTAAAGAGATAGACATTCAAAATTTGGTGGTGTTGGCGGGGGGGAAGTTATATTACAAATACAGATGCTTCTTTTTTTAACAGAAACTAGGCGAGCACAGCTCACGAAATAGTTCCAAAAAACTATAAACAGGTCAAAATACTTCTAATCTAAAAAATCTGCAGCAAAAAGCAGCAAAAGATGACTTGAGTCCAAAGAATAATTTGAATAGCTTGTGAACTAACAGAGGGATGAGATTTCTCCGAATGCATTTTATAGGACGTTCAATACTGGGAACAGTAATATAAAAACTAAATACACGAAAGGAGAGAAAAATACTTGCATAAAACATTAAACAGCAGACATGAAAAGGAAGGGCATAAAAATATGCCTGGAGCTGAAGGGTCCACAACTCGTGCACAAGATTTTATGGACGATCTTAACAAGTAAAGGAAAAAAAATATGTTTTAGGAAAAAACTGAAGAAATTCGAGTGTGAACTAGCGATTTCGAAAGGACAAAAAAACGGCCAAGTGGGAAGTGAGAAGGCTTCCCCAGACCCGTTAAAGCAGGCTAAAAGTTCGCAAGTGACTGAGCTTCACCGTATAAACAAAAATTGTCCCCTTCAGACGAAAGAGAAAATACATACTAAGCATAGCGATAGAGTGATTAGGAAAGGCGCTTTTTAACTTAACTTAACTTAAACTGGAGCCAAAAGATAAAAGAGGTTTTCATACAAATCATTTTAAAATTTCTTTGAAAATTGAAAATTTCTTCCTGAACCTCTCATCTTAAAAATGTTTCTTCGAGTTATAAACCGTCCGAAACGTCCCCGGTATGGGGAATCGTCCGAAATAGCGATCCATACACCAAATTCGTAGTTAAAACAAATAAAAATCAGAAATGCCGCAAACTGCCATGAAACATGGGACAATATGATCCCTAAAATTAGTCCTTTATATTCGAAGATATTCTACCCTGGTTCGGCTAGATTCAAAACAGTCCAATAGGACAATAAAACTGTAGTGAATCCTGCTCAACAAGTTAATCAACCGTATTTCCAAGCCAATACTTGCGATCTCGAAACACAACTATTATCAAAATGCTGAATGCTATGATTGAAAAGTACATCCCAATCAAAGAGCTAGCGTGCCCTCGGCTAAAGGCGTCCATAATTTTATTTCTATTCTTCACCGCAGCGTATTCTTCGTGAGTGGAGTAATGCGAAAGTCCCATAAAATCAGGCAAAAAATGTGAAAATTGTCCAGATTGGGAGGAATGAAGCAAAAATATAGCAGTCCTTGAAAGTGAAAAGTATTTTGCAGCATACAGCGTTCTTCCTGTCTCAACCTTTGTTAAGCATGCTTTTAAATTCATAGTGCAACGGCAAAGAGAAATCAGAGAGAAATACTAATAAAATTCAGTAAAATCTGGAATTAGTAAAATGACCAAAATGATCAGTGCTCCAGAAAAGTATGCTAACACTTAAGGAATGGTTGAGAGACGAGACAGAGGTTTGCAAGTTGCTATGCTAGACGAGACAGCCCCAACTGCTCGAAAACATCCTTAACTACTGTCAAACTTTTGCATCAGCATTAAATCAGCTAAAACAATGACAATGGAAAAAAGGTTTTCTGAAACACATGTCCTACGAACATGTACAAATATAAAATGACCTATTTTGCTTATTGGCAGTTCAGGTATTTGAAAAAATAAGACTTCCACGTCCAAGGAATCGAGCAGAAAAATCCGCAATAAAATATCATAGATTCGATAAGAAGCCCATTTGCTTGCTTCACAATCTCAAGTCCTAGCAATACAACAGCAGGTAAACGTGGTAAAAACAAGTCTTATAAATTGAGCCTACAGAACGTTCCCTACCATCCTCGGCTAAGATGCATTTATTTTTAACATGAAACTGAACCTGCGAACTTGGCTGTGTAAACGAGATACAAGTTCAAAAAAGTGACCAAACTTGGCGGTATACTCAGAAACTACACGAGTGATACAGCCAAAAGGCAAAATTACAAACAGGGCAAAATGATGACTAGAAAAGCTACTCTAGAAAATACAAGATGAATGTTGGAAAAAAGATGAGTTTCCATAAAAATTGTTCTATTCGCTTGCAGCAAATTCCAATTAATATTTGCAATTAAAAAAAGAATAATTTTAAATTAAAAAGTGAGCTGTTATTTATGTAGGACGTAAAATGAAAGACTCGAGGTTTTCAATAGAGAACTTTTTTCTATTTTCTAATGGCAGGCCGCTGCCTTGAAGGATTTGGCAACAACAGGCCGGAATTGTTGGTCTCTTTATTATTGGGGTATCTAGAAGGTGGACCAACGTCGCACCCTATGAAGGGACTTGCATGACAAACACGCCCAGTCGGGCATCGAACCCCGGCCGCCGAGAGTTGAACCTGAAACCGGAGTACGGTGCTTTACCTACCATACAACTCGGTCGGTTCAATAGCGAACTCAACGGGTGGAAAATAGTCCCGAGTCCCACAGAGTCAAACGCATACCAATATCTTGGTTAGAAAACAAATCTGGAAAATTAACCAAAAAATCTCTACTAAACATGACGAATCGTTAAAGAACTCTCACGATTGGTCTGAACTGCAAGTGGGTCTGAAACGACAAAAGAGAAAAAAATAATTATAAAAAAAAAGGAGAAACAGACCTATTTGACGTATTCTTCTTAGTCATATAAATATATTTAAAATTAAATAAAATCTTAACTTTCCGCAAAATTTTGAAAATCTCAAAGAAATAATACATACAACTTTGAAAGAAATCTGGGACAACTGCAACTAGAAATACCTCTATGAATAACCCCAAATAGTGGTATCAAATGTCGTAATGGAAAATCCAGTAGAATTGCTCTCAAATGATTTAAAGATCGTAAAAACCGATCCAAATCTCAAAAATCTATCCGGTGTGCGTACTGTGCTTTGAAACATCTGAAACAGCAGTTAAAAAGACAGCAATGGGAATTCTTTAAGATTATATATTTTGAGATGCTAATTATTTACATATGCGTGTAAAAATAACAAAAACGAACAGGGGAAACATAAAGTCATTAAAAATATATCGACGAGAAGCTTTCAACCACGAACTGACCGTGCAGCCAATAGTACCAGAGATCTAACCGGCAAACAGAGTGCTAAAAAAAGCTTTTGTGGAATATCTAATACAAGTAGGAGCAAAATGTAAAGTAATCACAAAAATCATTTTAAAACTCTCATAGGTCAGAACATTTTAAGAGCTGAATATTAAGCCCGTTACATGTAACATTCAGCGACAACAAGAGTCAAAACAAATAGTAGAAATTTAATTAAACACAAGAACAAACCATACATATATAAAAGAAACGATGAGAGAGAATGACCATAAAAATAACTTATACAATTGAAAGGAGTCGAGAGTTCAATATCCAATTCCTCATTCGTAAAATAAATTGAAGAGTCCGTAAACGCATCAAAATTTCGGTTATAACATTAATTTATAAAATTGCCTTGTTCGAGGCTAAACATTGAAAATTTATTTTATACTGGAATCAGAGCAATTTCAAGCTATCACCAGCGCATTTGCCAACTGCTAAATAGGCCGACAGAACAATAAATTGGAAGAGAACCTTCTATCTTACTTCACGAACTACTGCCTTGTACTTACGATCACATACGCTTAATAAATGCTCTCAAAACACAACTACGATACCTACTATTGCAAAGGATGTCTCTAGCTTGTAGGCAACCAGTCTTGGGCTAATACGGAAATGATGTTACTTTTTTACAGGTCGGATGTTAATAGAAAAAGCAGGCACCCCCCTCCCCGAAATTAAAAAAAAATACTTTAAATAGCAAGAATGTATCGAAAGCATAATAATCCATAACAATCCATTGAAAATAGGTACGTTGAAATGGACACAGGTACACAAAATCGATTAAATTCTATAAAAATATTTTTCAAAGTTGGATAGAATGCAGACTGCATCTATTAAGAAATACATCCAAGGCAGGTCAAAAAACACTTATCGTATAAATACACAAGAAAAATATAAAGATGGGCACCCCCAATAGATGGCGAAAGCTATAAAAATCGTTCCAAAGAATAAAGGATTCGAGGGTTTCTATTGATTCTTCTATGAAATTCTCCTAATTAGCCAAATTAAAACACAATACGACAATTTTTGCTCATAGAAAAGAAAAAATCCTAAAAAAATAGGACAAAATTTCTACTGCGAACATTAACACCATGGGTCAATATCAGATATGTAGCCAAAGCACACAAAATTTTCTCTCAAAATTGAAAAAATTCAGGCTTTCATCCACAAAATAAGTGAAAAATAAAATGACGAAAATAATTATGAAAAGACACAGAAAATTGCAAAACGAATTCTCAGAAATTTGCCAAAAACTAGGGCATAGTGTGGCTAAGGTGAGGCATAAAAATAGATTCCAAAATTTGGAAGCCTACACCGCAATCGAGCAGTGCCACGTAGTTTGACACAGCAGTAAAATGGAAGGAATAAGCAGATGAGAGAGCCAGATGATTGCGTCACAAATCGAAGCACTGGGAGCCGAGGTCCAAATATTTTGTTTTGAATACTATTACCTCATTGCGCATGGAATATTTCTGAAGAACCCGTCAACAGTGGCCAAATTACCAAAGATTTAACAAGAACATCCTCTCTAATGAAAAACTTGATAAATCACCAAAACCAAAGGAGCAGAAAAAACAATTATTCTGCACAAGTCTCGAAAAATAATATATCATCACTTAATCTGTCAAGATGAACCGTCACTCAAAAATTTACATAAAATTAAATACATAAGTATATAAAGAAAGCATTAGTCTAAAACCAACAAATTCATCCCAGCTAACTTTCATTTAGGCGTAAAAGAGATATTAATAAATAAATAAATAAATAAATACCATGAAATGAAGGGAAACCAATTTCTCTTTTCCACAAGTCACTGTCATCTCCTTACAGTTACGGGCCAAGGCCCAAATATTGTCAAATTTAAAGACCCATGGCTAGCGCATTGTACAGGTGTATTCCTAAAGAACATACCAGAAAAACCAAAATATGGAAGAATTAATAAGAACAGCTATTAAAAAGAAGGAAAAAAAATCTACCACGCAATCACCTAAAAATAAAACGTCACTCGAACTTTACACTCACAGGGAAATACAAGGGAAAAATAAAATGCGTAAGAATACAAAGGACGTATCGTAATAAAGCCACTATCCTCCTCAAAGGCAACCTTCGACGAGGCGTACTTTCTCGAAATTGTCATGAAGCTCTCGTCAAAGGACAAAGTCCATGCGCAAAATAGTTCCGAAAAGTCATAGGACCAGAAAAAAGACTAGAAAAGATTTTGGCGCAAATTGATAGCACAAGCGAAGTCGTTTGTGTTCAGGGTCCAAATATACCCGTCAGTAAAAACCAAAAAATGGGAAATACTTCACAAAAAGAATTCTAACCAAAAACTTAACCTTTGGTTGAACAATTAATTGTTAAACTAGAAACAAATAAGCTATTTCCAAAAAAAAAAAAGCTTTTTCTAAACACCAGCGACATAAAAATGTATTGAAAATGCTGTTTTGTGCTGAAAATGGAGAGAATACAGCAGCACAAAGGACACTAAAAAATGATATCCTCCAAAATTGTCCTAAACTCAATTAAGTAGCAAAAACTCCTCCACATCTATACAGGATGAACGGTCGTTCAATTTTTTTTTTTCACATAAAACTACCATAACAAGAAAATTAAATTACATTAGGATATGAAGGTCACATGAGTTTGACGCTAGCGAATTTTTCTCTGCTATCCTCCGATCAGGTATAATTGCTTGGAATTTAGTCTTACACTCATTAAATTCCTTTTCCTGTATTGTTCCAAAACTCCATTCAAAACTAAAAACAAAACAGTAGAATGAGCAAATAAATTTTAGAACCTCGATCGTAAGAAAAAAGCGAAAATTTGTATTATAAAATGAAAAATACCGGACCAGAAGTTTCTGTAAAAGGACAGAAACCATGAGGGAACTATTCTCAAACAGGAATATGACAACGAGAAAGATTACAAAAGCTATTTATGAAAATATCCTAAATCGATGCCAAACATTGGGGTAGCTGCGAGTCGAGATAGGGGACTGTCCCGCCTCGCACAGGAACTGCAATTGTGTGTCTCGTCTCGCAGCCATCTTTACCTAATGTTGGGGGTACAGACAATAAAAATACTTAAATTTTCTGAAAATTCGAGGCATCCTGCTAAATTACCGTAGTCGAAATAGTCCGTAACGACAATAGAAATGCAGAGCGGTGAAAAGTGGCTTTATTTTAGCTCGGTTCTATTAATATTTAAGTACAATCGAGATTGAATTGAATAAAAAAAGATAATAAAAAACTAAAGTGGGTTTGTTTTCTGCAGACATTTGCAGACTGCTGCTCCGCACATTTATCTGCTAAGGTAAAAAAAAATTTAATTTTGAAAAGTACCAGCTAACTCGTCGTCCGCGGAATAATGAAAATGCAGAATTAAAGTACGAAAGATGCCCCAAAAGAGCGATTGGTAAAGGAAAAGTTCCGTAAAAATATTACAGCAAAGGAATCAGTCCACAATGTGAAGTAAAAAAACGATATCTGGGACCATCGACGACTTACAAAAGTACATTGAAACTGCAGCATTATCCAGTGAACGGAGCAAAAGATTGCTTAAAATTGTTCTTCAAAAAGTAAGCTTCAATTTAGTCCCTTTCATCTCTTAAGATGTCATCAAAATAGTCATTGGAAGATAATAAAAAGGAAATAACAATAAAGAATCACAAAGGTCCTTCTTCAAGTTCTGTTTGGACAATGCTTACAGTTTTCAATAGCGCATTCTAAGCCATCGCGCATTCAGTAGTTCAAAGAATACGTTCATAAAAGTTTAAAGTACGAAAGATTTACAAAAAAAGGACCATTATGGCAAACAAAATTGTATAAATTGCCAGAGTCAAAATATGACTACGAATGTCAAAAGGAAAAAAAAAAAGTAAGTTCTTTGAAAGATCGACGCAACATATTAAAAGTACATAAAAAAAATGCAGCATTGACCCTAAAATGATGCAAATGCAACGAGAGATAATAATAGTATTCAGCACAATTGAATAATTAAAAGCACCAGCTACTTGATGTCCGCGGAATAACCAATGCAGTCGTCACTGAAGGACTATAGTGAATTAAAAGTACTTCTAAGTATCTCAGATATCTGGGAATTCTTCTAGCCCATTGGGCGAAGTCCAAACAATCCGACAGCACAGTAGAAAATAACGGAGGTGAAAAGCGGCTTTCGATATCTGCTAACCTGTAACTATGGATAAATAATATAGGAATAAATGCATAAACTAAATAATAAGTAAAACAAAGAGCCACCAAACTCTCCTTTCTTCAAGCCACTGTCGTCTCAAAGTTATGGACGAAGGACTCAATGCATTTTGATTTTAAACAGCACTCTCTCAAACATTCTGCATGGAATACTCTCTAAAAAACCAGACCATGAAGACCGACATAAGAAGGATTTCCCAGAGAGATAGATGTACTGACAATAATTTTGATAAATTGTCAAAGCCAAAAAACGGAAATCCTTGCAAAATGAAAAAAAAAATTATTCGGAAACATGGAAGATATAGGAAGGTATATTGGAAAACTAACATTGTCCAGGGAAATGGAGCAGATACAACGCACCGAAAGGAAAAGGAAAAATGTTCACAAAAATATTAATTTGAAATAAACCATCACTCAAGATTTACTTTCAAAGGAGAAATATAATAAGCATAAAGGCACTACAGATAAGAATGAAAAGGACATACAAGTTATAAAGCCAGTGAACGCCTCCAAAGCACATCCTTCGGTAAGGTGTACTTCCTTGAAACTGTTGTAAAGCTTCCATAAAAGGGAAAAAAACCATGTGCAAAATCGTCTCTAAGAGTCACAGCAACCGAAAAAAAAAAAACAAAAAAGCTGATAATGAAAATTACGAGCTTAGAAAGCACGAGAAGTCATCGTGCATTGCCCATCAATAAATCCAAAAATGAGTAAAATTCAACAAAAAGAATCATTCTAACCAAAATCTTCATAAACTGTTAGGTCAAGAAGCGACAGGTAATCTTATAAATAAAAATGAAATTCTGTTTGTTTGTTTGTTTGTTTGTTTGTTTATTTGTTTGTTTGTTTGTTTGTTTGTGGATTTGAGTTGTATACAAATCCACAAAAATGGACCTATCGGCCTGAAATTTAGCACAGATATGTAAAATAATATAGAATAAATCATAGTCCACTTTAAAACTTTGAAAGTCCACCCGTTCCCGGAATTTAAGAGATTTTTTATGTTCTCCACGCAAAAAACTTTCCGTAATTGTAACCCCTGTAGTGAAAAAAGTGTGAAATAAGGATCGAGGTTGCCATGTGTGGCGATTTTGCCGAATAAGATGTTTTAAATTCTCAAAGTAAAAATAAAAGAATAATAATGATTTTTTTTTTGTTAGTTTATATTCGTAAGGTTATATTTTTTTTAATTATAATATCGTGTGCATGGGAAATCGGAGCAGGAATGAAATGTTTTATACGCAAAACAATAAGAATTGAAGATTTCCGAGGCTAATATGTTAAAATTTTTTAGTTTGGCGAAAAAATAAAATGGCTCAAATGCCGAGAAAGTGAGTTCTAGCGGTTTGCACAGTTTCCAGCTTGGCGCAATTTACTGAGAGCTTAAGGAAACGGATTTTTGAAAACAAGTGCAAAGGTTTTATTAGAATACAGCGTTAAATTTTAATGATCCGTGCGAAAATAATGCAGTTATTAAGGGATTTCAAGCGATCTATCTTCAGCATTCTCGCGATTTTGAGGAGGATTCTAACGCTTGGCGCTATTTATCGTAATTTAATCGTCTGCTATTTGGGTTATGAATACACCTGCGTATAAGTTTTTGAAATTTTCCCTCAGTTGGAATTGTGCATTTTTCTGAGCAGCTTTTCTGCATCTAATGTATTACATCCAGAAAAAAGGATGTTAGAAATATCTATTTTAATTTTGTTTAATCACACTCATGAATAATGATACACTTTCCAACTTAATGAAAGAAGGAACGAAAATAGGGAAGACCCATGGACTATAACTCTTTTTATATATAGCACTTTAGTGCGTATTTAAAAATCTGAAAGTGTGTCAGATTTTCTATGATTCTAGCGCTTGGCGCAATTTAATGAGAGGGTATTTTTAAAAACAAGCGTAGGTTATCTTATAAATAAAAATGAAATTCTGTTTGTCAATTTGTTGATTTGGGTAGTATACAATTCCACAAAAATGGACCTGTCAGCCTGAAATTTTACACAGATATGTAAAATAATATAGAATAAATGATAGTCCACTTTAAAACTTTGAAACTCCACTTAAAAACGTTTTCTTCCTGAATGGCTCTCTTAATTTCCGTTCCCGGAATTTAAGAGATTTTTTATGTTCTACACGCAGAAAGCTTTACGTAATATTAACCCCTGTAGTGAAAAAAGTGTGTGAAATAAGCATCTTGGTTGCCATGTGTGGCGATTTTGCCGAATAAATTGTTTTAAATTCTTAAAGTAAAAATAAAAGAATAATAATGATTTTTTTAGTTTATTTTTTTAGGTTATTTTTTAATTATAATATCGTGTGCGCATAAGAAATGAGAGCAGGAATGAAATGTTTTATACGCAAAACAATGAGGATCGAAGATATCCGAGACTAATATGTAATTTTTTTTAGTTTGGCAAAAAAAAAAAATGGCTGATAGGCCGATTTTTAGAGAGTGAGTTCTAGCGGTTTGCACAGTTTTAGGCTTTTTGGCGCAATTTACAGAGAGCTTAAGGGAATAGCATTTTTGAAAACAAGTGTATAGGTTTTTTTAGAATACAGCATTAAATTTTAACTATCCGTGCAGAAATAATGCAGTTATTAGGGCATTTCAAGCGATGTAGCTTCAGAATTCTCGCCAATTGAGTACATTAATTTAACTTGGGGGAAATCCGCCAAATTTCAGAAAATTGAAATCTTCGCATTTAGTACATCGAGGTAACGATGAATAAAACATGTTATAGTTGATAATTTAAAAAATGCGGCTGTATTAAGGGATTCCACTTTTCAAATAAATGCCTGGCGGTCGAACCATTTCCCATTTTGATTGCTGCTAAGTCAACGCTTCGAATGATTCCCTGACAAAACTCTTGCAAAAAGCGTATGCTGGCACTTTGGCGAGGCTTAGATTTGAAACTGGATTTTACTTGAGACTGGTATATACGTATAATAAGACTGGTTATAGATAAAAATGAATGTTGGTATGTGTGTAGGAGGTTCAAAAACTCCAGCACCATTTCACCGATCACCATGAAATTTGGTTCACCTAAGTCTTTTATCATGGAGAAGGTTTTTATGCTATCCGTTTTCCTCTAACTTTTCACTAGGTGGCGCAGCAGAACGTCGAATTCTATTCCGTTTAGCCGTTTGCTATGCGAATATCGTCCAACCAATTTCGATGAAATTTGGTACACGCGAATATTAGAACACGGAGAACATTTTTCACTATCCATTTGCTGTAACTTACCGCTAAATAGCGCTGCAACGCATCAACATCTATACCGTTCGACCGTTGGCATAAAATTTTTTATACTTACACATTTAAGCACGAAGAATATATTCTAACTGTGTTACTTTTGATGTTACTCGCCACTAGATGGCACTGCAATGCATTATTATTTTAATTCGCCACTAGATGACGCTGCAGCAGGTCAAATTTTTGGCCATTCAAACGGTGGCTATGAAAATCAGTATTTAACCACTAGATGGCCCTGCAGTGTATCACTTCTTGACTGTGCGAATGATCGCTATGAAAATAGGTATACATAGATATTTGAACACGGGGAAGAGTTTGGCACGATCCATTTTCCTATAACTTGACACTAGATGTCGCGTCAACACATGAACTTCAAGACTATTCAGCCGATCGTCATGAAAATTCGTATACATCGATATCTGAATGCGAAGAATATTTTTGCCGTATCCGTTTTGCTAAAACTCGCCACTAGATTGTGCTACGCCGCATCGCCTTCTGCACCGTAAAAACGATTGCCTTGAAATTCAGTATACATGATTATTGAACACAATATAACGCGATATCCATTTTGCTATATCTTTTTATTACAATAAATAGTAATCACAACAAATATTAATATCAAAAAGTCCATTCATTCCCGTGCGAAGAACGGGTACTTCAGCTAGTCTTAAATAAAAAAAGGAAAGAAAGAAACATCAGCGACCCACGAACGTACATTGGAAATATTGCGTTGTGCAGAAAATGGAGAAAATGCGACAAGACAACAAACATAAAAAGTTGTTCTATGGAGTTGTCCGGAAATCGATTGAATAGCAAACAATCCTCCACGTCTACCCGATGAACTGTCCTTCAAAAATTTTCCACAAAACAAATAATAAAACAATCATTAGAATAATAAAATACGTACGGATAGTAAGGTCGTATTAGATTGACGCTAGTCAACTACGGCCTGGTTATCCATCGGTTAAGCTTTATAACTTGAAATTAATTTTCCGCGAGTATTTCGAAACTGCATTTCAAACGACCCCCCCCCCAAATAAAAGGGCAACTCAGCGGATAGTTAATTTGAAATTTTTATTATAAAAAAAACGCACAAATTTCTACTATTAAGTGAAAAACACCAGACAAGAAGTTTTTATAAAGACTCATATGACCAAAAAAAAAAAAAAAGACTAAAAATGCTATGGATGGAAATTCGTCTAAATAGCTTCCAAAGAAACACTAGGATGATTGCGAGTCGAGATGTGGGGCAGTATCGTCTCGCATAGCAACTGCAAACCAAGACTCGCAACCATGTTTAACGAATGCTGGGCAATAAAGGACAATAAAACTGGTACTTCGAATGTCCTGAGGATTCGAGGCATCCTTCTAGCCCACGTGATCGAAGTCAAAACAGTTCGGAAGGTCAGTTGAAGTCCCTCAGTCTCTGAGCTCCGTTCCCGCAAGAACACGGAGAGTGAAGCAGCACCGGCTGGGCCACTGCTTGGGAAGGTGATTGAGTCTTCAAACGTCGTATGACGGCAATCGTATTAAAATGACGATTTAAAAATTCGATAAAGAATGTTAAAGTCATAAAAAAGATAGAAGTGATCAATTAAGAGATGCAGCCTTATTTGACAGATTAAATCGCAACACTAGAAACAAAACAGTCATTTCCAGTAGCTGTCTAAATAGCTTAATAGTTAAACTGGTAGAAGATTTCAACCGACCGATAGCAAAAAATAAAGAATAGGCTCCAAATCTATCTGCTTATTGATAAAAGTAGGGGAAAGCCGTCAGATTGTCCACAGCAGACAGTCGTCAGATTGTCCACGAAGAGATTGGGAGCGGGTGCACGTCCAATCTGTTCGTGGTTTCAGTGTTATCCATGTTCAAACGATACCATTGAGAGTACCATTTCAGGTGATAGGTCTCTCATCTGAAATGAGTTCGAAATGAGGAGACCCCGAGCAAAATCAAATTTCCTCCCACTGGTGTTCATTCAAATGAAAGCCTCCCCCTTTCGGCCATCGCCGTTCTGTACGGAGGATCTAGCATCCCTTCGAGGTTGCCAGAGGGCATATGAAACAACAGCAGGACACTAGACAAATTGAGAATTACTTGACTTCAAACCAATTTAGGATAGACAGGGGAAAAAACTTTTGAATTTTTTGAGAATTCTGAACATTCTTCGAGCTCTAATTATTGTAGTCCCGAAGGACTATAGAAAAGTGGAGACGTGAAAAGCGATTTGTTTTAAATTTCTTCTATTAATCTCTACTTATTATAAAAGAAGGTGTCTGTGTGTGTGTGTGTGTGTGTGTGTGTGTGTGTGTGTGTGTGTCTGTCTGCAGCGTTACGGACAAACGGCTACACCTAGAAACACCAAATTTGGTATTCGGGAAGATGTAAATATGTAGTTGTGCACCTCGAAGCGATTTTTTCAAAATTCGACCTAGATTTTTTTTTATTTTATGTTTTATGCGATTTTTGGCATTTTTTCTCACCTAATTCGTAATAACGGCGGAAATTACGCTCGCAGCAAAACGGCATTTGTATCATCGGATAGAGGAGAAAATTTTCTTTTAAAAACAGTTTGTTCTGAATACTTAACCTGATTTACCGATTTTTAGGAATTTTTTTACTAAACATCTGCTTCGCGATTTTTTTTCGTAAAATAATTTTAAAACTGTCGCATCTTGAATTCTATCCGTCATAACTTTTAGATATTTTGACAAATCGTGAAACATTCTTTTCTCCCTCTTTTAAAATAAAAACGAAAAAATTATGTAAATTAGATGATTTTTTACGAATTTTAATGCAGCCTAATGTTTAGAATTTAATAGCATCAACGCGATCTTACGCCATTCATTACATTGCGATCACGGCACGAGAATTTATGTTCGGCTGTTGC
Organism: Cheiracanthium punctorium; assembly: GCA_038373885.1. Lineage (NCBI taxonomy): Eukaryota > Metazoa > Arthropoda > Arachnida > Araneae > Cheiracanthiidae > Cheiracanthium > Cheiracanthium punctorium. Next base: position 55,232 of record JAWZYV010014842.1, on the reverse strand, counting down.
CACAGAAAGGATTAGAAAAAAGGGTTTTTTCAACCAATCGAGTTTTTAACTGGGATATCAGAATTTCAATTCGCAAGTGAGGATCTATGACGTCAAATGCTTTAAGATACCTAAACATTACGCCATAATTTTAACTCATTTATTCCAGCTCTATTTTCAACACAGGGAGACGATATTTTGATTAAAATTTACTGTAGAAATAAACTAAGAAATTCACGATTATTATTATTAGAAGTGGTATTTTAATCCGGTGCTTATTTAAAAATTGAAATGTTTTCACGGCGCTGAAAATGTTCATTTTAAAAGTTACAAAGTTCGTTTCAAAGCGCGATATATTAAAATTTTTCTATTTAATATTTTTATTTTTGGCATTTAATTTAGCGCAGGCGTTGCCTAACATACGCATGCAGGTTGCGAGTATAGTTTTATTTTAACGTTGAATTACGTTCCTCCATAAAGGTCACACAAAGTTTTAATGATACCGTTTGAAAACAATTATGCGAAATATCGAAAGTAACTCCGAAATTAATCTACCGGGGTATCCTTTACGGCAGTCAAACAGTGACGTCATAAATTTAAAAAAATGTGTGAAATTTGTAAACTCTGCAACTCTAACGCCCTGTCACAATTAAAATGGGAATAAGTAGCTCCTCGAGATTACACAGTTTGATGTTTTTCAGGAGACAGGACTATGGAGGATATAAAAGATATCGCTATTGGATATTTAAAATGGCACCCCTTGGATATTTTCTCCCCACAGTAAGATGAAATGGTTTACGGCGCTAAATACGCCAATCTTATAAAACTATGTATAAATTAAATATATATGGAGAGTTTCCTTAATGGCAACCATTATGTGAAATGATTATTATTTATGCTAATGTGTAAATTGCAAAGAATCGCCACAGAATCAAAAGATCCCATTGAGGCCAAATAATCTAAGCTGTTTCTTTTAAGGGAGCCTTGAAGAGGGAGAAGCGAGTATAGATAGTATTAATGTACGTAATAGGTAGTATTATTAGATTTGTAAAGATAGTATGAATAAATCGCAATGTACCACGTTAATAAATATTTCATGAAATTAAAAGTGTTTATCCTTTTTCAACGGTTGTCTTACAACCAACTAAACGAAAAGTAATTCTAATTTGCGTTAATATATCCCGCAGTCATTTCAACAGAGGGGATTACTTGAACTTTTTTAAAAATGAAATTCTTTTTTGTCACATGCAGATATGATTTTAGTAGTAAAATATTCCCTTCTTCCCGTATGAAGAGCCGGTGCGCAGCTATTTTAAAAACATCTCTTGAAAATAGCATAAATGAATTCAGAAGACCACCTCAAAACGTGTAAATACACCAAAATCTCGAAGTCGAATTTTTTTCATGATTGCAATACTTTCCTTATATGGTACATTTTCGGAAAGAAATAAATGGTGCTCCATTTCATGTAGTGTCTTAGGTATTTAATGCTACAACTTGAGTCTAAAAAACAGTATGATGTAGAAATAAGACATTTTGAAAGCCAGGAGTTCTCTGCAAACCATTAAGCTTTCCACTTTTTTGATAGTGAATGACACTGACGTAGTTTTTTGAGTCATTATACTGCAATGATCAGGTTAGTACTCATGACACAAACTTTACATTAAGAGTCAAATAATTTTGCACTTTTTTTTTTTAAATTCCACATCACGAATAATTTCGAATTACACATGTAAGGAAAATTTTCGTTTCCTACCGTGCGAAGAACGGGCACGCAGCTAGTATTTAAATATAATAGTGATTCAATTAAAAAAATGATAATAAAGAATACATAGAGGGTCCTTTTTTTACAGACAACTGGAATCTCCTTACACTTATGGACCGTTGCCAAAATAAATTTAACTCTGAAAAGCACTAGCTAACTCGTCGTCCGTGTAATAACCCAAAGAACTCGTCAGTAAAGGACTAAAATACGAAAGATTGACCAAAAAGAGCCATTTTAAAGGAAAGTTTCATAAAATGCTAATGCCAAAAATCAGTCATTCATGTGCAGTAAAAAATTATGCTTATATAAAAGTATATTGGCTTATATAAAAGTATATTGAAACTGCAGCACAGTACAAGAACATGGAGCCAATGCAGCAGGCCAAAAGATTGTCTAAAAGTGTTTATTTTAGGTTCATAATCCTTAAGCTGGAAGTAAAACTGCAATCTGAATGAAAAAAAAAAGAACCACAAAGGCATCTGTTTCAGAAATGGCATTTCCTTCTAGTTCAGGGCCGAGTCATAAACTTTTTAAATTTTCAGTAGCACATTCTAAGCGATCGTGCGTCCAAGAGTCTACAAAAGGCATCGAAGGTCAAAACTATGAAATATTTATCTGAAAGGGCTATTCTGACAAAAATTTTTATAAATTGCCAGAGTCAAAATTTGACAAACGAATATCAAATAAAAAAATACTACTTCCAGCGATCGACGACTTTTCATAGTAAAAAAAAATGCAGTATTGTCTAAAAAATGAAACAAATGTAAAAGTTCGGTTAATAATAGTATTAGGCAGAATATTCCAAAAATAAACCGAATACCTAAAAATTCTGTAGGTCTAACAGAGAATGAAATTTAGAGCTCGCACGAAATTTATTTTGCATAGAAATAGAATAGTTAGAAAACGAAAATGCATACAAATACGAAAGCCGTATTGCTCTAAAGCCTCTTAAACCATCCCTGCCATCCTTCGGTAGAGTTCTATCGTTTGAAATGAATGTTTCGCTCAAGAAATCATTGCTCACAGAATATTCCCAAAACTAAACGGAGAAAAAAACAGGAAAAATAACGTGAAACCTCCAATTTAGGAAAAATTAAAAATGTGTAACAAGTGGAATAGGAGAAGAACCTTTCATAAAAGTACAAAATATTGAGGGTGAAATAGTCCCAAGGAGCCCTACGACGATAAAAAAAAAGACTAGAAAAGCTTACAGAAATCTGCCAAAATGGATACCTATCATTGGGACATTCGCAAAACGAGAGATGAGGGGGCGCTGTCTCATCTGGCATGGCGATCTGCAATGATCCGTCTCGTCTCGCAACCCTCTGTACATAACATAGGACAGATAGCGAATAAAAATAATTGTAATTCTCCGGGAAAGGACAGCATTCTTCTAAACCATTATAGGAAATCAAAATTGCCCGAAGGGACTACAGACAATAAGAGAGCAGAAAAGAGTGGCTCTGTTTCAGCTTCACAACATCTGTTAGCATGTAAGCGCAATTGCAATAAAATGCAGAAACAAATAAATGAAAGATAGATACCGAGGAACCAAGCTCCCTTTTCTTCAAACCACTGTCATCTCCCTGCAGTCATGGGCCAAGGCCTCAATGTTTAGGACACTCTTTAACTCACTGTGTCTGGAATGCTCCTGAAGAACCCGTCAATGGAAGACAAAATACGAAAAATTTACCAAAAACTGTAAGAAATGCAAAATTAAAAAAAACCAAAGATATTTGGAAACTCGAGGTCAAATGAAACTAGATTGAAAATGCGGCATTATCCGGGAAACAGGTGGCACAGGCCAAAAAAAAAATGTTATTTTGCACAATTTTTTCAAAAATCATTTGAAAAAAAATAAAAGAAAAATTTATATCATAATCCTTCAAGCTAAAACGTCGCTCAAAATTGACATTCAGATTAAAAAAAAAAAATAAGCATAAAAGTAAAATACATGAGAATACTAAGGAGGTGTGACCAGTTTACCTTCGCTTAAGCGTACTTTCTTGAAATTGGACTGGAGCTTTCATAAAAGACAGATTTTTTTTTTTTAAATGCGCAAAGTACTCCCAAAGCGTCATATGATAAGAAAAAATGACTAGGATTTTTTTTTTTTTTTTTTGAAAATTCATAACACAAGCGAGAAGTCGTGCGTTCATAGTCGAAAAAAACCCGTGAATAAAAGCCAAAAACGAGACAGATTGAACGAAAAGAATCATTGCAACGAAAAACTTTATAAAATGCCACAAGTAACCTCAAATATTTAACAAAAATGCTCACAGATAAGTTTATTAAAATGCTGCATTCTGCATGAAATGGAGAAATTGCAAGAAGACAACCCTGAAAAATATATACTGAGGAATGATCCGAAAATCAATAAATAAGCATAAGACCCTCCACATCCAATAGATGAGCTGCCATTCAAAATTTGTATTTAACTTAAAAATAAAATAAGTGGTAGAATACGCAATACACACGGATACGGGTCATGCTAGGCCATTAAAGGTCATGCTAGTTTACTCCATGGAATCTCTCTATGCTACCATTTGTTTAAGCGTGATTTCTCGAAATGAATATTTCCCTCATGAAGTTACTTTTCTCGGAATATTCCGAAACTGCGTTGAAAAGAGCCAAGAAATGGGGAATCAATGAATAGCTGTCATTTAAAATGTCGACCCTATAGAAAAAAGCAAAAAAAAAAATTGTATTATTAAGTAAAAAAAATAATCAGACCAAAAGTTTCTGTCAAAAGACTAAAACCATGTTGGAAATAATCCCAAAGAGGAATATGACAAGAAGAAACTAAAAAAAAAGAATATTTATTTAAAAAATGCGCCTAAATGGATGCCCAACATTAGGAGAGTTGCGACTCGAGATAGCGGACTGCGTCTCGTCTCGCAATGGAACTGCAAATCGAATCGCTGTCTCGTCTTACAACTATCCTTACCTTATGCATGGGCAGACAGGCAGAAAAAATTCGTCGAATTTTCTGTGAATTCGGGGAATCATTCTAACCCAAATTCAGAAGTCAAAAGGGTCCGAAAGGACAACAGGAAAGAAAAGACGCGAAAAGTGGATTTCTTTCAGCTTTCGTCTGTTAAAATTTTATTACAGTCGCCACTGCATTCACCAGAACAAAAAAAAATAATAATAACCACAGAGGAACTGTTTACTGCAGACAACTGTAATATCTGAATAGTTATAGGCCTAAGGCAAAACAAATTTAATTTTGTAGAGCGTTAGTTAACTGGCTGTCCGTGGAAAAACCCAAAGCACCCGTCCTGAAGGATTAAAGTAGGGAAGATTTACGATAACTATCCTTTGTAAAGAAAAGTTCTATAAAATGTTAAAGCTAAAAACCCGTCACTATTGTGAAGTAAAAAACCATATTTAAGAACATCGACGGCATGTAAAAGTATATTGAAAAGGCAACATTGTCCACGAATGGAGCCAATGCAACTGGCCAAAAGATAGGCCATTAAAAACTTTTTAAAACGTTATTTTGCGAATGAATGGCTTCCTTTTAGATTCACAATCTTTAAAGCTGGAAGAAAAATTGCAATTTAAATACAATTTTAAAAAAAGAACCCACAAACGCTCTTTTTTTTTAGATAAATGGCTCGAAACCAGGCCGCGTCGGCCGACCGAACCGTTCGGAGTTTTCCGTGGTTTCCTTCGAAACTTAGAGTCAATACGGGTTAGGACTCCTTAGAGAGACTCCCACGGAGGTCACCCCACCCCTTCGGCCTAGAGCCCACACGTAGGTAATCGATCGTAACCTCTCAAACAAACAAACAAATTGAGACAAATGGCATTTTCTTCCAGTTCTAAACCGGGGAATAAACGTTCTTAATTTTCACTGGCGCATTCTAAATCCTTACGCTTTGAATGGTCCAAAGAAGACGTCCATAAAGGTCCAAAATAACAAAGATTTACCAAAAAGGGTCATTTCGACCAACATTTTATAAAATGCCAGAGTCAAAATAAGACAATGAATGCCAAATAAAAAAGGCTACCTGGAAATGCAATAGGATATCGGATTAGGTAATGATAGTAGTCAGCAGAACTACAATAAAACCCGAAAATAAATTGAGGATGGGAAAGAAACCGTCTGGTCTCCCAGATAAACGCTCCCTCAAAATGTATTTCACATAAAAATAGAACAGGTATAAAATGAAAGTGCAAACGAATACGTTGGATATACAACACTGAAGTCGGCAAACGCTCTCTATCGTCATTCGCTTAGGTTTATAGATTGAAATGAGCGTTTCACTGATGAAATGACCGTTCGTGGAATATTCGGGAACTAAGGTAAAAGCAGAGAAGAAAAAAAGGAAAAATCAACAGAAAACTACAATAAAACCTCCAATGTATAGAAAACATAAAAAATTTAGAATATTATTTGGAATATCATACAAGAAGCTCTTTCATAAAAGTACAAAATCTTGCTGGTTATAACCCACGCTAGCCACAGGGCAATGAAAAAGGCTAGAAAAGTGATCTATGAGAATCTGTCAGAATGGATGTCCACCATTAGGACGGTTCGTAAAACACGAGATACGGGGCTGCCTCGTCCGGCCTAGGAACTGAAAATAGGTCGTGTCTCGTCTCGCAACCATCTGTACCCAACGCAGGGCAGATAGTGAATAAAAATGGTTCTAACTATCTGGGAAACCAGGGCATTCTTCCAACCCATTCAGAGAAGTCAAAATTGTCCCAAAAGGGCAACAGAAAATAAAAGAGCTGAAAAGTGGCTTTGTTCTATCTTCAACATCTGTTAGCTTATAAGTACAATTGGTATACAGATAAGAAAGAAATCTAGATAGATAATAAAGAAATATAGAGCCACCAAGCTCCCTTTTGTTCAAGTGGCTTGGCCAAGACCTAAATGTTCTTTTTCTTTTAAGTACCACTATCTAACTTATTAAGCCTGGAATACTACTAAAAAACCCATCAATGGAATACAAGGTATGTAGAATTTACCAAAAGCAACCTTGCTTGCGAAAAATGGGATATATTGCCAAACCCCAAAAAGTACATGGAATGCCCTCCCCCCCCCTCTCCAAAAGGGGGAAAAAATATTTGGAAATTTGAAGACCTATTGAAGTGTATTGAAAATGGGGCAATATGCCGATAGGAAATGGAGCAGACGCCAAACAAAATATAGGTCATCAAAATAGTGATAGAGGGCGAAACTATTTTCAAAAATTGTACTAGAACAAATTGTTGTCGAACAAAATAGCGCAAAAGGTTGGGCTTTTGAAAAGGAATCAAAATGGCTCCTAAGATGATTGAAATGAATCGTTCTGAAATTCGGCTAGAATCAAAAGATGCAACAGTAGATTCTCTTGCTTGCGGAAGTTCCAAAAAAGTGTATGTCCAGCTTATACTTGGCCAAAACAGCGGAAGAGTGCACAAAAATCATTTTAAATATAGAAAAACGACTCAAGAATTTTTATTAACTGTCTCACCGAAAGTGAAGTAGTCTGCAGCAGAGCAAAACAAACAAAAATGGCGATTAAAAAACTGAGTCTGGAAAAAGCTGTAGTCGGAAAGTAAAGTATGAAGTCTTAACATACACACTGTCTTCGTAACTGGCGAGGCTTGCAGCAGCTCACAATCTGACTGAAAAATAGTACACAAGTACCAAAGCAACATTTCTTATACTTAAAAGGGTGTCTTGATAACAAAACAAAAAAAACTCCAACATAAGGTGGAAATTCTCTAGATTTGAAAGTGCGAATGTGCCTTACACAAACACCCGAACAGTGCAGGTAAAGGTGGGGATACAAAACAATCATTTTACAAAAATCGGAGAATGGACGCTTACGACATATGACAAAATAGATAGTACACGATATCCACGAAACTAGAGAAAAATGTCTAAAATTTTTGGAAGCTAAGAAAAGCGAGTGAACATAAATATAATTCTACAAAGTGAAATACCTTACGTATTAGTAATAAAAGATTCACAAAGACAAACATCTCTTAGCGTCAGAGAAACTGAACACAAGCACATTTCCCGTGCGAGAAATATTTCGAAAAACGTGTTACACACGCCAAAACTTTCCGAATCTCCGAAGTTGGTAGACACGAATAAATGAAAATAAATAAATGAAGCACTGAGCACAAAAATAGTTTTCAACATCGCAGAGTATCGACACATATATGAGCATTTGCTGCCAAAATTCGAAATAGTCCGAAAAAGCCTAACAACAGGCTGAAAACTGGGTAAAGGATTGTTGGCGAAACATGGCTGTTAAAAGGCATAAAAGTAGTTTTAAGAGTTGGAGAAACTTGAAACTTACAACGGATCCTTCAAAGTGCCAGAGATAGTCCGAAATTATCCAACAGGCTAAAATTTTCAAACATAACCAATAGTGTCGACATAATGGAAGAATAAGTGATGGGGCATCGTTTTGAGAGTACGAAATTCAAATGTGTCACCCTCACCATCAGATTTATCATTCTCATACTTCGAGCAGCTCAAAATATTCAGACAGCTGACGAAATCGACAATCAAAATAAAGCTACACCCATTAAGTAACTTAAAAAATTAATATAGTTATAATAGAATGTATAAGTGTCTGAAAATTCGGTAAGAAGGAAATTTGCTCTTTAAAAAAGCAGAATCTCGAAAATTGCAAAATAAGATGGGTTTTGAATCATAAAAATTCTGAAACACGAGTCATTCTAAAACTCGAAGGTTTCTGAAGCGAGTTTCATCGTGGGTGTAACAGATGGAAACACACACGCAAAAAAAATAAATAAATAAATAAAATAAAATAATCCCAAAATAGGATGCAAAAAGCTGATTCAAAAAAAATACCAGATGTAAAGAACAGAACTATAGAGAGATAACGTGAATATAGAAGATTAAATTACTCGGGGATTTAATTTGCAAACTCACTGCGTAGTCAATTGCTTTAATACGTCTGACAAAGGCAAAAACTGTGGTTTAAAAAAAAGAGAACTCTGGAAAAATAGCTAAAAATTGTGAATAACAAGGAAAAGCGAAGCCAAAAAATAAATAAACAAATAAACATTCGTACAGGCTGGAGCGATTCGAGACACCAGCCTTTTTGTAGAGTATGGCCAAAAACCACAGTAAAAATCCAATGAACAGCGGAGAAGAGCGTTTGCTTGCTTCAAAAACTCGAGCCTTACACTTTCAACATCCTATAAACACTAGTAAAGCTAAGATTAAAATTTATCCAGAAATTCCCATTCCTGAGGCTCAAATGTTATAACATTAGATGACACCTGCGACTTCGTACTTCATAAAGAAAGACTCGAGAAAACACCCCGAAAACAACCCAAAAGTATAAACATGGGATCAAGTCAAAAAATGTAATATTCCTAGCCAAAAAACAAGATCACTGTCAAGCAAAGTAGTGGTTTAAAAAGCTTTCGGTAAAATATAGCAAAAATATCAATTGTTCTAAAACTTTCAGAAACTAGAAATTTTCTTCATCTTATACATCTTGCATATAATACTTCCTGACAGCAACTGTAAAAACGACCCATACTGTGAAGCAGAAAAAGCGAGCTTGAAACATTCCATGTACAGGCATCAGAAACCAAGGAAGTGGGCATAAAATTATTATTACTTTCCGAACATGTACCCTGTAAGGAAAGTATTGTCACATCACGAAAAAATTCAAAAAATCTGGCGTGACAAAAAAGCTAATAAAGGAGAAATAAACGCTAGTCTAAAGCATTCAACTCTTGGTAAGTAGCAGATATGAAGAGATCGCACATAAAAATAGATCTAAAGAGTTAATTCCAGGATTTTACATCCGATCTCACCAAGCAAGAACACCGAGGCCTACACAAACAAACGTTCGGAGCTGAGTGCTAAATACCTTTTGGCTCATACTTTAACTCACACCACATCATAGGCCCAATTATAGTGAGACAAAAAAAGAAACATAAAATTATTCTTTAAACACATGTTATAGCAGAGGCACAAATTCTAGCTGAAAAATTCGAGGAGTTTGCTCAAGCTGAAGTATGCTCAAAATCCGAAATAAAAAAACGCATAATAAACTAACAAAAGAGTTCATAGTCGACTTTTTCGCTCTTTCACCAATAGGGTTGCTCTTTTCTTGCAAACGCAATTGAATTCGATGAGCTACACCCTAGTAATGCTTATACGTCTAGAAATTTACCCAAAATCTCCGCTAAACACTGGGAAAATGGACCTTTGTATAGGTCTTGGCAAAAATCGACGCTTCCAAAATAACGCTGCAAAATGTTAAACATCGTAAAACGACAATGAAGTAGCGAGGAGTAGCAAAGAGGCATGCTTCACAGTTTCAAGCTCTATTCCTACCAAAACAAATAAAAAACAGTCCAAACAAATGAAATATTAGCTCGCATTCAGCCATGCCCTCCCTTGTTTCCTTGGCTAAAGCGCATTTCTTTAACAAAAGGTAGCACCTACAAAATTCCTGTTCACGAAGAAACAATCTGTTAAAAAAAAAAAAAAAATCTGTTAAAAAAAAAAAAAAACATTTAGAAGGATGCATGATAAGATGCGAAAAGGAGGGGGTGGGGAGGAGAGACCCAATTTTGTAGAATTGTTAAATATTGTAATACTGAGATACAGACAAACTGAGACAGTACTGAGATACAGATGGTTTTCTTTTTATACTGCACCAGCAAACTAGCCATGAATTAATGAAAAGCTCTGTTAAAACAGACCGAAAAACGAAGATATTGACCACAAAAGTAATTGTCGTTTATAGCCAAACAATGACTTACACATGTGGTGTTTATATTACAAATACAATTGCCCTTTTTTAAAATTTTACAGAAACTAGGCGTGCACAGCTCACGAAATAGTTCCAAAAAACTATAAACAGGCCAAAATACTTCTAATCTGAAAAATCCGCAGCAAAAAGCAGCAAAAGATGACTCGAGTCCAAAGAATAATTTGTTAATTCACAGAGGCTCAAGCATTTCTCCGAATGCATTTTATAGGCGTTCAATACTCGGATCACAGTAATACAGAAACTAAGTACACGAAAGGAGAGAAAAATGCTAGCATAAAACACTAAACAGCAGACATGAAAAGGAAGGTCATAAAAATATGCCTGGAGCTGAAGGGTCCACAACTCCAAGATTTTATATACGATCTTACCAAGCAAAGAAAAAAAAAATATGTTTTAGGGGGAAAAAAAATCCATATTTTTAACGCATAGTTCCAATTTAGCATTGTCAGCGTGAGCCAAAATGTGGATCTGAAGAAATTCGAGTATGAAATAGCGCTTTCGAAAGCACAACAAAATGGCAAGTAGGAAGTGGGAAGACCTCCACAGACCCGTCAGACGAGGCTAAAAGTTCGAAAATGGAACCGAGCTTCGCAGTAGAAGCAAAAATTGTCCCATTCAGCCGAAACAGACAATACATATTCAACACAACGGTAGAGTTATTAAGAAAAGCTCTTCTTTAAAATCCACTTAAAATGGAGGCAAGAGATAAAGGAAAATTTAATACAAATCATTTTAAATTTCGTAGAACATCGACAGTTTCTTCCTAACGCTCCAAGAAATTCATACTCCGAGAAGGCAACTATAAAAACAAACCTCTCAACTTAAAAATGTTCCTTGCGAGATACTAACCCTGTGGGAAATAGTCCCAAACAGCAATTCATACACCAAAATTCTGGTTAAAAAAATAAAAATCAGATAGTGCCGAAAATCGCCATTCAACATTTGGGAATATGAACCTTAAATATAATTATCAGATTCGAAGATATTCTACCTTGGTTCGGCTAGATTCAAAACAGTGCAATAAGACAATAAAACAGCAGTGAATCCTGCTAACCCAGCTAATCGACCCCTATTTCCAACCCAATACTCGCGATCTCAAAACACTTCTATTATCAAAATACTGAATGTTGAATGAATGAAAAGAACATCTCAATCAAAGAGCTAGCTTGCCCTCGGCTAAAGGCGTCCATAATTTTAATTCTATTCTTCAACAAGCCCCCTAAAATCAGGGCAAAAATACAAAAATGGTCCGGATTGGGAGGAATTAACCAAACCTATAACAGTCCTTAAAAGTAAAAAGTATTTTGAAAAATACCGCGCGCTTTCAGTCATGCTTTGTTAAGCATGCTTTTTTTAAATTCATATTGCTCCGGGTGAATGGAGAAATGAGAGTGAAATAGTGATAAATTTCTGTAAAAGCTGTAATTACCAAAATAAAAAATGACCAAAATGATCAGTGCTCCAAAAAAGTATGCTAACACTTAAGGATGGTGGCGAGACGAGACAGTCCCAGTTGTTATCTCGCAAACATCCTTAACTACTGTCAGACTTTTGCATCAACCATAAATCAGATTTTTAAAAAATGACAATGCCAAAAAAGGTTTTCTGAAACATCTATCCTCTGAATAAGTACATGTAAGATGACCTATTTTGCTTATTGGTAGTTAAGGTATATGAAAAAATGAGACTTCCACCGCCCACGAAATCGAACAGAAAAATCCGCAATAAGATATCAGAGAGTCGATAAGAAACCCATTTGCTTCTTTCACAATCTCCAGTCCTAACAATACAACAGCTTGCAAACATGGTAAAACTAGACTTGCAAATGGAGCCTACATAACCCTCCTTACCATCCTTGGCTAAGATGCGTTTATTTTTCCCATGAAACTGCACCTGCGAACTTGGCTGTGTAATCGAGACACAAGTTGAAAAAAAGTGACCCAACTTGGCGGTATACTCAAAAACTACACGATAGACTCAGTGAAAAGGAAGATTACAAACAGGACAAAAGGATGACTAGAAAAGCTACCCTAGAAATTACAACATGAATGTCGAAAAAAAGATGAGTTTCCATAAAAATTGTTCTAATGACTCGCAGCAAATTCCGTTTGATATTTGCAAGAGTGCAATTAAAAAAAGAAGCTATAATTTATGTAGAACGTAAAATAAATCTAAAATGGAAAGACTCGAGGCTTTCAATAGCGAACTCAACGGGATGGAAAATAGTCCCAAGTTCCACAGAGCGAAACACATGCCCATATTTTGGTTAAAAAAACAAATCTGGAAAATGAACCAAAAAATCTCTACTAAAAAGGACGAATCGTTAACGAACAATAACGACTGGTCTGAACTGAAAGTGGTCTGAAACGAAAAAAAAAGTCAGGAGAAAGACCTGTTTGCAGTATTCTTCTTAGTAAAATAAATACATTTAAAATGAAATAATATCTTACCTTGCAGTAAAGTTTTGAAAATCTGAAAGAAATAATGCACTCAACTTTGAAAAAAATTTAGGACGACTGCACACTTGTATTGTGAACAGAATACTACAATTGACTAGAAATACCTCTACGAATAACCCCAAACAGTGGTATCCAATGTCATAATGGAAAATCCAATAGAATTGCACTCCAATGATTTACAGATCGTAAAAACTGATCCGAATCCCAAAAGTCAATCCGGTGCACACACTGTGCTTTAAAACCTCTGAAACAGCAGTTAAAAAAAACAGTCATGGGAATTCTTTAAGATTATATAGTTTGACATGTTAACCGTATATATGTGTGTGCGTAAAAATAACAAAAGCGACAGAGAAAGCATAAAATCTTTAAAAATAAAATAACGAGAAGTTTTCACCCACGAACGGACCGTGCAGCCAATGGTACCAAAGATCTAACATGCAAAGAGAGTGCCAAAAAAAAAAAAAAAAAAAAAACACCTTAATCCAATAAAAATGGGAGCAAAATGTAAGTAATCATAAAATCAATTCAGAACTCTCAGAGACAAGAATATTTTTGGACCTGAATATTACGCGTCTTGCATGTAATATTCAGCGATAAGAGTCAAAACAAGTAGTAGAAATTTAATTAAACACTAGAACAAACTATACATTTATAAAAGACACGAACAGAGAGAATGATCCTAAAAATAATTTCGAACTATAACGATTGAAATCGCGATAGTTCTATATCCAATTCATCGTTCCGTAATTCCAAGTCCGTAAAGCATCAAAATATCGGTTATAAAATTAATTTAGAAAATTGCCTAGTTGGAGGCTAAACATTGAAAACATATTTTATACTGGAATCAGAGATATTTCACGCTATCACAAGCGTATTTTCCAACTGCTAAATAGGTCAATAAAACAACAAATTAGAAGAGGAGCTTCTATCCTACTTCACCAAATACTGCTTGTACTTACGATTCCATATGCTTAATAAATGCTGTCAGAACATAAAGACGATACATACAGTTACAAAGGATGCCTCTAGCTTGTAGGCAAAAAATCTTGGGCTAATGCGGAAATGATATAACTTTTTTACAGGTCGTGTGCTAATGCAAAAAACAGGCGTCCCCCTCCTTGGGAAAAAACCCCCCCTAAATAGCAAGAATGAATCAAAAGCATAATATTCTATTACAACCAATCAAAAATCGGTAAGTTGAAATGAACATCGTATACAGGCACACAAAATCGATGAAATTCCATAAAAATATTTTTCAAAGTTGGATAGAATGCAGACTGCATCTGATAAAAAATACAGCGAATGCATCATACGTATGTCAAAAAGCAGTTATCTTAAAACCCACAAGAAACAGATTCGAGGGTTTCTGTTGATTCTTCTATGAAATTCTCCTACATACAAAATTAAAACATAATACGACAACTTTAGCTCACGGAAAAGAAAAAATCCTTAAAAAATAGAACAAAAATTCTATTGCAAACATTAACCATGGGTTCATATCAGATATTTTTCAAAATCAATTTTTCAAATTTTATCTCAAAATTGAACAACCTGAGACTTTCAACCACGAAATTGCTAAAAAATAAAATGGCCGAAATAATTATGAAAAGACAAAGAAAATTGCAAAAGGAATTCTGCGAAATTCGTAAAAAATTGTGGCATAGTGTCGCTCAGGTAAGCCATAAAAATAGATTCCAAAATTTGGAAGCCTACACCAGCGGAATCGAGCAGTGCCACGTAGTTTGGCACAAGAGTAAAGCGGAAGGAATGAGCAGAAGAGAGAGCTTGTTGATTGCGTCACAAATTGAAGCACCGTGCTCACAACAACCTATAAAAGCAGCCAATGTAAGATACCAGCCTTCAGCCTTCCAACCCCACCCTACCATCCAAGGCGAAGGCGCATAGTATAGGCACCCACTGCACACAAGACCTGAGAGAAATGATTTCTAAAAATTAGCGAAAACTTGCTAGAAGTAATAGATAAAAAGGAGACGAAAATGGGCCACACTGACCAAAACAGTCGGATACAGCCGAAAGACAGACATTATAAATAGGCAAAAGTTGTGATTGGAAGAGCCGTTCTTATAAATTCAACTAAAATGGCTTTAAAAAGTGAATTTTCATAAAAGTAGTTTTAAAATTCTCAGACGTTCTAGCGTAACTCAACGTAAACAACCTGCGTGTTATATTCATTGAGTGGAATTACACAGCAGTGTCATCGCGTAGTGCCACGTAGTCTGAAACGATAGTAAAATGGAAGGAAGGATCCGAGACGAGACACCTGTCTCACTGCATCACAAATGGTACATCCAGTTGCATATAAATGCATTCAATGCGAGGAATGAGATACTAGCCTTCAGCTGACCACAGACCCTGTACCATCCAAATACGAAGACGCATATTGGACACTGTCTGAAAACTAGACGTTGGCGAACGAAGACCAGAGAAAACAAATTTCCGGAAATGAGTGAAACCTTGCCAAAAAATATTAAAAAACGACCCAACTTGTTCTAACTGACAAAAAATCGAAATAACCCGGTACAGCTAAGACAGACATTATAAACTGGCTAAAAGTTTGATTGAAAGAGCCTTTCTTATAAAATGATTAAAAACCGCTGTAAAAAGTGAGTTATCATAAAATTCATTTGAAAACTCTCAGGAGTTACAGGGATAATGGACCGCAAACACTCTAAGTGTTATATTCGGTCACAAGAATTTAAAAAAAAATTTAAATTAGTGTGAGTCATTAACATTGTGTAGATAGCAGGAGCCGAAAGAGACAGCGAAAAGTCCTTTTCAAGAATGAAAAGACTCGAAGCTTTCAAAAGGAGCTCACACTATGAGAAACAGTTTCAAAGATAGAGGAGGAAGAAAACACCCCATCTTTAAGTAAATAAATATATCTGGAAAAATGGATCAAAATCTTGTCTAAACATGAGAAAGACGGACTGTGAAGCTATTATTTTATATTGATAAAGCGTATTCGTCGTGACAATAAAATAATCTTAAATATCTCTTGAAGTACTTAATTCTACTAAGTACTAGTACTATTTACTATACTAAAGTACTATTCTATAACTAAAGTACTAATACTAATCAGAAAAAAATCCTTAAAAAAGGCAATATATTGTCAATATTCGACAAAGTAAGTGTAGTTGGGGAGTTTTTCGACGCAAGATAGAGACAGATTTGGGGTTGCTAAGCGAGACAACGCAGTCCTATTTCTCGCTGCACGGGCAACCTTGGAGGTAGTCCGTGTTAACCAGAAGGAAGAAATGAATCGCAACTCATTAATAAAGGTATTTTTGGAGCATCCCACGTATGCACATTCACTAAAGGCAATGGAACGACCACCGGAAGTACCTGGTACTTTTGGTGTCTGAAACACTCCAGACAAGAAGTAAAACGGGGAGAAAAACTGCAATAAAATAACGGAAAGGCGTGAAGAAGCCTGTTTGCATACTTCACAAGCTCCAGCCCAATACTTGCATCAGAAATAAATACAATCAAAACCAGTTGTAAAATATAACCTGCAACCATCCAGTCCTTGCCTAAATTAATTCACTCAGGCACCCTAAAGAAAACGATTTTGAAGCATCTACAACAAACTAAAAAACTACGAATTTCCTTAAAATTATTTCAAGTGTATGAAAAATTCCAGACTTGTACCGTCCAATAAAAAAAGTTGAAATACATGCAACAAGTAAATAGAGAGGCACAAAAAAGCCGAAAAAAATGATCGGATTTTAAGAAAAATCATTTTTAAACGTTCAAAGCTCGCTTGAACGCTCGGAACGTCCAATGCTCTTTCGTTCGCCTCTGGCTCGCCCTTGCTCGTTCAATACACGTTTGTGAAACGTGCAAAGTTCTAACGTCGGCAACTGAAAAAAGCAATATCGTCAAATAGAAAAAGCTGCTTTGAAACATTCCATATAGAGGCAGCCAAAACCTAGGCAGAGAACATAAAAAAATATTTAAAACTCATCCTATTGGATTGTGTCAAAAACCGACCAAAAAGCCATAAGTACACAAAGATTTTCTTTCAAAATTTTGGAAGGATGGATCCTAAAAATACGTCTTGCACAATAGTGTGTTTGACGAAACCAGTGTCTGGTAAGGGAAAAGGGGGAGGGGGAAGCAAGATTCCATTTCTCCAACTAGACCTGTTCTTATATGGTTACCTGTATGGCAAATACTACGCTATCAACGAGATAGGCATAGAAACGTTTTATATCCTTTAGACAGGAAGCCCTTGGCTAAGGAGAAACTTATTTTTATGGAGCTCCAGCGAACTCGCGGAATGCTAATAAGAAAACCTCTTAAAAACTACATAAAAACATCGAATGTTGGCCGAAATCTTAGGCATTGGCCAAAAGTGTCGTCGTCCTTTGCAAGTCAGACAATCTAAATGGGTATTTTAAAGAAAGAAACTATAGTATAGTTACTAAAAATGGCGGAAATTTGCCCAAAACGACTTCTAAAATGGACTTCTAAAAATTGGACATAGAAACTGGACTTTCACAGTTGACGAAATAGTTCCAAAAAACTATAAACAGTCCAGACTAGTGCTAGTCTGGAAAATGCAGTGCAGAAAATAACCCAAGATGATTTTAGTCGAAAAATAATGCTGTAACTCACGGGAACTCGAGGACTTCTTGAGTGCATCTTGCCATGCGTGAAATTCCCGACACAATAACACAAAAACTAAATAAGTCAACTAAAGTGACAAAAAATCTAAAAAATGTGAAACGTATACTAGTCTAAAACACTCACTATAGATAAGTAGCAAATATGAAGAGAAAGAGTATAAAAATATCCCCGAGGAACCAAACACTCAAAGATTTTATGTGCGATTTCACAAACCATGAAAAAAACTGTTTTAGAAAAAAAAATCTGTCCATTTCACCGAAAATTCCAGATTTGCACTGTCACGGTGAGCCATAATGCATTCTAGTATGAACCAGCGCTTTTGAAAACGTACTAAAACAACAAGTGATACCTGTTAAAACCCCCTAGTTTCGAAAGACCCCTCAAAAAATGGCTGATGGGAATAAGCAGACGAGAGCTATGCGATTGCAATACAAATGGAAGCACTGCGCTTACAATTACTTGTAAAAGCAGTCGATGTCAGGAATAAGATAGTAGCCTGCAGCCTTCCAACCCCACCCTACCATCCAAGGCAAAGGCACATTTAGGCACAAATTGCAAAATAGAACAAAAACCTGAGAAAAAAGATTTCCAAATCTTAGGGAGAACTTGCCAGAATTAGATTAAAAAGGGACCAAAATGGGTCAAACTAAAAAAAATCAAAGCAGTCGGATACAGCCGAAGGGTATACGTAAGCATCGTATACTATAAGCAGGCTACTTTAAGCAGGCAAAATTGTACTTGGAAGAGCAGTTCTTCCAAGTACAGTACCAAGCAAATTCAACTGAAGTGCTTGTAAAAAGAGACAGGAATTTAAAAAAATAATAAAGAAGAAACTAACCAAATAAAATAACCTAGTGTGACACATAAACAATGTGTAGGTAGGAGAAAAAATAGAGTCAGCATATAAATATTTTTAAGAGTGTAAGGACTCGAAGCTTACAAAAATCAACTGACCGCAGCAAGAATATTCGGAGAGTTATAGGAAAATAAAACACCCTATCTTTAAATGAAAGAAATAAATCTCAATAGATCAAAAATCCAGTTTAAACATGAAGAAGTTTGAATGTTGCTAAAGCGTATTTGCCGTGATAACAAGATAATTTTAAATATCTCTTTAAAGTACAAGCAAAAAAAAAAAAAAAAATCCCTAAAATAGTCGATATTTTCAACATTGAATAAAATAAATACAGATTTGTGGTTTGGTATGCGAAACGAGAAAGTTTCTTTTTCTCGTCGTGCAAGCATCCCTCCAGGTGTTACCCAAAAGGCAGAAAATAATAACAACTGAAAAAAGTTTTTTTGGAACATAATACGCGTGTGTACAGTACACGTACTAAAAACGGTGGAATTACCTTAAAAGGCAGCTTCAGAGCCTAAAAAACTCAAGGCAGGAAGTAAAACGGTAAAAATGCAATAAAATAATAGAAAGGGCTAGAGAAGCCTATTTGCACACTTCGTAAGTCTAAGTCCTACACTTGCAATAGAAATAAACTATAAAAGCTGGTAATAAAATTGAACCTGCAATCAGCCAGTTCCTCCCTAAAGTTCTTGACTGAACCGGAAGCGCTTTTAATATTAGGTAGTGCCTGCAATTTAGATGTTTGCGAAGAGACACTCAAGAAATCTTTTTCCGAAAGACTTGCTAAAATACCCAAAAGTTAAAAAAAAGGCTATAAACCATTATGATGTTGCTACATATTCTTCCGAAGTCAAATGCAACCTAAATAGTCCTAAAGAACCATTGGATAAACAACATTTTAAAATTTAAAAATTAGGTCCGGAATATTGGCCAGGAATCTAGGAAAAACATAGGAGAGGTGGACCCTAAAAATACTTCTTGGGTTCGGAAAAACTCGACATTAGTCGTTTGGCAAACGTCAAACAGTCCTATAGGACTAGAGAAAAAACAGAAAGTCTCTTACTTCCTTACTTATTACTTCCTGCTTCCTACACAAAATAATACCAAATTATAAATAGGATAATCATGTTTTTCTAGGGTTAACTCAAGCTCGTGGCCTAGCGCACTCTCCGTGCGTTAATCCAAAAGATCTGTAGGACTGACCAGAAGACGAAGAATGATCAGAATTGAATTTATTGACTACTGAGAAGTAATAGTCGTTTACAACCATAGAATTACTAACACGTGGTTAAGAATAATTATTTTGAAATATCCGGCACTTTTAACGAAACGAAATGGAGAAAACTCCATAACAATCTTTTAAAGGTAAAAGAAGAAGAAGAAAAAAATAGATTTAAACAGTTTCTACGATATAGTTCCAAAAATGAACCAAAACACGGCAATCTAAAAGTAAAAATATTCCATAAAATGTAACGACACCGTGGTTGACTCATAAGGTTCATTCTTTTTACTTGTGTACAACGCAGTATTGTATACAAAAAATGACAAAATTGATTTATTGATTAAAACGATTTCTGTCATTCTTTGTTAAGCATGTTCTTTAATTCATATTGCTCCAGTGAATGGAGAAATCAGAGTGAAATACTATTCAATTTCAATAAAGCTGGAATTACTAAAATTAAAAAATGGCAAAATTATCAGTGCTCCACTTAATTTATCAGTTTAAATTATCAGTGCTAACACTTAAGGGTGGTTGCCAGACGAGACAGCCCCAGTTGTTGTCTCGCAAACATCCTTAACTACTGTCATACTTTTCTATCAGGAATAAATCAGATTTTTAAAAAATGACAATGCAAAAAAAAAAAGGATTTCTGAAACATCCGTCCTGTGAACATTGACCTATTTTGCTTATTGGCAGCTTAGGTATGTGAAAAAATAAGACTTCCACCGTCCAAGAAATGGAACAGAAAAATCCGCAATAAAATATCGGAGAGTCGATATAGAGTCGATAGAGTCGATAAGAAGCACAATTGCTTGCTCCACAATCTCAAGTCCTGACAATAAAACAGTTGATAAACATGGTAAAACAAGGCCTTGCAACTTGAGCCTACATAACCTTCCCGAACATCCTTGGCTAAGATGCATTTATTTTTAACTGCGAACTTGGCTGTGTAAACGAGACACAATTCGAAAAAAGTAAACGAACTTGGCGGTGTACTCAAAATCTACAGGAGTTATACAGATAAATTACAAAATTACAAACGGGGAAAAATGATGACGACAAACGTACTCTAGAAAAGGCAACATGAATGTCGGAAAAAAAGACGAGTTGAGTTTCCATATAATTTTTTCTATTTACTTGTAGCAAAGTGCGTTTAATATTCTAAGAGTGCAATTAAAGCAATAATATTATTAAATAGAAAGAGAGAGAGATATTATTCATGTAGGACGTAAGAATAAATCGAAAATGGTAAGACTGGAGCTTTCGAAAACGAACGCAACGGGTGGAAAATTCTTCCGTGTCCCTTAGAGTCATACATTCACCAATATTTTGGTTTTAAAAATCTCTAGAAATTTCTCTAAACCAAAATATCTCTAAATAATAGGAAGAAGATGATCTATAAAAGTAGTCAAGGCTGAGCGAAGTTCGATATATACATATATATATATATATATATATATATATATATATATATATATATATATATATCTGTGTGTGTGTGTAAAAAAAAATAAAAACGAACAGAGGAAACATAGAATGATTACGAATATAACGACGGGAAGTTTTCCCTCACTAACTGACCGTATAGCAATTAGTCTCAAAGATCTAATAGGCAAATAGAGTACTAAAAAAATAGCTTTGTAGAAAATCTAATAAAAAAGGGAGCAGAATGTGAGTAAACATAAAATCATTTTATAACTCTCCTAGGACAGAACATTTTAAGAGCTGAATATTAAGCCCGTTAGATATAATATTCAGCGACAACAAAAGTCAAAACAAATAGCAGAAATTTAATTAAACACTTGAACAAACCATACATATATAAAAGAAACGATGAGAGGGAGTGAGCATAGAAATAACTTTGGCGATTGAAAGTAGTAGAGAGTTCAATATCCAATTCCTCTTTCGTAAAATAAATCCAAAAGTAAGTAAATACATCAAAATTTCGGTTATAAAATTAATTTATAAAATTGCCTAATTTGAGGCTAAACATTGAAAATATATTTTATACCAGAACCAGAGAAATTTTGGGCTATCGCCAAGGTATTTGCCAGCTTGCTAAATAGGCCGATAGGACAATAAATTGGAAGAGAAGTTTCTATCCTAATTCACCAACTACTGCCTTGTGGTTACGATCACATATGCATAATAAATGCCGTCAGAACATAAAGACGATAGATACTATTACAAAAAATGTCTTCAGCTTGTAGGCAACCGATCTTGTGCTAACACGAAATCGAATTAATTTTTTTACTGCACCAGTGGACAGGTCATGTGTTAATACAAAAAACAGACACCCCCTTCCAGAAAAAAAAAGAAACTAAATAGCAAGAACTTATAAAAACCACAATAATCTATCACAACTGAAAATAGGTACGTTGAATTGTACATCGTATATAGGCGCACAAAATCGGTGAAGTTCCATAAAAATATTTTTCAAAGTTGGATAGAATGCCGACTGCATCTATTAAGAAATTCAGCCAATGCAGCATATGTAGGTCAAGCCTACACCAGCGCAATCGAGCAGTGCCACGTAGTTTGACGCAACAGTAAAACGGAAGGAATAAGCAGGCAAGAGAGCTAGGTGATTGCGTCACAAATTGAAGCAGTGCGCTTACAAATATCTATAAAAGCAGTCAGTGTAAGGAATAAGGTAACAGCCTTCAGCCTTCCATCCCCACCTTACTATCCAAGGCGAAGGCGTTTAAGATAGGCATCCACTGCAACCTAGAACAAAGACATGAGAGAACAGATTTCTAAAAATGAGTGAAAACTTGCCAGAAGTAGATGAAAAAGCGACGAAAATGGGTCAAACTGACAAAAATGAAAGTAGTCGGATACAGCCGAAAGGCAAACTATAAACAGGCAAAAAATTGTCATTGGAAGAGTCGTTCTTATAAATTCACCTGAAGTGCCTGTAAATAGTGAGCTTTCATAAAATGGTTTTAATAGTGCTAACTCTCAGAAGTTTGAGAGATAATTCAACGCAAACAAGCTGCGTGCTACATTCAGTGGCAGTTAAAAAGAGAAAGTAACTAAATAAAAAAAACTAGTGTGCCGCACAAACAATCTGTAGGTGGCAAAAAAGAAAAAACAAGGAGAGAGTTCGCATATCAATATTTTTAAGAATGAAAAATCAACTCACCGCATGAAAATTATTTCCAAAGTTATAGGGAAATAAAACACCCCATTCTTAAATGAAAGAAATAAATCTCAGTGGATCAAAAACCTAGTCTAAACATGAAGTTCGACTATATAAATATTATTTTACTTTGATGAAGTGTATTAGGCGTCATAGCAAGAAAATTTTAAATATATCTTTAAAGTAAAAAAAAGAAAGAAAATCCTTAAAATAGCCGATATTGAACAAAGTAAATACACTTAGGGATATTTTTAAGACAAGAGAGACAGATTTGTGGTTGGTACGCGAGACGAGATAGCTATTTCTCGTGCGCAAGCATCCCTCGAGGTATTAGCCAAAAGGCAGAAATTAATCACAACTAAAAAAAATATTTTGGAGCATAATACTAATGTGTACACTGCACGTACTAAAAACGGTGGAATTACCTTAAAAGCAGTTTCAGAGCCTGAAAAACTCAAGACTGGAAGTAAAACGAAAAAACTGCAATAAAATAATAGAAAAGTTTAAAGAAGATTATATGCACACTTCATGAGCATAAGCTCAACACCTGCAACAGAAATAAACCATAAAAGGTCGTAGTAAAATTGAACCTGCAACCAGCCAGTTCCTCCCTTCTTGGCTGAGGAGCAAGCGTTTTTAATATTAGGTAGTGCCTGCAATTTAGATGTTTGCGAACAGACACTCAAGAAATCTTTTCTCGAAAAACTTGCTAAAACATTCAAAAAGTACAAAAAGAAAGCCATAAACCATTATGATGTTGTTACATATTCTTACGTAGTCCAGTACAACCTGAATAGTCCTAAAGAGCCACTGGATAAACATTTTAAAATCAAAAATTAGAAATCAAAAATCAGAAATTAAAATTAGAAATTAAAATCAATTTTAATTTCTAATTTTATTTGTTGCCAATTTTCAACAAATTGGCAACAAACAGGATATTGGCCAAGAATCTAGGAAAAACATGGGAGAGGTGGACCCTAAAAATACTTCTTGGATTCGGAGAAATTGGATCTCAGTCGTTGTCCAAACGTCAAACAGTCCGACAGGACTAGAAAAAAAGCAGACAGTCTCTACTTCTGGCTCTCGACACAAAATAACACCCAATAACAAATAGGATAATCATGTTTTTTGAGAGTTAACATCCAGCCCTTGGATAAGGAATAAATGCTTTTATTATTGTAGTACTACTACACCAGCTCACTATCCGTGCGTTAATTCAAAAGCTCTGTGAAATGATACCGGAAGATCATCAGGAGGGAGAAAAGAGGAGAAAAATCATCAAAATTGAAGATTTTGACTACTGAAGCAATAATCGTTTAGAACCAAAGAATTACCAACACGCGATTAAGAATAATTATTTTGAAATATCCGGCACTTTTAACAAAACGAAATGGAGAAAACTCCATTGTAATCTTTTAAAAGTAAAAGAAGAAGATAGAGAAAAATAGATTTAAACCGTTTCTACGAAATAGTACCAAAAAGCATAAATGAACCAAAACACGGCAATCTAAAAGGAAAAAAATATTCCATAAAATGCAACGACACCTTAGTTGACTCATAAGGGTCATTCTTTTTACTTGTGCAGGCCGTCAGCGATTACACTTTAGCCATAAAAAGCGATCCAATACTCATAGACACTCAAACTTTTTCATCATGCATGCCATACAACGCAGTATTGTACAGAAAAAATTACAAAATTGAATTATTGATTAAAACTATCATAGTAAGTGATGATTGTTATAGGAAGCAGAAATTTGTAGATGCCACTTGAAACACCGTAAGTCAGAAAATTAAATTAAGGAAGCTTATTTTGAAACATACATAAACAACAAATAAACAACAGAAACAGGAATTCCCTTAAATTATTAGAGGCGTTTGAAAAGTTCTAGATTTGTAAAGTCCAAAAAAGAAAGTGGAAAAATCTTCAACAAATTAATAGAGAGGTCCAAAAATTGTCGGCATACATATCGCAATTTCGGGAGAATTATTCTAAAATTTTCACAATTAGTAATTTTCTTCCCAACTTGTATGTCCTGAAACCAAGTTCGAGAAATTTCTTTTCGAGAAACTGGCATTTTAGCTAAAGTATGAAAAAGTCATAACACATTATGGCATTGCGATTGAGAGTCCAATACAACCTAAAGACATAAACCTAAAGAGGCTAAAACAGCCATTATAAAAGCCACTTTGGAAAGTCCGCGATAAAATGTCCACAAAAGAAGGAATAAGTATCAGAAAATTCATTTTAAGACCATCAGAGATTCAAATATCTCTCCAGCTCACCCGTTAATTGTGTAAAATATAGACTCCGTCTATGAATCACATGTAGACAGCAGAAACCACGAAAAAGATAGTATGAAAATTTCACTTAAAGAGGCTTTTAATAACGAAATCACCTTACGGGAATAAGAATCCTAAGATCATCAAAATTTACATAATGCAAAAACTAGTTCCGCAATATTGGCAAGAATCTAAAATAAACATGGGAGAAATGGACCCTAAAAATACTTCTTCGATTCGGAGAAATTGGACAATAGCCATCCGTCAAATGTCAAACCGTCCGACGGGACTAGAAAAAAAGCATAGAAAGTCTATTTCATTCAGCAGCCAGAGCTGTGTACTTTACCGACGGTAAATACCGTACGTGAGGATACTTATGTTTGTTTTTGAAAATTGTATTCAAGCTTGAACCCAGCCCAGGATAGGATAAGGATTTAATTTTTATACCATATCAAGAACCTAGTTGTGCCTTCATCAAAAAGCTCTGTAAACGCAGAACGGAAGACGAAAAAGGATCAAAATTGAATATACGGACCACAAAAGTAACAGTTGTTTGACGGCCAAACAATGACTAACACATGATTAAAAAAATAACTTTTTCTTTCAAGCATTCGCCACTTTTGATACATTAAATGGTAGAAATTCCAAAACAATTCTTCAAAATTGGGGAGAAAATAATATATTTGTACCGTTTGCGAAAGAGCATAACAGTGAAATGTTAAAAAAAATTCATAACATGCAACCAGCGTAGCTGGACTCTTAAAAAGCATTCAACTCATCTAGTAGGACAGGCTGCAAGCGATTCATTCATTGATTTAAAAAAAATGGTTCAGATACTAGATACATTCAAAAGTTTCTCCAGCATATCTCCTTGCATGAAATTGTCAAAGAACGCAAAATACAAGCGTAATACGTCCAGTTTTGCTAGCATGCTGGCTACATTTAGAGCTGCATGTCAGTACAGCGTTACATACATCTACAACAGGATATACTTGCAGTGAGAGAGAAAATTAAAATTTTATCCTTCGGCCAACATTAGTCCTAAATATCCATAGGAGCTAGCGCAGAGTACACAAAAGTGATAAAACTTGATGGTATTGAATAAAAGTATTATAATAAGGATGATTGTTATAGGAAGCAGAAATTTGCACGTGGTATCTGAAACATCCTGCGGTCGTCCGTACAAGCCATAAGTCAGAAAAAAAGACACTCAAGAAAAGTATTTTGAAACATAAACAACAAACACCAAAATTCCTCAAAAAATTATTTCAAGTGCATGAAAATTTAGAGGCTTCCAATAAGGACAGAAAAGCTGCGATAAATTAAGAGAGAGGCACAAAAGGACTGGTAGAATTATAATATTTTTAGAAAAATCGCTCTAAAGCGTTCAAAGCCGAGTCATTGTTTACCAGCATATACACCTTCCACTGTTCTCTGACGGCAAGTGTAAAAAACTGATACGGCCAGAAAGATGGATCCCAAAAATGCGTCTTAGATTCGGAATCATGCACTGCACTGTGGTACACTCTCAATAGCCCGAAAGTGAGATAATTCACAAACTAGCAGCCTGCACTTGGTATAAGCGACATACTACTACGACGCGAATGGGACAGTGTACATACAAGTATAAAGCCACCTCTTGCCGGTACACAACCAGCACTTGGCTGAGGATGTGAAAATGATTTTATTTTTATAGAGCTCCTGTGAACGAACGTGAATGAGAAAAGCATTGGCCAAAAATACAATTTTCTTTTGTAGTCGGACAATAAAAAATGGATATTTAAAAAAAGCAGCAATATTACAGAAACTAAAAATTGCAAAAATTTGCATAATTTTTTTTTAAAGTTTTGTAAAGGAACTAACATTATTTCCGTAAAACAACAAACAAGCAAAAATAGTGATTATATGAAAAATCCAGCAGAAAAAGCAACAGCAACCAGCTCAAAAGATGATTTGAGTCGAGAATTTCATTCTGCAATTCACAGAAACTCAAGGATTTCTCGAGTGCAAGGATTTCTCCAGTTGCCGTGCGAGAAGTGCTCGGACACAAAATATAAAACTGAGTATGTCATGTATTGCTAGTGTGGCAAGAAAGCTATCAAATAAGTCAAAAATGATAGTTTTAGATTTGAGTCCAAAAAGTAATTCTGTAACTACGGAGACACAAGCATTTTTCTAATGCAATTTATCGTGCGTTACATACTCCGACACAGTATTATAAAAACTAAATATTTCAATTACTGATGGCGTGATTAGACAGCTGCAAAAGGAGAAAAAAAAAATGATTGTCTACATCTCAAAATAGCAGATATTCTTCAATATTATAGCATAAAAACCGTACTTGTCAGCTGTTGCTAATGTGATAGAGCTTAATAAATAAAATAAAAAAAAGGAGAGAGAGAGAAATTACTGATTCACATAGACCATTGACAAATATGAATAGAAAGGGCATAAAAGAGAGATCCCTTTAAAAATTGAATAAGCTTTGGGTTTTATCCACGAACTGACCGAATAGGATAAAGCTTATAAACAGACTGTTTTATAAAGATTTTTAAACAGAACTAAACATATTTAAAGAAAAAAAAAGATGTATGTAAAAAAATACCAAAAATTCTTGATAATAATGATAAGGATGGTGTATAAGGCTATATTTACACATATTCCATCGTTAAAACGGAGCATTGCCGAATCTGGAATAGTTAAAATGAACAGTAAAATAGCTCGGAGGTCACTTCTCTTGCTTCACACACCCATGCCTTCTACTTACAATAACCCATAAATGAAATAAGAACGGAAATTAAAATCTTAGCTTGGTAGCCACCCGTGTCCTTCCTACCATATAATTCGACACATCCTAAATGCTTTTTAATTTTTTATTATTATTCTTCCAGCACTATTCACACACCACCGCATGTGAATAAATATCAAATATGCGTAAAAAAAGCCCTAACTGAACAAAAAGGGTCCAAACTTGACAGAGATTCGCAGCTGCTAGGTGAGGCGAGGCGAGATAGCTTAAATTTTCCGTCGGGCAGCCATCTTTAGTGATCGTCCGTATAAGAAAAAGGGCCGAAAAAGATCAAAATTAAAGAAACGCTATTTTGAAAAATGTCTTACAGACAAACTCAAAATATCAGGACTCAATTAAAATTAGTTTCAGTGTATGAAAAATTATATATTTGTGACATGCAAAAAAAAAAATAGGGCAGAAAAATTTGTAAATATTAGTAAGGAGATAAAAAAGCTCGGTTAATGTTATAGACACACTCAAGCCGTACTCTTACAAAAAATATAAATTCGATCAAAAGAATGCAGCAGAATGAAAAGAATACAGTTTTCAGCCAGTCTCTCCCTACCATCGTTGGCTAGGTTCAGTTAGCTTTAATATTATGCAATACATATAAACCTGGCCTTGCAAACACTCGAGTAAACGTACCGCAAAAGATTCATAAAACCATGGCAGAACTGTATAAAATTGACAAAAAATTGGCAGTCACAGAATTGTGAAAACTCTGCGAGTGATATACAGCCAAACGATAGGCATTATGAACAGACCAGAACAGTAGTTAATAAAGTAATATGGAAATATCACCAAAATATCGCCCTGAAAGATATGCTGAACTTTTATAAAAGCAGTTCTAAAACTCTGAGACTGAAGAATCATCTCAGAGATATCTTTATTATAACATTGCTATTACAAGATTATTGAGCCAGAAATGAAGTTTCAAGAATGATATTAAACCGTGGGCGGGTGGGGGGGGCACAGTTCCGGCCCTATTCCGCTTAAAAATGCTTAACTGTATTGCATTGACAGTGTGGGGAAATAGTCCGAAGCAGCGTTACATACAACAAAATTCTAGTAAAAGAATGAGAATCAGAAACTGCCGAAAATCGCCATGAAACATGGGACTATGACCCCTGAACACAGTTCGAAGAAATTTTAACCTGGTTCGCCTAGGTTCAATACAGTCCAGCAGGACAGTAAAACAGCAGTGACTCATTTTTTACCAAAGGAATATTTCCTAGCCAATACTTGCGATCTCAAAAAATGACTATTACCAAAATACTGAATGCTGACTGATTAAAAAGATCATCTCGATCAAAGAGCTAGCCTACCCTCGGCTAAAGCGTCCATAATTGCATTTCTATTCCTCGCCAGCGTACCTCTTGTGTGAGTAGTAATGCGGAAGCCCCGTAAAGTCACGCCTAAAATATGACAAAGTTTGGAATTGGCAGGAATTGACAAAACATATAACTTCCTTAACAGTGTGAAATGATTTAAAATAGATATTCTGAAACATACAGTGCCCTTCCTGTCTTTCTTTGAAAATGTTTTTAAATGGATACTGCTTCAAAGAATTCATCTTGCCTGATATATTCCTATTTATCAGTGAAATATACAAAAATTGACCAAAATGATCGGTATTCCAGAAAAGTACGGTAATAGTTACAGATGGTTGCAAAACGAGAAAGAGTTTGCAGCTGTCATGCGAGACGAGACAGCCCTAATGGCTGTCTCGCAAATATCTCTAACCGCTTTGATACTTTTGCATCCATGAAAAGTCAGACACGAAAGGAAGGATAAAAAAAAAAGTTTTTTGAAGGATCTGTTGTACGAATATGTACCCAAATCTCGTCAAATTTTACTTATATGAAGTTTAAAGGTATTAAAAAACCCATCGACTGTCCCAGACATTGAGCAGAAAATCTACAATAAAATATCGGAGGGGCTATATGAAGCCAGTCTGCAAATTCCATACTCTCGAGCTCCAACAATATGACAGCCTATAAATAGGGTAAAACGAAGCTTAAAACCGTAGCCTACAGCAACCTGGCCACTCTCTACCATCCCTCGCAAAATGCGCATTTATTTTTAATAGTAAGTTGCACCTGCGAATTCGTGACCGAACTTCAGTCAAAAACTCAGATACAACCTTAAGGCAAAATTACAAACAGGGGCAGAGAAAAAAGATAATTAAAAACCTATTCTATAAAATACAACAAAAATGTTGGCAATATATGAATCGAGATTCCAGAAAATTTGTTTTACAAGTTGCGGAAAATTGCGTGCAAGAATGAAATACATAAAGAATTTCATTAAATTAAAAAAAAATATCAAGTGCTATTATTTATGCATAGGTAGCAGAAAGGATTAAAGAAGACATAAAAATAACTCTTAAGATGAAAAAACTTGACAATTTCGATGACGAACTCAACCTGTGGGAAAAGGTCCCGAAGAGAAATACACTGACCGAAGCTTTGGCTGAAAAAAAAAATGTAAAATAAACCGAAAGTCTCCACTGAACAGGGAGAAATAGGATCTATAAAAGTAGTTCAAAGACTCTTCGAAATTCGACGCTTGACGAACCTCATTTGTAAGACACAAATGACGATGAGTCTGAATTGAACGTGGTCTGAACGACAAAAAACTATCCGTGAGTTGCAAAGATGCCTATTGTCTATATTCTTCCCAATCCTATAAATGCAATTAAAACAAAATAAAGCCTTACCTTGCAGCCAGTTTTGAAAATCTGATAGAAATTGGACATGCACTTTTTAAAGAAATTTGGGAAGACTATAAACTTGTACCGTTCAGAAAATACTGTTAAGTAAAAAGACCTATATAAATAAACCTACGCAGTGGTTTAAAATTTTATAACAGAAAATCTATTAGAACTGATTTCAATCGATTGAGGGATCCTAAAAGTTATTCCAGACCTTATTCAATAGCTGTGCTTTCAGAACTTCTAAAACCGCAGTTAAAAAAACCAATAATAATAATTGAAAAACATACAGTTCGGCATTCGGTTTGTATAAATAACAAAAGCAAAGAGAGAAAACACGAAATCATCTTTATTGCAGTGAACTAAAAATTCCTGAAAAATTATACTACTGATGAACCCGAGAAGTTTTGATTTAAATACAGAATTGGAAAATTAACCAACGGCCCTTGCTAAACCTGCGGAAAATGTTCTATAAAATTAGTTCTGTGAGAAATTCCACGTTTGTATCGAACGATAAAGATTGCTCTGAACTGCAAGAAATCTGGCTTAATTTTCAAATTTTAATCAAAGAGGCTTAACTTACATATTTTTCCTCCAGCATATAAATACATTTGAAATAAAATAAAAACCTTAGCTTGCAGCCACTTCTAAAAACCTCAGATATGTATATATATATATTTAAATAACGGGCGGGCACCGAAAGTATTGGTCATTCTACGATGGGAGCATCCAATGGGCGGCCAACACGACCCCCCAGCCCAAGCCATTGACAGAACCCGTACCCGAGAAGTGGTACAGTTTTGGAAATATCCAAAGACTAACTTACTAGTCATTAAACTTGTACCGTCTACAAAATACTGCAAAGGAAAGATAGGTACATAAATAAGCCTAATCAATGGTATAAAGTGTTAAAATGGAATTGAAATCCACTGGAATTTTACGCTAAAGATTGAGCAGTTGAAAAAACAGGAGTGAAAACTTGAAAAATATATAGTTTGATGTTTTATACCCATTTGTTTAAATAACAAAATCAAACAGAGAAAACATAAAAAAAATCGTTAAAAATAAAACGAAGAGGGGCTTTCACCCACGAACTCACCGTGCAGCAAATAGTCCCAAAGTGACCAGCATCCAATTCTGGTTAGAAAACGAATTTTGGAAAAGGTCTCGAAAAATTGCTGATCAACTCGTGCAATGGACCATAAAACAATTTTTAGATTATAAGAAATTCGAGGCTTACACGAACGCATTATCGGAATGCGAAATAGTAAGAAAGGGCAATAAACAACAGGAGGCTTTTGGCTAAAAATATTTATTTAAGCACGTAGCCTAAACACAGGTGTTAAAGAAATGTAATACGAGACTCAAAAGTAGCTCTTGGAAAAATGAGAGAAGTTTGTGTAGGAAGTATCTGCAAAATCCGAAATGCTACGAATGCACAATAAAGTGACATAAGAACGCAGAGTTGTCCCTTTCGCCTCCCTTCCCCCGGGGAAAAAAAGCCAAACTTAAATGGAAGGAAACAATCAAAAGTATATAATAGTCTATTACAACCCAATGAAAATAGTTATTTAGAAATATACTCTCATACAAGTACACAAAATGGATGAAATTAAATAAGAACAATTTCTGAATTTGGACAGAATGCCGGTCGCATCTAATAAAAAATATTGCCAAAATAGCATGAGAAGGACAAAAACTGCAACCCTAGAAACCCCATGAGAAAAAAGACAACAGCAGATAGCTTCATCTATAAAAATCGTCCAAAATAAAGACAGGGATTCGAGAATATCGGTAAACTCTTCTGTGAAACTCTTCAACAGGGTAGCTTTATAATCCAGTTTGAAAATTTATTTCTAATGAAAGAAAGAAAGAGCTTTGAGAGAGATGAAAAAAATCTTCTGCAAAGCTTAGCCATACCATGAATTCATAATAAGATATGTATGCAAAGCACACGAACTTGAGGTTTTCATTGACGAAATGACTGACAAATAAGACGCTCTAAATCTCCAGTCTTTATAAAAAGAGGGAGGAGGTAATGTTTTTCACGGAATTTTGTAAAATTCCCCCAAAAGCTGTGGCAAGACATGACTAAGGTGAACCATGAAAATAGATTTCAAAATTTCGAAGCATGCACTGGCGCAATCGCGTAGTGCCACGTATTCTGAAACAACAATAAATGACTGGATGGAGCAGAAACAAGAGACCTATTTGATTTCCTCACAAACTCAAGCACTGTACTTACAATGGTTTATAAATGCAGTCTATGGTGTTGGCTTTCAGTCGACCATCCAAGAACGAAGACGCAAAATGTTGGTGAACAAAGAGCTGAGAAAACGAATTTCCAGAGTGAAAACTTGTCAAAAGTAGATAAAAAAGGGTATGGGGTAAAAACTGGTGTTAAACGATAATGTAAAGAAGAGCCTTTCATGATTCACTAAAAAATAGTTGTAAAATGTCAGTTTTCACGAAAATCGCTTAAAACTCATAGATTACATGGATAATTCAGCGCAAGCATTTTGCCACACATATTTCACATGACAGGAATTAAAAAAATAATAATAATAACTTATTGAGAGTGATTAACAATGTTTAAAAAGCAGAAATCAACGGGGACAGTATAAAAAAGCTTTAAGCATAAAAGACTCGAAGCTTTCGAAAGCAAATTCACCCTATGAGAAATAGTCCTAAATATCTTGGGCGG
Organism: Cheiracanthium punctorium; assembly: GCA_038373885.1. Taxonomy (NCBI): domain Eukaryota; kingdom Metazoa; phylum Arthropoda; class Arachnida; order Araneae; family Cheiracanthiidae; genus Cheiracanthium; species Cheiracanthium punctorium. Next base: position 21,891 of record JAWZYV010014842.1, on the reverse strand, counting down.
GGGGACAACCAATCTTTAAATGAAAAAAATAAATCTGGACAATTGATCAAAAACCACATCTAATCATGACTATCGGCTATAAAATCATTACATTGCTGAATGATAGCCTATGATATGATCGCAAAACACTCTCTAAAAGTACGGGAACAGATCCTTAAAATAGCCAAAGTTTTTTAGCTTTCAATAAAAATAACTGAAACTGGGGTATTGTTAGGGGTGGTTACTAACTAGACAAGAGAGAGACAGATTTGTGATTGGTATGCGAGGCAAGCTGGACCAATTTCTCGTCTCGCAACCATCCCCAACATTATTAGCCAAAAGGCGAAAATTAATCATACCTAAGAAAAGATATTTTGGAACATCCTGCATTATGTTTACGTGCTTAAAAAGGCAGAATTACTTTAAAGATAGTTTTGGTGTCAAATTCAAGACAAGAAATAAAATGTAAAAAATTGGAATTAATCTATAACTGTAGCATGCTTCACAAGTCCAAACCCTATATTTGGAAGAGAAATAAATTCAGTCAAAACTGCTGAAAACTAACCTGCAGTGGCTCAGTCCATTCCCGAAATTCCTCGACAGAGGAGCAAAGTCTTTTGAATGGTAGGCAACGCCTGCATCGTAGTCGTTTGGGAAGAGAGACACTCGAGAAAACTCGCTAAAACAAGACAAAATTATAAAAAAAGTCAAAAAACATTACGATATTATCACATATTCTGATACTCCAATGCAACATGAAGACACAAACATAAAGGGGGCTAAAATAGTCGTTTTGAAGACTACGTTGGGAAATCCAGAAAAAATGTTCGCAAAAGAAGAAATGAGAATTAAAAAACTCCTTCTAGAACTCGCAACAAAATCAACTTTAAAAAATTTCTAAAGCTCAGCCATTTTTCCTGTAATGTTCCGCTCATACACCCCATACAGATAGCAGAAACCGAGGAAGAGGAAAATGTCTTTTAATAACGAACTCAACTTAAGGGAAAGAGTCCTAAAGAACCCACAGATCACTTGATAAAGATCAGATAAAAATTAGGTCCGGAATATTGACCAAGAATCTGAGATAAAAATAGGAGAGATATGTGCATTTGTGTATACTATTCGGTAACAGCCAACGGTAAAAAACAATGCTGTCACATAGGAAAAGCCAGGAAAACATTTGTCACGTCCGAAAGAGCCCGATGAGGCACAAAAAACGCACTACCCCTATTTCACAAACTATCAACCTGTACTATGGCATATGCAGAGTACTACTACCTTAGCGCAAACAAGATATACAAAGAAATATAAAGCCATCTGTATCCTGCAGACAGCCAAACCGTCGCCAGCGAGTAGATGATTTCATTTTGATGGAGCACCCGCGAACTAAGAAGGTTAATTTAAAAATGCCTTGTAAAACCTGCACAAAAAACTTGAAAAATCACCGAAATCTTAGGCATTGGCGAAAAATATAAGTCCTTTACAATAAAAAAAACCCAAAAAATGGACGATATTTAAAAAAATTATAAATATCCAAAAATGACGAAAATTTTCATAAAATTATTTTTAAAAATTGTGTAGAAACTAGACTTACACAATTCACGAACCAAAAGGCTATAAGCAGGCTAAAACAGTGCTCATCTGAAAAATTCAGTGCTAAAAGCAACGAAAGATGATACAAAAATAAAAACTTTTTCAGAGAGATTAACTATGTGTAGGAAGCAGAAACCAACGGGGACAGCATAGAAATGCTTTTAGGAATAAGGGCTCGTCGAAGCTATTTCGAAAACAAAATCTAAATAGTTAATTTCAATCGAAAAAATAAATCTGCAACTCACAAAAACAGAAGAACTCGTCTAGTGCATCGTGTGTGTGCGCCGTGTGTTAGATGTTCGGATAGACTAATATGAAAACCGAACACGTCAGTTATTGATGGCGTGACAAAATGCTAAAAAAGGCGGCGAAAATGGCTCTCTAAAACAGTAACTGTAGGGTAAATGCTAATCTAAAACACCGAATAGCGGATGTGAAGAGGGAATGCATAAAAATATGCCTGAAGAGTCAACAAGTCCAGGATTTTATGTACCCTGGGTGTCTTTCTAAGGGGTCCGCATTTACGCTAAATTTCGGAGAAAACCACGGAAAACTCCGAATGGCTAGGTCGACGGACGCGACCTGGGTTTGAACCAGGTACCTCCAGTCTCCCAGTTGAGAGCAATATGCATTCGGCCAATGGTGAGGTCTCTGCTAAGTATTGGAAAATTCAACACAAAATTAGTTCCCTGACTCGGCAAAAATCGACGCTGGCAACGCTTTTTGTCGAGCGTTAAATAGTCAGAAACGACAATAAAATAGCAAGGAAAATGAAAGAGGCCTGTTTGCTCCTGTTCTTATCAAAGCTAACAAATGAAATTATGCTGTGTCCTCCAAAAATGCGGTCGGAAAACTCCCAAACAACTGGAATGAATCAAAAGTGCAATAATCTATTAAAACCTTAATAAGGTACTTTGAAGTATACATGGCATATAAGTACACAGAAGGGATGAGATTCCATAAAAACAGTTTTCAAAGTTGGACTGAATCCAGACTCCATCCAAAAAGAAATACTACCAAAGGAGCATAAAGTGCCATTCTAGAAATTCACCCCAAAAGAGACAATAAAAGTTGGTTTCAGCTACAGCAGTTGTTCTAAAAATTACAGCTTGGAGGATTTCTATAGATTATTAAATAAAATTATCCGACATAGCAATATGATTTCACAATATGTGAACTGTTGATAATGAAGGAAAAAACCAAAAAAAAAAAAATGTCAAAAAATCTGCTGTAAAGCTTAGCCATAGATTCATATTACTTATATGTGCAAAGCGCACAACGATTTCTCTCAATATTAAACGATGCTTTCATCCACGAACTTACTGAAAAATAAAATGAACGAAAAAGGAAAACTTCTCAAATCGGAATTTTGTTAAATTCGTAGCACAGTATGGTTGAGGTAAGCCAATACAAATGGATTTCAAAATTTCGAAGCCCACATAAGCGCAACCACGTAGTGCCACGTAGTCTGAAACTTCCAATAAAATGGAAGGAAGGAACAGAGAAAGGAGGGAGATATCTGATTGCATCCCTAATGGAAGCACCGTGCTTACAATAGCACATATGAATGCAGCCAATGCAAGGATTAAGATATTTGGTCTTTACTCACATAATCCAAGGCGAAGCCGCGTAATGGACACGAACCTGCGAACTAGAATTTGGTGCTGAAAAACACCTAAGAGAACAAATTTCTAGAAATGAGTGAAAATTTTCCACGACTACACAAAGAAAAAACAAAAAAATTGGTCAAACTCACAAAATTTAAAATAGTTCGGTACAATTTCAATTCTTTCTTTTCAATTCGTTAAAAATTGCCGTAAAAAAGTGAGTTTCAGTAGCAATTGTTTTAAGACTCTCAGAAGTTGGAGGAATAGTTCAATTGCATTCCGTGACGGGAATTTAAAATGAAAATAAACACTTTGTGTGAGACATTAACAAGGTGTAGGTAGGAGAAACCAAGGGGGGCAGCATATAAATATTTTTAAGAATGAAAGGGGGGACTCGGAGCTTACAAGTACAAATTCACCTATGCAAAGTAGTTCTAAAGATGGTGGAGGGTGTAAAAACACCAGATATTCAAATGAATAATAATAATAATAATAATAATAATAAAAATCTAGAAAAGATATCTAAAATCGCGTTCGTACATGACAAATATGGAGAATAAAAATACTATTTTACTTTGTCAAAGCGAATTATCCGTGACAGCAAAACAATCTCCAATATCTCTAGAAGTACTTAAGAAATCCTTAAAATAGCCACCATTGTCAGAACAAAATAGGTATATAGTTAGGGATGGTTGCCATCAGACAAGGGAGAGATGTGGGATCGTCAAGCGAGACGAGACAGTCCTGTTTCTGGTCGCACGAGCATCGATAGTCCGTATTTGCCGGAAAGGTAAAAAATAATCACAACTGAAAAAAGGTACTTTGCAATAGGCTACGTACGTACACTTTATAAAAACGATGGAATTAAGGGTTTAAAGGTAAGTACCTCAAAGGTAGTTTCGGTGTTTGAGAAGATCGAGACAAGAAGCAAAACGGGAAAATCTTCAATAAAATGACAGAAAGGCGTAATGAAGCCTATTTGGATGCTTTATGAGCCCAAGCTCTATACTTACAACAAAAATTAATTCAATCAAAAGCAGCAAAATGTAACCTGCATTCATCCAGTTCCTCCCTAAATTTCCTGACAGAGGAGCAAATTCTTTGAATATTAGATAGCTTCTACAGTGATCGACGTTTTTGATGAGACGCTCGAGAAATCTCTCTCTAAAAAAACTCCCTAAAACAAGCCATAACTCCAAAAAGCCGAAAAACATCATGGCATTGTCACAAGTTCTGCAAGACCAATACGACCAAAACAGGCAAACCTAAAGAGGCTAAAATGGTCGTTATAAAAGCTACTTTGGAAAACCCAGAAAAAAATGTCTGCAAAACATGAAATAAATATTCAGCAAATTCATTTTAACAGATTGAAATATTTCTCCATCTCACCCGTTTTTCATGTAAATACTCTGTCTATAAATAACAAATAGATAGCTGAAACCAGGAAAAGGTCTTAAAAATGCCGTCACATCAATTAAAATGGTTTATTAACGAACTCGCTTGAAGGAAGATAGTCCTAAAGAGCCATTAGATCACCAAAATTTTGAATTGCAAAAATTGGATCCTGAATATTGGAAAAGTATCAACATGGGAGAGATGGACTATAAAAATGCTTCTTAGATTCTGAGAAATTAGTCAAACGCTGAACGTCAGACAGATGAGCTACTAGAGCCGTATGCATAAGACACTTCATATTACCATATGACAAATAGAAATAATATTTTACGAAGGCTGCAGCCAGCCATTCCTTTTGTAAAGGGTAAATGCTTTTATTTTTGTTCTGCTCCAGTGAACTAACTAGCCATGAATTAATGTAAAAGTTCTGTAAAAACAATACGAAAAATGAAAAATAATCAAAATTGGATACTGACCACAAAAATGACAGTCGTGTACAGTCAAACAATTACTTACACATGATTAAGAATAGTTATTCTGAAGTATACGACACGAAATGGTGGAAATTCCATAATCCATTTCATTGAATCCTTCGAAATAAGGGGGAAAAAATTGCACCGTTTACAAACTAGTGCCAAAACAGCATAAGTGAACCAAAACAGTGCAATCAAAAAAGTCTTCCATAAAATGCAACGAAACATAGGTTGACTCATAAATATCATTTAACTCATCCACTAGAGCAGGCTTAGAGCAGTTAATTCGTGGATATAAAAATCTTTCCGATACCCACAGACACTCAAGAGTTTTTCCAGCATACTTGCCGAGCGTGCAAATATAAAAGCCACATCAAATGTTGCCAATTTGACAACAGCACACTGGCGACATTTACAGCATCTTATCAATACATCTTTACATATACTTTTAACAGCATATGAATACAGTCAAAGCAAAATAACTAACTTTCAACTAATTTTTTAATTGTAAATTAACCGTTTTTATACTGTAATTCGCTGATGCATTTTGCCTATTGTAATTCAAAAATTATGCTGTAAAAATTAATGAAAGTCGCTGCTCTGCTGGACCCGGGCCTGCGAATGGAGTTCATCAGGACAGTAGAACACTTCAGGAACTGTAACAGGCTTTAATATAAATAGGTAGGCCGTTCCTGACGGTAGTATCCTATGGTATCCTTCAGCCAGATAGAGTCCTAATTATCCGCAAAGCAGGCCCAACGTACAGAAAAATGACAAAAATGAACGGCATTGAATAAAAGCGTATTATGATAAGGGATGATTCTCGTAAGAAGCAGAAATTTGCACATGCCATGTGAAACATCCTTAGTAATCGTCCGTGCCAGTCATAAATCAGAAAAAAATATTTAAAAAAACTATTCTGAAACCTTGGATACAAACTCAAAAATTCAAAATACCCTGAAAATTATTTTAAGTGCGTAGAAAATACCAGGTTTGTGTGTGTTCCTAGCAAGAAAGACAGCGCAAAAAGCTGCAATAAATTAATAGCGGTGCACCCAAAGTCCGGAAAAATTACCGTATTTTTAGAAAAATCCTTCTAAAGCGTTCAAAGACTTGTAATTTGCCCCAGCGCATGCATCTTGCATACAATATTCTCTAACAGCACCAGTCGAAATCAATACTGTCAGTTCCATATACAAGCAGCAGAAAACAGGGAAGAGGGTGTAAAAGAATTTAAAACTCATAATATTCGATGATGTCAATAACCGACCCAAAAGCCACAAATATACGAAACTTTTCCTTCAGGATATGAGGAAGATGGATCCTAAAAATGTGTCTCAGAATCAGATTCATTCGATGCTTGCACTGTAGTACATTTACCCAAATTGTCCAAAAATGCAATAAACACGTACAAAATGGGTATCCATTTTCATATTATTATTTCACCCACAAGCAACCTGTACTGAAACAGCATGTGCAAAATGCTGTTAGAACACGAACGCAGTTTACATTCAAATATGAAGGCGTCTCGAGCCTGTCCACAGTCAGCAAATGATTTTAATTTCATTGAGCATCTGCGAATTCTTACCGGACGTTAGTAAGAGAAGTTAGCAAGAACTGATTAAAAACCTTGAAAAATTCACCGAATCTTAGGCACTGACCCAAAGTACAGTTCTATATAATCAGACAATCAAAATTGGATATTTAAAAAAATATATATTATAGCCAAGAATCAACGAAACATGGAAAACCGAATTCTATAACTCAAAGCGAGTCAAAAATATCAGGTTGTAACGAAAGTTCTCCGCCAAATCTGCTTGCGTCAGCTCATACGGCGCCCAGCGATTGAACTTGTGCATCAAGTTTATGGGATGCATAGCATGGCTAATTTGCATGGCATTCATGTCTAACTCTTTAGCTAGCTCTCAAGTGGTTAAATACGGATCTTCTTCCACAAGTTCTCGCGGGTGGCCCTGATCAACATCAGTAGGCTGGCAAGATAGCTCTGATCCTTGAATGTCATAGACCCTGTTTTTTAATTTTCAGTACCAAACCTTCACAGTGCCATAAGATACAACAGTAGAATCTGAATTACACACATAATTCTTTGACATTCTGTAGCACTTTTTGCAACAGAACTGGAAGTAAATGATGGTTCTAATCCAGTAACGTGATATTTCCATTTCAGACATCTTATACTGAATGATAACGATATTTTTTAACAACACAGTGTTCTAAAGCAAGTATCTTTCTTTCAAATGACAAATATCGTTTGACAAAATAGGAGCAAACACACCAACGTGAACTGTTTGCAGGCAATATTTGTGGTGGCGGGAAACTTTCGTTACGACCTAATAATATCTCCGGTGCACTTAACGTAAGTGACGTTCTCCGACATAATTTATTTACAGTATAAATAATTAAAAGAAAAAACTAAATGTGTCAATTATCACAAGCGTGACAAAAATAAGCTAAGAAAAGGGGGTTGACAACCTACAGGCAAGTAGCAGATATGAAGAGGGAAGGCATAGAAAAGCATATCCTCGATGAGTCAACAATTCCAGGATTTCATGTGCAGTTTCACCGAACGAGAATAAGAAAATTTGTTTTCGAAAAAAGAATTCCGTAAATTTTACCAAAAATTTAGGTTTAGCATTGTCAAGGTGAGCCAAAATGTAGATCTTAGGAAATTCGTGCATGAATCATGGTGCTTTCGAAAGGATAATAGAACAGGCAATAGGAGCAGGGAGCTCTATTGGCTAGACTCGCACATTCAGGGCCTATACACGAATCCAAGTTCAACCAAAACAAAAAATAAAACCTAGACTGCAGCTTGGCAGCCTCACCTTGCCATACTTGGTTAACAGAGCTATATTATAGTTTTAATTCAACTGCATTTCTGAAGTGAGACCTGTGAATTCCCGTTCGGAAAGAGCCACTCTCAAAACAGGCTAATAGTTCCAAGATGTGACTCAATGTCTCAATAAAACTAAACACAGGGACAGTCTGATGGAGCCAAAACACATAACAGTAGAGTGGTGGTAATAGGCTGTTCTCAAAAATCCATCTAAAGTGAAGGCAAAAGATGAAACGAGTTTTTGTATCAATCGTTTCAAACGTTCCGGAAAATCGAAGATTTCTCTTAAACTGACACTCCTCGAATGGCCTATTTCGGGAAGAAAACTCAAAAAACTAAACTCATCCATTTAAAACTGCTTCTGTGAAATATTAACTGCGTGGGAAACAGTTCCAAACAGCGATCCATGCACCAAAATTCTGCTGTAAAAAGATAAAAATCTGCTGTAAAAAGATGAGTTCAGCTCAAGTACAAAGAAGCCGTAAAGCTTTATGATACTAATAATAAAAGCCCAATACAACCTAAAGACATGAAGAGGCTGAAACAGCGTTTGAAAATCTAGAAAAAAATGTCCACAAAGGAAGGAATCAGTATTAGATAATTCATTCTAAGACTCTCAGAGATTGAAATATCTCCTCATTTAACCCGTCTATTATGTAACATATACACACTGTCCATAAATCCCATGCAGACAGCTGAAACCAAGAGAGGACAGAAAAATTTCATTTAAAGAAGCTTTTGCTGACGAACTCACCTTAAGGAAAATGGACTTACAGAATCATAAAATCATCGAAATTTTAATTGTAAAAATTAGGACCAGAATATTGGGCAAGGATCTAATATAAGCAGGGAGAGGCGGACACCAAAAAGACTTCTTAGATTCGGAGACATTGGACAATAGCCATTATAGTCAAATGTCAAACTGTCGGACAGGTCTGGAAAAAAGTAAAGCAGAGACGCTACTTATTTCAGCAGTTAAAGCCGTATACTTACAAATACCAAATACCATCAAATTAACAAACAAATTCAGAAACCAAGGAAGAGACCATTAAAAAATATTTAAAAACCCATAATATTCGATGATGTCAATAACGGACAATAAGCCCATAAATACACACAAATTTCCTTTCAAAACACTGGACAGATGAATCATAAAAGTGCGCTTCGGAAGAATACACGCACTATTTTCTTTCACAAGCTAGCAACTTGCTCTTTGCACATGCTAAATACTAGTACAACGCAAGTGGGATATGCCTACAAATACAAAGGCATCTCTAGCCTGTACACAGCCAGCGCTTGACTAAGGACAAAACGATTTTATTTTGAATAGAACTCTAATGAACTCGCAGAACGTGAATGAGAAAATTTTGTACAAACTGCGTGAGAACCTCGAAAATTGACCAAAGTCGCAAGCATTAACCAAAAATATAATTTTCTTTAATACTCAGGCAATAAAATTGGGTATTTAAAAAGAGTAACACTATTATAGATACTCAAAATGGCGAAAATTTCCATAAAACTTTTTTTCTGTAAATTTTGTAAAGGAACCGCTTCACAGACAAATGACCAAAAAGTCGCGAACTTGGCGACTTTTTTGGCGAAATATTGCCAAATTTGGCGCCCAAAGTAAGTTTCCAAGGACTAGGAACCCTATTTCTTGAGAGTTGTAGAAAATACTATAGAAATGAATAGAGAAACACGGAACTCGATATCTCGCGTTCTTTTGATGAAATATTGCCAAATTGTCAAAACAAATCTTTCAAAATGAATTCAGCTTCGCAACAGTGAACCGCTTTGGATGGTACAAAAAGCAAAATTTAGCTACTGGACGCGTAGAATACGAATTTTGAACTATTTGAAACCCCAGGACAGCGGGTTGCCCCGAAAATTCGTAACAGTGTTATAGCTGTACAATATCCATTTATTTATTTTATAGAAACTAGGCTAACACAGCTCACTAAATAGTTCCAAGATTCTATAAACAGACCAAAGTACAGCAAATCTGAAAAATCCACGGCAAAAATTAACGAAAGGTGACTTGAGTCCAAAGAAAAATTTGTTAACTGGCAGAGACACAAGCATTTCTCTGATGCATTTTATATTGCGTTCAATACTCCGACAGAGTAATATAAAAACTAAATATATCAATTATTTATAGCGTCACATGAGCAAGCTACGAAACGGGACGAAAATACTAGCATAACACTAAAAAGCACATATGGAAAAGGAGGACACAAAAATATGCCTGAAGCGGAAGGATAAACAACTCCAGGATTTTTATATACGATCTCACCAAGCAGGATAAAAGTATGTTTTAGGAAAAAAGTATCTGTAAATTTAACATAAAATTCCAATTCAGAATTGCCAACGTGAGCCAAAATGTGGATCTGAAGAAATTGGAGTATAAAATAGCGCTTTCGAAAGGACATTAAAACGGCAAGTGGGAAGACCTCCGCAGACCCGTCAGACCAGGCTAAAAGTTCGAAAATGGAACCGAGCTTAGGTGTACAAAAGCTGTTTGAGGGAGCCAAAACAGAAAATGCATATTAAACATAACGATAGAGTTATTAGGAAAGGCTCTTCCTTAAAATCCACTTAAAGTGGAGGCAAAAGTTTTCATACAAATCATTTTAAATTTCGTAGGAAATCGACAGTTCCTTGCTGACGCTCCACGAAATTCATATTCCGAGAAGGCAGCTATAAAAACAAACCTCTCAACTTAAAAATGTTTCTGCGAGATGTTAACCATAAGGGAAATAATCCCAAACAGAGATCCATACACCAAAATTCTGGTTATAAAAATAAAAATCAGAAATGCCCGAAAATCACCATTTAGCATGGGGGAATCTGAACCCTAATAGTCCTTTATATTCGAAGATATTCTACCCTGGTTCGGCTAGATTTAAAACAGTCCAATAAGAGAAAAAAAAACAGCAGTGAATCCTGCTTAACAAGTTAATCAACCCATACTTGCGATCTCAAAACACAACTATTATCAAAATAGTGTATGTTGGTTCATTGAAAAGAACATCTCAGTCAAAGAGCTTGCCTGCCCTCGGCTAAAGGCGTCCATAATTTTATTACTAACTCTTCACCGCAGCGTACTCTTCGTGAGTGAAATAATGCGAAAGCCCCGTATGATCAGGCCAAAAAGAAGGAAATGATCCGAATTGGGAGGAATTGACCAAACCTATAACAGTCCTTAAAAGTAAAATTATTAAAAATAGGTAATAGGGAAAAATATAGCACCTTTCCTATTATCCTTTGCTATGCACATATTTTTCTTTTCTTTTTTAATTTGAGAAAAATTGCCTTATTGAGAAAATGCCTGAGAAATTGCAGATTGACTCGAGGAAGTTAGGCCATTAAAAATAATTTTTAGGATTTAAGAAAGTATAGGCTCACACCAACATATTACACCAAACACATTCAGAGAGTTCAAAATAATAAGAGAGGACATGAAAGTGCAGAAAGCTTTTGACATCAACTGACAGGACCTTAACCTAAGGCTATAGGAAATTACAGTTGCAAAATAAATAAATAAAACGCATGCAATGGCAGAGGCGCAAAATAAGCAACTTTTAAAAATGTAATATGAGCCGTGATCCACAGCTCTTACTTATGAAAAGAATCGAAAAACTCGTATGCAACATATTTGTAAAATCCGAAATGCTAGGAACGCACACTAAAATGACAAAAGAACAGATTTGATTTTTTTTCACTGCTTTACAAATTGTTGCTCTTTTCTTTCAAACAAAGTCGAATACAACAAGCTACACTTAAATTATAATTGAAAGAAGAAGTCTAAAAAATTGCCTCCAAACTATTTTCTGGGCATTGGAAAAATGCATAATGTTTGTACTTAGACTTGACGGAAATCGACGCTTGCAACATGCAGCTTTCAGAGTAATCAATAGTCTGAAACGACAGTAAAGCAAGGTGTAGCAAAGAAGCATGTTTACTGGATCCACAGTTTCAAGTCCTATTCTTAAAAAACAAAACAAACGCAATCGAAACAAAATAAAATTTTACTTTGAAGCCAAGCATTGCCTCCCTTCTATCCTAGGTTATTCCTCAGTAAGTTTTAGAAAAGGTAGCTCCTTTGAAATTTGCGTTAAAAAAGAATCCTAAAAAACCCATTACGAAAGACGCGTGAAAACATACCAAATGTACAAAACAGCAATCATAAGTTGGTAGTTTAAAATTGTAATACAGTTAAAAATAATAATAATACGGCCAAAAGACAGAGCAAGCCAAAATGCAGTAATAAAGCCGTTTTGGAAAATCCTATGAAAATAGCTGTAAATTATGCGTGTGATCTTAAAAAACATCTAAAGTTCGGAGAGGTTTGGGCGTTTCTTAAGCGCATTCTGCTTGTGTGTATTATTCAGTGAAACCAACAATAAAAAGTAACACTATCCATTTAGAAGGGCCAGTGTCAGACATCAGCAAAATACACATATAGAGCTGAAGAAACGATAAGAGACAGCAAGTTTAAAAAAAAAAAAGAAATTACTTGAGCATTTTCACTATTCATTCCCACCTATCCCCAAAGAATGAAAATAGTGGAGCATTTTAATGATGAATTCGTCTTGGTTGGGGAAATAAGCCCAAAGATCCGTAAGTATATCATTGTTTCACCTAACAATTAATCTAGAGAATTGGCAAAATTTTGGGATAAACATGAAGAAGATATTTTGTAGAATAAGGGAAATTGGATGCTCTCACTAGCCTATCCGCCAACTAACAAATATTCCGAAAGAACATTAAGATGGGAAGAGACGGTTCTATTGACTTTAGGAGTGCTATGCCACACATACTAAATAAATACTATTACAGCACAGAAACAATAGGCATGATTACGAAGGCCGTTTCTAAGTAACAAGTAGCTTGTAGCAAACCAGTCCTTTGACAGTGCGAAAATGACTACTTTTTTTTTTTTTCACTACACCAGCCAACTGGCTGTAAGTTCATCACAGTAACAGTAAAAGGAGGCCTAAAATGAGAAGGAAAAGCTTACCTAAATTGTAGGAATTAACCATAAGCATTATAATATTTTACTACCATGCAGTCAAAAACAGACAATGGAAAATATAGGTATTCTGAAAGCTTTAGCGCACATATATTACACAAAATGCCGAAAATTCCATAATAATAGTTTTTGAAGATGAAAAGGCACTACCCTTGCACTGTTCAAGAGATACTGCGAAAGGAAAAGCATCAACACATTTTAAAGCTCTAATCTAGAAAACCCACCACAAAGGGAACGAAAAGACAGTTTAAGTTGCATAAATTCGTTCTAAAGCTGACAGAGATTCACGGGTTTCTAAAGTTTCTTCCGTGAAATTCTCCGACATAGCATTATAAAAAACCTAATAATATTAATTGCTGCTGGTATTGGAAAACAGTTAATGAACGAATGTAAATGCCGCTGTGAAACTTAACCGCAGATTCAAAGCGGTCATGAATACAAAGCACGCAAAATTTTCTCTCAAAATGAAACAACAAGAGGCTTTCATCCACAAAAGTAATGAGAAAGGCGAAGCCCAAATAATTAAGGACAGAACAAAAATACTTTTTTAAAATGGGATTTTGTAAATTTTCTGGCTCAGTAAGCCAGACTAAAAAAAGCTAAGATTCCGAATAAAACTAAGTAGTACTTAGAAACTAAGATTCCGAAAATTCGAGCCCACGCCAAGCATTCGCATAGTGCTACAGAGTCCGAATCGATTAAACAAGAAAGGGAAACAGACAGGCCCATTTGCTTGCTTCAAAAAATTCAAACACTCCTCTTACAACAGCTTATCAATAAAACTGAAGCAATCATTCAGACATAAACCTTCGGCTAGCCACTTTATCCTACTTTTTTAACACTTATGTGCAAATGTAAGTAATAGGGAGAACTTACAATCTCAACGTTGAACCCCAAAGAGAACCAATTTCCAGATACTTATTGAAAATACGACAAAAGTAAAAAAAAGTGAACAAACTTGCTATTACTGGAAAAAATATAAATAGTCCGTTACAGCCAAAAACAGGTAGTGAATAACTACTCAGTAAAATTCATAGAAAACTGAGACAAAAAAAAAGGAGACCTTTCATTAAGACTCACAGAAGTTAAAGCTGCTGGTGTTATGCAGCTCTTAAGAGCACACACTTTGAGCGTTAAACACCGTGACAGGAAAAATTCAAAAGAACACAAACTAAATGCAGATGACGAGAAACGAACGCACAGCCATAACATGAGTATAAACATGTAGTGTAAACATGAGTTAACCATGAGTATAAACATGTCTCTAAAAATCAAATTTCACCTAACCCAAGCATTTCTCCAGCCTACTTGCATGAATAAATTCTTGAATAACCATTAACAAATATGAATATGGTAAGGGCATAAAGAATACCATTAAAAATCGAAAAAGTTCTTACGCCATCCATGAACTCATTGAGCTGGGTAAAGCCGGAACGATTTATAAAAAAAAAACCGTAAAGATATTTAAAGAAAAGGAGATTTCTGTAAAGACACCAAAACAACCTAGTTAGAATGGTCAAGAGCGGCTATAATGCTTCACACATAATTCAGATTTAAAACTGCGCACTGTCGAATGCGCCGTATTAAAAAGCCTGTTATGTCGGAGTCCGTGAAGAAAAACTTCCGTGAAGAAACCTTCTTTCGAAAATTCGAAAAAAAAAGACTTTGTGGTATTGTCAAAAACTATTGAAGTCTCATGCAGTCAATAGACAGAACCACAGAGAAGACAAAATAGGGGTTAAAAAAGCTACTATTTTGGGCATAATCCACCAAAAAGAGCGCCAAAAGATGAAATGAGGCCATAAATATCGTTTCAAAACTCTTAGAGTTGCTTGCAATACTATAAGACTGCAGTAAAAAAAATTTAAAAAAGCGCGAATATTATTAAATGTAAAAAGCTAATATAACATATTGAATACATAAAATACGTATAGGTAGCAGCAAGCATTAGAGAGAACATACACTTAATTCTAAAAATCAAAGGGCTAAAGGCTCTGAAGAATGATACACAAAATCATTGAAATTTCCATAATAAGAATTTTCAAAGCTAGAAAAAAAGTAGACTTGCGCAGGAGCATCCGTGGTTCAAACGTAGTGAACTATAATCATGTTTTTCGAGGGTCAACTCGAACCTGTGTCCATCCAGCCCTTGGATAAAAGATAAATGCTTTTATTATTGCACTACACCAGCGCACTATCCGTGTGTTTATGTCAAGAGAATAATAAAAAATGACCAAAATGATCAATATTCCATAAAAGTATACTATCAGTAACGGATTGCTGCTAGACAAGACAGAGCTTTGGAGTTGCTATGCGAGACGAGACAGCTCTAATTGTTGTCTCGCAAACATCCTTAACTACTGACATACTTTTGCATACACAATAAATCAGATTTAAAAAATCACAATACAAAATGGTTTCCTGAATTATTAATTGTCATATGAACAAGTACTTAAAATGACCTATTCTGCTTATTGGTAGGTGAGGTACATGAAAAAATCAGGCTTCCACCGTCCAATAAATGGAGCAGAAATATCCGCAATCAAATATCCGAGAATCAGTAAGGAGCCCATCTGCTTGCTTCACAATCTCAAGTACTAACAATTCAACAGCAGGTGAACACGGTAAAACAAGGTTTGCAAATTGAGCGTACATAACCCTCCCTACCATCCTCGGCTAAGATGCATTTATTTTTAACATGAAACTGCACCTGCGAACATGGCCATGTAAACGAGACAAAAGTTTGAAAAAGTGACACAACTTGGCGGTATACTCAAAAACTACACGAGAGACACAGGCGAAAGGCTAAATTACAAACAGGGTGAAATGATGAGTAGAAAAGTTACTCTAGAAAATAGAACATGAATGTCGAAAAAAAAGATGTTTCCTATTTACTTGCAGCAAATTCCGTATGATCTGCTTAATTCCAGTAATTAGGCAACTAATGCTGAAAAGACAACTTGAATGACGAAAAAAAAAGATGAGATTCCATAAAAATCGTTCTATTTACTTGTAGCAAACTCCGTTTAGTATTTCCAAGAATACAATTAAAAAAGAGAATAATTTTAAATTTAAAAAACAGTCCGATATTATTTATCTAGGACGTAAAACAAATCTAAAATGAAAGACTGGGGCTTTCAATGGAAAATTCAGCGGGTGGAAAATAGTCCCGAATCCCGCAGAGCCAAACACACGCCCATATTTTGGTTAAAAAAACAAATTTGGAAAATTAATCAAAAAATCTCTACTAAACATGACGAATCGTTAACGAACACTAGCGATGGGTCTGAACTGAAAGAGTTCTGAAACGACAAAAAAAAGGAGAACAGACCTGTTTGCAATATTCTTCTTAGTCATATAAATATATTCAAAATTAAATATAGTCTTAATTTGCAGCAAAGTTTTGAAAATCTGAATGAAATAATACATTCAACCTGGAAAAAAATTTGGGCCGACTGTACACTTGTATTCTCCACTGAATACTATAATTTGCTAGAAATACCTCTATGAATAACCCTATAAATAGGGGTATCAAACGTGATAATGCAAAATCCAGTAGAATTGCACTCAAATGATTTAGAGATCGTAAAAACCGATCCAAATCCCCAAAATCAATCCGGTGAACACATTTTGCTAAAAACCTCCGAAACAGAAGTTAATGAAACAGTAATGGGAATTCTTTAAAATATATAGTTTGACATGTTAACCATACATATTTGTGTGTAAAAATAACAAAAAATTGGGACGAGACAGCCCTGATTGTTGTCTCGCAAACTTCCTTAACTACTGTCATACTTTTCCTTCAGCAATAAATTAGAAAAAGATGACAATGCAAAACACCTCTGTCCTATGTGTGTGTGAACATGTACTTAAAATACCCTATTTTGCTTATTAGTAGTTTAGATATATGAAAATACAAGACTCCCACCGTCCAAGAAATCGAGCAACAAAATCAGTAATAAAACATCAGGGAGTCGATAAGAAGCCCATTTGCTTGCTTCACAATCTCGAGTCCTAACAATACTACAGCATGTGAAGTGGTAAAACAAGGCTTGCAAATTGAGCCTACATAACCCTCCCTAACAGCCTTGTCTAAGATGCGTTTATTTTTAACATGAAATGGCACCTGTGAACTTGACTACGTAAACGAGACACAAGTTTGAAAAAGGGACACAACTTGGCGGTATACTCAAAAACTAAACGAGAGATGCAGTCAAAAGGCTAAATTACAAAAAGGGCAAAAGGGTGACTAGAAAAGCTGCACTAGAAAATACAACATGAACGTCGGTAAAAAGACGAGTTTCCATATAAATTAATCGATTTACTTGTAGCAAATTACGTTTAATAATCAAATAGAGCGATTAAAAAAATACTATTATTAAATTAAAAGAGTGAGAGATCTTATTCGTGCAGGACATGCGAATAAATCGAAAATCGAAAAGACAGGAGACTTTCGAAAACGAACGCAACGGGTGGAAAATAGCTCCAACTCCCGAAGAGCCATCCACACACACCAATATTTTGGTTTAAAAAATCTAGAAAATCAACGAAAAAAATCTCTACTGAATACGAGGAACATGATACATAAAAGTAGTTAAGGCTGAGCAAAGTTCGGGTATATATGTATATATATATATATATATATATATATATATATCTTATAAATAAAAATGAAATTCTGTTTGTTTGTTTGTTTGTTTGTTTGTTTGTTTGTGGATTTGATTTGTATACAAATCCACAAAAATGGAACTATCGGCCTGAAATTTAGTACAGATATGTAAAATAATATAGAATAACTCATAGTCCACTTTAAAACTTTGAAAGTCCACCCGTTCCCGGAATTTAAGAGATTTTTTATGCTCTTCACGCAAAAATCTTTCCGTAATTGTAACCCCTGTAGTGAAAAAAGTGTAAAATAAGGATCGTGGTTGCCATGTGTGGCGATTTTGCCGAATAAAATGTCGTTCGTATACAAATCCACAAAAATGAACCTATCGGCCTGAAATTTAGCACAGATATGTAAAATAATATAGAATAAATCGTAGTCCACTTTAAAACTTTGAAAGTCCACCCGTTCCCGGAATAGAAGAGATTTTTAATGCTATTCACGCAAAAAGCTTTCCGTAATTGTAACCCCTGTAGTGAAAAAAGTGTGAAATAAGGATCGTGGTTGCCATGTGTGGCGATTTTGCCGAATAAAATGTTTTAAATTCTCAAAGTAAAAATAAAAGAATAATAATGATTTTTTTTGTTAGTTTATATTCGTAAGGTTATTTTTTTTTTAATTATAATATCGTGTGCATGGGAAATCAGAGCAGGAATGTAATGCTTTACACGCAAAACAATAAGAATTGAAGATTTCCGAGGCTAATAGGTAAATTATTTTAGTTTGGCGAAAAAATAAAATGGCTCAAATGCCGATTTTGTGAAAGTGAGTTCTAGCGGTTTGCACAGATTTCGGCTTGGCGCAATTTATTGAGAGCTTAAGGAAATAGATTTTTGAAAACAAGTGCAAAGGTTTTATTAGAATACAGCGATAAATTTTAATGATCCGTGAAGAAATAATGCAGTTATTAAGGGATTTCAATTGATCTATCTCCAGAATTCTCGCCAAATGAGTACATTGATTTAAGTTGGGGGAATTCCGCCAAATTTCAGAAAATTGAAATCTTCTCATTTAGTACATCAGAATAATGATGAAAAAAACACGTTATAGTTGATAATTTAAAAAAATTCGGCTGTATTAAGGGATTCAACTTTTCAAATAAAGGCTTGCTTTACTTTTTCGCGATCGAACCATTTCCCATATATTATTGCTGCTAAGTCAATGCTTCGAATGATTTCCTGAAAAAACGCTTGCAAAATGGCGTATGTTGGCACTTTGGCGAGGCTTAGATTTGAAACTGGATTTTATTTGAGACTGGTATATATAATGACACTGGTTATAGATAAAAATGAATGTTGGTATGAGTGTATGAGGTTGAAAAACTCCAGCACCGTAGAGCACCGTTGCACCATGAAATTTGGTTCACCTAAGTCTTTTATCATGGAGAAGCTTTTTATGCTATCCGTTTTCCTCTAACTTGCCACCAGGTGGCGCAGCAGAACGTCAAATTCTATTCCGTTTAGCCGTTTACTATGCGAATATCGTCCAACCAATTTCGATGAAATTTGGTACACGCGGATATTAGAACACGGAGAATATTTTTCAGTATCCATTTTGCTGTAACTTGCCGCTAAATGGCGCTGAAAAGCATCAACTTCTATACCGTTCGACCGATCGGCATAAAATGTTTTATACTTACACATTTGAGCACGAAGAATATATTCTAACTGCGTTCCTTTTGATGTTACTCACCACTAGATGACACTGCAATGCATTATTATTTTAACTCGCCACTAGATGACGCTGCAGCAGGCCAAATTCTTGACCATTCGAACGGTCGCTATGAAAATCAGTATACATAGCTATTTGAACAATGAGAATATTTTGGCGTTATCCATTTTGCTATAACTCGCCACTTGACGGTGCTGTAGCAAATCATTACTTTATTGAACCACTAGATGGCCCTGCAGTGTATCACTTCTTGACTGTGCAAATGATCGCTATGAAAATAGGTATACATAGATATTTGAACACGGGAAAGAGTTTGGCGCTATCCATTTTCCTATAACTAGCCACTAGATGTCGCGTCAACACATGAACTTCAGGACTGTCCAGCCGATAGTCATGAAAATTCGTATACATCGATATCTGAATGCGAAAAATATTTTCGCCGTATCCGTTTTGCTAAAACTCGCCACTAGATTGCGCTACGCCGCATGGCCTTCTGCACCGTACAAACGATTGCCTTGCAATTCGGTATGCATGATTATTGGGCACAATATAACGCGATATCCACTTTGCTATATCTGTTTATTACAATGAATAGTAATCACCACAAATCGTAATATCAAAAAGTCCATTCATTCCCGTGCGAAGAACGGGTACTTCAGCTAGTATATATATATATATATATCTGTGTGCGCGTGTGCGTGAGTAAGAATAACAAAAAATTGGATAGAAGAAAGATAAAATCATTAAAAATGAAACGACGAGAAGCTTTCACACACTAACTGACCGTGGTGCCAATAGTACCAAAGATCTAATAGGCAAATAGAGTGCTAGAAATACCTTTTGTGAAAAATCTAATAAAAATGGGAGCAAAATGTAAATGATCACAAAAATCATTTAAAACCCTCCGAGGCCAGAACATGTTAAGAGCTGAATATTAAGCACGTTACCTGTAATTAATATTCAGCGACAACAAGAGTCAAAATAAGTAGTAGAAATTTAATTAAATAAAAAATAACTTTGACGATTGAAAGTAGTCGAGAGTTCAATATCCAATTCCTCGTTCGTAAAATAATGAAAAGTCCGTAAACATGAAAATTTCGGTTATAAAATTAATTCAGAAAATTGCCTAGTTCGAGGCTAAACACTGAAAATGTATTTTACACCAGAATCAGAAAAATTTCAGGCTAGCTCCAGCTTATTTGCCAACTGCTAAATAAAGAGCTTCTATCCTACTTCAGCAACTACTGCCTTGTACTTACGATAACATATGAGTAATAAATGCTGTTAGAACATAAAGACGATACATACTGCTACAAAGGAAGCCTCTAGTTTCGTAGGCAACCAATCTTGGGCTAATACGGAAATGATTTACTTTTATAGAGGTCGTGAGTTAATACAAAAGCAGGCATCCCCTTCCCCGAAAATAAAACACACACACAAACACACAAAACCCCCAACTAAATAGCAAGAATGTATCAAAAGCATAATAATCCATTACAATCCATTGAAAATAGGTACGTTGAAATGGACATCATATACAGGCACACAAAATCGATGAAATTCCATAAAAATATTTTTCAAAGCTGGACAGAATGCAGACTGCATCTAATAAGAAATAGAGCCAATGCAACATATGTAGGTCAAAAAACAATTATCTTAAAACCGACAAGAAAAGTATATAGATGGCCACCCCAAATAGATGGCTCCAGCTATAAAAATCGTTCCAAAAAATAAGGGTTTCTGTTGATTCTTCTATGAAATTCTTCTACATAGCAAAATTAACACACAATACGACAGTTTTTGCTCATGGAAAAGAAAATCATCCTAAAAAAATAGGACAAAAATTAACCATGAATTAATATCAGATATGTAGGCAAAGAACACAAAATTTTTCTCTCAAAATTGAACAATTTGAGGCTTTCATCCACAAAATAACTGAAATATAAAATGACCTAATGAATTATGAAAACACAGAGAAAATTGCATCGGAAAAGCTAGCCTGAAACATTCCATATACAATCAGCAGAAACCAGGGAAGAGAGCACATAAAATATTTAAGACTTTTAATATTCGATGATGTCAGTAACCGAACAAAAATCCATTAACACACAAAAAATTACCTTCAAGAGATGAGGAAGATGGATCCTAAAAATGTGTCTTACAATCGGATTCATTCGACGTTTGCGCTATAGTACATTTACCAGGCCCCGAACTGTTCAAAAGTGCAATAAACACACACAAAATGTGTCTATCCTTTTTCATATTTTTACTTCACCTACAAGCAACCTTACTCAAATAGAATATGCTAAATGCTACCACTAAACAAACGTAGTTTACATACAAAGCCATTTCAATCCTGCCCACGGTCAGTAAATGATTTTAATTTCATAGAGCATATGCGAACTCGCCGAACATTAATAAGAAAGGTTCGTAAAAACTTTGAAAATTCACCGAATCTTTGGCTCTGACCAAAAGTACAATTCAATATAATCAGACAATTATAAACGGACAGTTAATAAAATATACATTATAGACAAGAATCAACGAAACATGGAAAACCAAATTCTGTAACTCACAGCGACTCAAAAAATAATATCTCCAGTGCACTTAACGTAAAT